>OU426851.1:3163814-3168814 GCA_911387685.1 Dolichovespula media | reverse complement strand
ATATCTTATATCTTATTATAAACTTTGAATAGTTTAAATGAAAAGTACTTTGAAATCAGATTTCACTTGGGATCTCCAAATGCTTAATCCATCTCTCGGTAGAAACTCCATTATCTAGACGATCGTGATGAAAGGGGAGAGAAAGAGGGTGGGAGGGAGGGAGGGAGAGGGAGAGAGGCAGACAGACAGAGAGAGAGAGAGAGAGAGAGAGAGAGAGAGAGAGAGGGAAGGGGATTTCATCTCTGTCTGAGCACCTTTTTCGTTCCGATTAAAATCAAATATTATTATCAAATAGGAAGGGGAAGTTTCTCGATGAGACTAGAAAATTCATTTCGTCGATCGTGCCTTCGACGAATGAATTTATATAACACGGATAACATTTTTCCAATTAGCTACCACACTAACTGTACATATTTATGTGTGTATGTATATATATATATATATATATATATATATATATATATAATTCTTTTTCGTTCGATCATTTTTTCCCTTCTTTTATACCTACGCGAGTATTGAGCCGTACGAAATAAATAAATATATCGAAATAAATATAAATATATCGTAAAGAAACAATATTGTTGGCGAGAGAAAGAGTCCCGAATAAATCACGATCCATCTTCGGAGTAACGTCGTATTACAAGAGTCCAAACGTACACCAAGTAGCGGTAGGGTGGGAGGGAGAGGGGTGGTGGAGAAAAAAAAAGTAATTCCCGTTCGTAATTATGAACGTTGGGATCTGTTGGCAATTAGGTACGTAAATGAGAAAGGTCTGTGGTCGCTCTAGTTATTAAATCGTGTAATACATTCGCACAAGGATTATATTATGTGAAAAGTGAAGGGATCGCGAGCGACCTGGGACGAGTGGCTTGGTAAAAGTAAAATAAAGACAGAGATAGAAAGAGAGAGAGGGAGGGAGGAATATTAATATTTAATTTTTATTCGCTTCCGCGGAAACGAACGAGAACACGTCTACCGATTTTACGTAATACGAAATCGTTATGGCGGAAACGATATACATTGTTTGTTAGCAAAAAATAATGAGTCCGATATTATCAATGTAATTTCATTGTAATACTTTTTTCCTCCTCCTCCTCCTCTTTTTTTGTATTTCTTTCTCCTTTTTCCTCTTCCTTCTTTCATTTTCCTTTTTTATAATTTCGCTTATCTATAATACGGTAACTGAAAGAGAGAGAGAGAGAGAGAGAGAGAGAGAGAGAGAGAGAGAGAGAGAGAGGGGGGGGGAGGAGAGAGCGAGAGGGAGAGGGAAGCGTGTAGAAATATTTCGATAAAGCGTATAGCAATATTCGTTTTTAATTACTTTATAAATATCTTACGATAATATATCTATTAATACGTACGTGTGTATACGTCGAATACGTGTATGTACCATTTGCACGATGGATGGATAATACGCTTATTCACGTTAGAAACGGAATTTTTTCACCGTATTGTCCCCGTTCTCGCACGGTAATTGATATCCCGTAGTAAATACGATTACAATTCTCATCGTAATCATTATCATCGTCGTCGTCATCGTCGTCATTATCATCATCGTAGTCGTAGTCGTAGTCGTCGTAGTCGTAGTCTTAGTCGTAGTCGTAGTCGTCATCACCATTATCATCGTGGCAATAATAATTACGTGTAAAGCATCGACATCGCGGAAAGAAAGTAGCGGTGAAATTGCTCGCTCGTTGAGAGAGTCGATGTTACATATATACCATATATAATGTACATATATATATATATATATATATATATATATATATATATATACATACACCATACTATATTTTAAACTAAAGTAATAAGTAATAAGTTACGAAGGTGTATGCGAACGTGCGCGCGCGCGCGTATTTATGGGACGACGCATATATGCGTAGACGCGGAGAAAGAGAGAGAGAGAGAGAGAGAGAGAGATATCGTAAGGAAGCAAACACGTATATAAAAGATATCAGTAAAAAATTATAATTGGTTCGAACGAAGAATGATTTCCCTTTTATTTTTCGTTGAAAACATCGTCTGAAAAATTACAAGACAAACAATTCTTTATTCTAAAGTTATTGTATGTGTATGAACGCGGAGAAATAGAGAGAGAGAGAGAGAGAGAGAGAGAGAGAGAGAGAGAGAGAGAGAGATAGATAGAAAAAGAGAGTAAGAGAGTAAGAGAGAGAGGAGATAGTAAGAAAGCCAATTTGTATAAAGGAAATATCAGTTAAAAAAAAAAAAAAGAAAAAACAAATTTGAATTGGCTCGAAAGAAGAACGGATTTTGATTTCCTTCGTACGTCGTCATTGTAAGAATATGATACGATGGAAAATGATGAACGTTGTTCAAGAGTTATTCCGATGTTTATATAACGGAGAGGCCGTTCGTGCATGCGTTCTAAGATCCAATTCGTCGTCGTCGTCGTCGTGTTATCGCGAATGATCACACGCATTACATTGCATTGCCTACGAACGACGTAACGTCGTGGCATCTTCTGCATTATAGAACACCGTGTAATTTCGTAATCATTGTCATCGGTCGTGTGCTGACCGATCCGTAAGATCCCGTCGTGTAGTGGGATCTCTCCCAACCTTTTCAAGGACACGTAGGAGGAGCTTTCGGTTTCTTCTTCGTCTCTAACGGGTGTTTACTCTTACGAACCGATCTCTTTCTCTCTCTCTCTCTCTCTCTCTCTCTCTCTCTCTCTCTCTCTCTCTCTCTCTCTCTCTTTCTCTTTTTCTCTCTTTCCGTGCGCGTAAATAAGTTTTCGATGGATATTCATTGAACTATATATATATATATATATATATGCGTGATACGTTTACACGTATATATACACGCGTATACGTAAACGTGTCTCCTACATATATGCATCAGATATATATCCCTTTTATATATCTACGTAGGATGATATTTAGCAGCTAGCTAGAGGCGCAGATTCGAAGAATACTTCGGACGATGGTACCTCGATCCAATTATAGCACCGAAACGCGGTTCAGAGTAATCTTACTTTGCTGCAGCCTTGGGTAATCCTAATTTCTAAATCCATTCCAATCGAAGATCGCTCCGGTACATATATATATATATATATATATATATGTGTGTGTGTGTATTCGCGCGTATAAGAAATATCTTTCTTGTGTCACAACGTATATTAACGTTTACTTATTTCTTTATTTTATGTTTTCATTTGTTCGTTCCACTTATGCGTTGGTTTAACGTGTAATAGAACGTACGAATGGAGTATATATCGTAGAAACGACGGAAAGGAAAGGAGGTTATATCGATCGATTGATCTCGAGTACTTGAAAAAATTCGTAATTGACGAATTTTGGAATGGTACGAAGTAACGAAAAAAGAAAACAAATTTTCAATGGTATGAAGCAACGAATGAGAATAAAGTTTGACACGTTTGTTGCATAGTCGATAATACATACATACATGCATTCATACATACACACATACATGCATACATGCATACATACATACATACATACATACATACATACATACATACATACATACATACATACATACATACATACATACATACATACATACATACATGCATTCATACATATATACATATATACGTACATACATCCATACATACATACATACATGCATACATGGATACATACATACGTATATTATATATATATACACATAAAGAGAGACACGTAGCACACATACATACACACATACATACATACACACACGCGCGCGCGCGCGCGCATGTATAATAATGTACGTGTATTTGTACGTGTATCTTCGAAGAGCATCGTAGTCGCATAGCAAGGACGAATCGTTCGTATGGTGGGCGTGCGTGCGTGCGTGCTTGCGTTCGCGCGTTCGTGCACGCTAGCTAGACACGTCCGAGGTTTCTTACGGAGAAACACGATCGTAGTATATATATAACGGGTGTCCTTTTCTTCGTGAGCTACAACTCGCGGGTAGAGTAATCCACTCTCGCGTTATCCCTACTCCTTTAGAAACGACGGATGGACGGACAACTCTCCCGCGGCTTTCTTCGCGCGGCTGCACCGCGTGTGTCAGTTCGAAGGCAACCGCGGACAATAACCGACACTCCGAGCTCTCTTCTCTAACGAAACGTTGCCTGCCTTTTACCCTTCGTTTCTTTTTTTTTTTTTCCTCTACCTGTATCGTTATTCTTATTATTGTTATTATTATCATTATCATTATCATTATTATTATCATTATTATTATTATTATTATTATTATTATTATTTTGTTTTGTTTTTATCTTTTCGTTTCTTCTCTTTCTCTCTCTGTCTCTCTCTCTTTCTCTCTCTCTCTCGCTCGCGTGCGCGCGTGCGCGTGTGCTGTGTTGTGTGCTGTGCGTTCTGTGTATCGTGGGTGCGTTATGTATGTGTCGATAAACCGAGCGTTCAAAATTCACTACGAAACCGTGGATTGTAATACTGTAAAATAGTTCGTTTCTTTCCTTTTTTCTTTTTTTTTTTTTTTAACGCGAGATTGTTTCAACGAATATAAGAAAGAAGAGAAGGAAGAAGAAGAAGAAGAGGAATAAGAGAAAGAAGAAAAACGGCCGAGGTACGAGTTTAACGAACGCAGAGGTGTAAAGTTTAATCGGATAAAACGGGGGAAAAAGTGATCAGTGGTGTAACAAGAGGAAAGGAAGAGGGGTAACGAAAAATAGAAAAAAAAAATAAAATAAAATAAAATAAAATAAAAATAGAAAAGGAAAGAAGAAAGGGTGTATCCCAAAGGGAAATGGCAGAGTGTCGTGTTTGAAAGAAACGGGCGTCGAATAACAACGGTAAATTTTCTAACGAGAGAGAGAGAGAGAGATAGAGATAGATAAATAGATAGATAGATAGATAGATAGATAGATAGATAGAGATAGAGAGAGAAAGAGAGAGAGAAAGAGAAAAAGGAAGAAATGTCCGTTCGATATCAGAATGTCGAACGCAAAAGCGGCGTATACGGATGTACTCTAACGTTGGTGCACGCGTTACGCTTATAAAACA
>OU426851.1:3158814-3161314 GCA_911387685.1 Dolichovespula media | reverse complement strand
ATATATGTACGTTTCGATAATTTCCATTGAATCGGACGAGAAGAGAAACGAGTTCTCTTGGCGGGGCGATTCGCGTTATCTTAGCGTATCCATCGTCGAGCTCGCAAGGGAAGAAAGGAGAGAGGGGTGGAGCGGAGAGGGGAAGAGAATGTTAGGTGAGGTGAGGTGAGGTGAGGGGAAAGAGTGAGAGAGGGGGGGAAGCCTTTTGCCTTCTTATCCGTGTGCTCCTTCACTTTCACTGCCCGGCACTCTGCGGAAAGGGAAAAGAGATCGGACCCAGGCTGCAACGCGTTATATAAATTAGACATTTCGCGAAATCTTAACTCAGTGGTTTTCAAACCACTGTGGGGTTGCTTTCTAAACGGGTAGGGTTCCGAGATACATTTTAAAAATGGATATATGTACACCCAATTACGGATATAATCTTTGTAGTAATTCAAATATTCGAGCACACGATATAAATTTATATATGTTTATGTATTAATACATATATATATATATATATATATATATATATATATATATATATATATATATATATATGTGTGTGTGTGTGTGTGTGTATTAATATATATACATATATACATTTGTTAATAATTTTAATACATATATGTGTATATTATGTGTGTATATATATATGTGTGTGTGTGTATTAATATATATACATATATACATTTTTTAATAATTTTAATACACACACACACACACACACACACACACACACACACACACACACACACACACATACACATATATATTTGACGACCTATATATATTAGATCGTCAAGGATGAAATTTGTTAGGTGAGAAAAAAAAAGGGAATTGGGCATTATTAACTACATATTTTATCCTTGACGATTTAATACACACACACACACACACACATATGTATATATATATATATATATATATATATATATATATTTTGTAAGAGTTAGTATTCATATATTAATTAATGTATCGCGAAGGATTTCATATTTATTTATATTAATATGTATATCGTGGAAGATATACATCGTGTGATAAGTTAATATGCACTAATAGGTTATTTATACAATTCGAGAAGAATATACACACACACACACACACACACACACACACTTGTTTTCTTTTTGTTTTTGCATCATTTCTTTTTTTTTTTTTTCACGAAATACTTTTATTCGCATAAGAAATACTCAGAGATCGATCGGAGTTGTCGTTTTTAACCGTTAATACACCATATATATCCGTTAAATTAATTCTATAATATCACGGAGAATAATGTTTATCGTATTAAAACTATGAACGAACGAACATAAAATAATTGGCTCTTTGGAAACCAATGAAAACCACTGTTCTAATTCTTATACCAATAAGTTTTACGATTAACGTACGCGAGTATGACTCCGTACTATTCGTTTTCTTTGTTTTTTTTTTTTTTCCTTCTCTTTTTAATTTCAAATGTAAAACGTTAGATAACTTCGGGGCTCTTACTGTAAGACGCAAAAGGTAGGAAGGAAGGAAGGAAGGGGAGTGGGAAGCAAAAAAAAAAAAAAAAAATTATATGAAATCGTATCTAAAAACGACAAACCTCGAACGAGACTTCGTTCCCGTTTTTATTCTTTCCTTTTCTTTCTTCCCTTTCCTCAATTTCTTTTTTTTTCTTCTTCTTCTTCTTCTTCTTCTTCTTCTTCTTCTTCGCGAAAAGATAAAAACGTCGCGATTTTCATATTCGTTCGCACCGAGGAAGCATAATAAAAGCTGCGTGTTACATGCATATTTTATATGCATGCACGTATACATACTTTACGAGAACGTTTTCTCGAGCGAAAGTCACTGACCGATATACTTCTTCTTCTTCTTCTTCTTCTTCTTCTTCGTTTTTTTTTTTCTTTCTATTTCTATTTCTTTTTCTTTTCATTTTCTTCCTCTTCTTCCTTTTTTTTCTTTTTTTTTGTTAGCCTTCTTTTTCCTTTTATTTCTTTCTCTCTTCTTTTTTTTTCCCCTTATCTCGTCGTAATGCAGTCGTGACGGCTGTTACACATACGCGTTCAGGAACACAATACACGCGCGCGCGCGCGCGCGCACACACAAACACACACACACACACTTACGATAACACACGGAACACGGGCGCAGACATTGTTAGAGCAGAGCGGGAGCGGAGAGGAGAGGAGAGGAGAGGAGAGGAGAGGAGAGGAGAGGAGCGTCCAGCTTTTGTGCATGCACTTTTCGCGGTCTATTAGCACGTTTCCTGGCGCAGCCAGCAGGCAAATCTAGTTCAAAGATAGAAAAGTCACGCGTGAAAATTTCTATCTACGAAGGAAGAGTAGAGTCCGGCTGTATGATGATGATGATGATGATTATTATGATGATGATGATGACGACGACGACGATGATAATAATGATAATCACAATAATAATAATAATAATAATAATAATAATAATAATATTAATAATGATAACAATAATAATAATGATAATAATAATAATAATGATAATAATAATAATAATGATATTA
>OU426851.1:3126314-3151314 GCA_911387685.1 Dolichovespula media | reverse complement strand
ACTCCTCCTCCTCCTCCTCCTCCTCCGCCGCCCCTTTTCTTTCTTCCTTTCTCCCAGATCATTTCTCGATCGATCGATCTTTCATTTCCACGAGAGAGTGGTCTATCTTTTTTTCCTTTTTTTATTTTCTTTTTCTTTTTATTTTTTTTATTTATTTATTTATTTATTTATTTATTTTTTCGTTAGGTAATAATGTAGAGTAGGATACGTGTCATCGGTAACGGCCCCTCAGATTTTCGATTCTTTTTTTTCTTCTTCTTTTCTTGTCTATTTTTTTCTTTTTTTTTCTTTTTTCTTTTTTCTTTTCGCTAAGAAGAGAATTGAAAAGGGAAGGAAGGGAGAAATAGAGAGAGAGAGAGAGAGAGAGAGAGAGAGAGAGAGAGAGAGAGAGAGAGAGAGAGAGAGAGAGAGAGATTAAAAGCGTGAAAGCTTACCACTCGGAAATGATTTTTTTTCTTTTCCTTTTTTTTTCTTTTTTTCGTGACATAAATTTCTCCCTTGACTCGCACCATCGCATGTTCTATACCGCTTGCTTTGATTCTCTCTCTCTCTCTCTCTCTCTCTCTCTCTCTCTCTTTCTTTATCCTTTTTTCTCTTTCTTTCTTCTTTCCACTTTTTACGTTCTCTACCTTTTTTGTCTGGACTTTTTGAATTCGCGAAGCAAGCCGCTCACGGTTTAGCATCGCTTTGTATTATCCAGGTAAATTACTTGGATGAGAATAATAAGGGTAGTAGAGTAGTAGTAGCCAAAGTAGTGTGTACGACAGAGAAAGGGGGGGGAGGTGGGAGGGTTAAAAAGGGAAAATCTGAAAAGCTTACTTCATTTTGGAAACGATTTCTACTTTCGGTACTCTCGTCGCTTTCGTTTATTTATTTATTTATTTATTCATTCATTCATTCATTCATTCATTCATTCATTTATTTATTTACTTACTTACTTATTTATTTTTCTTCTCTTTTTCTATTACCTAACCTCGATTCCCATGCAATTATAATATTATTTGAAAGCGAGGGTTGGAGTGGGGTCGGGGGCGAGGGTTCTTGCAAGAAGGAAAAAAAAAAGAAAGAAAGAAAGAAAAGAGAAGAGAGACGAAGAAGAAACGAAAAGGAAGGAGAAGAAGAAGAAGAAGAAGAAAGGGAAAACAATTATTCTTAATATTCGTGTTTATACAAACGAGAAGATGCTTGAGAAGATAGTCCGAAGAGAATTTCTTTTTTCTTTCTTTTTCTTTTTTTTTTTTCTTTCTTTCTTTCTTTCTTTGCGTAGGAGAATTTCAAACGAACTTACGAAATAAGGGCGCTTAGGTGAGGCGTCTTTGAATTCGTTAGGAATTTTTTTTCCTTTTTTTTTCTTTTTTTTTTTTTTTTTTTCTTTTCTTTTCTTTTCTTCTCTCTATCCTCGCACAAACGTATAAAAGGGCGAATCGGATTCATCGCTAGGATGAAAAGCGTTTTTCATTAATCTCTGGCCTCGATTATACGGGAATACGATTTGCAAGTCTAAAAGGGAGATTTTTTGAGCCTCTGTTAAAAAATAACGTACGTCACTACGATTATTCTCGATAACTCTCGATGATAACAATTAAAGTTTCACATAGACGATTTCGCATTATTCTCGATTGTAGATAATGTCTTCGAGTTATGTTAAAGCCTCGTCGTTATACTATCGTCGTTCAGTTACGAATTTCATAATGTTTTCCGTAAATAGTTGTTTCTTTCTTTCTTTCTTTCTTTTTTTTTTTTTTTTTTTTTATACGTACATACGTATTTTATCGGTATTATCCGCTCTCTATTAGCTTATCAAACATTAGATATAACGTTGATGGCAACGCCTGGACGACTACGGACTACGACTACGACGCGTTCGTCTAATTAACGATGTTTCCTCAACGTATAGAAAGAACGATTATCGCGCTTACGTGTTTACCAATGACAAGGAAGGAAAGAGTACACAAGAAGTGCGAGCGAGCGAGCGAGCGAGTGAACGAGCGTGCGAGAAGGAAGAAAACGAAAATATAATTTTTCCTTTTTTCCGTAGAATAAGAGAAAGGAAAAGAAAAAAGAAAAAGAAATACGACGAACCAAACAAGGACAATCGAACATTATAAATATTTCTTTCTTTCTTTCTTTCTTTCTTTCTTTCTTTTTTTTTTTGTTTTGTTTTTTGTTTTTTTTCTTCCCCTTTAAAAAAAAACGAGACCTCAACCGAGACGAACGTGTACCCCCCCGGTGTTGTTGCATTCGTTTGATACGAATCAAATGTGATCGGTGGGAGGAACTCGAAGGACAAGGAAAGAAAAAGGACCATGCATCGAGTAAGGACGACCGTAAGGATCAGTTGGATCGCGATCAACAGAAAGTACATAATAAACAAGCGGAAGAATATCGAGGGAAGGAAATAGCGACTTTAACGATCGTCAATTTTCCTTCCTTCCGTCCATCCATCCATATCCATATCCATATCCATATCCTCTTCTGTATCCCCATATTCGTCCTCTTCTTTTTCCCTCGTGGCGAATCGGGAGGAAGATTTAAGTACGCGAAAAAAAATCCTTATAAGGACAACAACAGTAACAACAACAGCAACGACAACGACAACGACGACGACGAAAATAACAAACAAACGAACAAACGAACGAAAAAAAAAAAAAAAACCATATAGAAAAGACGGAAGAAGAAGGAAAGAGAGAAACGAAATAAAGTAAAGTAAAATAAAGTAAAGAGAAGAAAAGTAAAGAAAATATGAGAAACGGCGGTCAACCGCAACAGACGGCAGTAATGGCGCCACCACATTTGAACGGTTCGGCGCAATTTATATCCGGCGGTTACGTCGGTTATCTTCCCCGACAGTCCTGGGGCCAGTTTCAACCCTCTCAACAGCACCAGCACCAGCAGCAACAACAACAACAACAACAACATTCGAGAAATGGAGGGAGACCTTTGTCTCATCCACCACCTCCCCCGCCCCCCTCTAGAAGAGAGAGTCAAAGGGCCTGCGGCAATGGTCCTGCCAATACGAAGAACCCCTCTAATCCGCATTCCAGGGGCGGAACGCATCGTAGCACCACCCCCTCGGTAAGTCTCTTCCCTCTTCGCCCACCGGGACTCTGAGTATAACCCTCGAGCTCCCTTTGACCCCCCCCTCTCCTCTTCCTCCCCACCCCTCCTTCCTCCTCCTCCTCCTCCTCCTCCTCCTCCTTGTTCCCCCTTTGCCCTACCATCCACTTTCTCATTGTCAGCCTTTCGCTTCTCTTTTGTTTTTTCTTTTCGTTTGTTTTCTTTCTTTCTTTCTTTCTTTTTTTTTTTTTTTTTTTGGGCTTATCTCTTCAGAACCGTACGTACCAACCTCTTTTATTTTGCTCGTAAATCTCGGCATTATTAGTTTCGTTGTTATTATTGTTATTAGTATTTTCCTTTTTTGGTTTCGTCGTCTGTCCTTCTTCCTTTTTCTTTTTCTTTTGTTTCGTTTTGTTTTGTTTTCTTCCTTCGTCCTTCACCTTTTCTTATTATTCTTCTTATACTTATTCTTATTCTTATTCTTATTCTTATTCTTATTCCTTCCCTTCTTTTTTTTTTCTCGAAGTATTGTCTCTTAACTGTGTTGAGATCTACGTCGGTGGATTTGAATGGGATATCGATTCTTTTCGAAAATTGTATGTGTGTACATATATATATATATATATATATATATATATATATATATATGAGTATATATGTGAGCCAAATCGCTTACCAAATCGATTAACTCCATAAAACGAAAAGCCGAGAAATACGATGGAATAATATATTAAATTGCTGTTTTGAAAAATTTCCTCCTTTTTTAAAATATACACTCAAATAAACATTGTAGAATATATATATATATATATATATACAGGCCTTGTCGGTGGGTTTGGTCACACAGCATTATTGGAATGATTCGCATAAGAGCACGGCCGCGAGTCGATCAGATCGATTGGCTTATCGAGAGAGATTATTTTTTATTCGATTTTTATTCTTATTTTTTATTCGATGATCAAAAAACACTTCGTCGCTCGATGGCGTTAAGTAAAGGGATAAATTAAGGAAATTTATTAGAAATATTAAAGAGCGAGGATCGCTCCATCGAGTGTTATGACGTTCAAAATTAATATTAAAAGAAACCAAAAAAAAAAAAAAGGACAAAAAAAATTCAAAAAGTGGAGTAGTTTAATCGGTTTGTGGCGGCTCGTGAAACGGCTCGCTCGCTCGTACGTACGTACGTGAAATTGCTTTTATTACCATGTCGACGATAATGAATCGTTTAATTAGAAGGACTTCGTTTTGTTCCCTTTGAAACGAGGCTTTTTTTTTTTTTTTTTTTTTTTTTTTTTTTTTTTTTTTTTTTAATGTCTTTACGAGCATCCGTCGCCGAGACATGGCTGACGAAATATTGTTCATTCATTATTCGTATTACCGTACGTATTATACACAACACCTGTGCGTAACGTTGGTGGGTAGTGGCAGTAGTCCGTAGTAGAGAAAAAAAAAAAAGATAAAGAAAAAAGAAAAAAAAGAAGAATGAAACACTGTCTGTCGCTGGAGGTCCGTCTGAGAACGTAATTTCCGAGAATTTATACATATAGGCCGATGTATTTTATTTTTTTGTTTATTTTTTCTTTTTTTTCTTTTTTTTTTCCAAGAAATTATGTGGGTCAATGGGCATTTAAAAAAAAATCCTCGCACTCATTTACATCGAAATATCTTCGTAATAATTGAAAGTCGTGTGAGGGACTTCGAATAGAATGAGAAAAAGAAAAAAAAAAAAGAAAAGAAAAACCATTTGAAAGGTTAAAATATCTCGCCGCTCATCTCTCGGCTATATTGTTTCTTTAACAAAGTGTGTAACAATTTGTTTATAAACAATTTTTTTTTCTTTTATATATATATATATATATATATATATATATATATATATCTAAACATTCGTAGAAATTTATATGAAGTTAAATTAATGTAATGTACCACACAAATGTAATATTATCGATTATACTTATTAATTGTAATACTCTTTTGTTATAAATAATTATCCTTATAAAATTATTCTCAAGAATGTATCTGTTCAAGAAGTATTAACGAATGTAATCTCACGTGCACAACTCTATTCTACGCATTAAAGACAAGTACTTTGACATGATGATTCGTTGTAAAAAAATTTGCCTCTTTGATAAACAAAACGCTCGTCAACATTGTACACGATAAAAAAATTGTATATGATAATAATGCGATATCGTGTGATTGACGTTGGCAGAACCTATCGAATGCAATATACAATTTTTTCGTTACTATTATTTAACGATCGTATGGCAATTTGTTATAAACAATTTTTTGTTTTTTTTTTCTTATTTTTTTTTTTTTTTTTTTTTTTCATAATAAAAACATACAAGTGTATACGATAAAGAAACCGATCTAATCTGATATAACGTTATTAACAAGTCGAACAAAGGATACAATCGTTCAGATATATTAATTAACGATTATATAACTGTTTGTTATAATCAATTTTTTTTTCCTTTTCTTTCTATTTCTTTTTTATTCCTATGAAAACGATATAGAACTAATCTCGTATCTAATCTCGTACAATATTAACTTGTCGAATATTTAAAACATTCTTCTTCCTCTTATTATCATCATCATCATCATCATCATCATCATCATCATCATCGTCATCGTCATCGTCATCGTCATCGTATCATTTTTCTTTATCAATTTATTTTTATACGCTTTTCAACGTAAAGAAGGAAAAAAAATGGAATTTCTTATTCACGATAGTATCCTCGATTAGTATAGTACGAAAGACTTTCGCGACATCTCCTTTCCATTGAACTGCAATTAGAATTCAAGATATCAAGCTTATAACCTGTAGAGCTCTAAGTACATGTACGAATGTACATACGTAAGTACATACACACATGTACACGCACACACACGCACACACACACACACACACACACACACACACACACACACACACACACACACACACACACACGTGTTCGCAGATATACATAGAAGAAGTATCGTTTCGAACGTCGGAGCTCGACGAAACTGGTATCGGTGCTTGGAAAGAAAAAAGAAAAAAGAAAAAAGAGAGAGAGAGGGAGAGAGAGGAGAAGGAGTAGGAGAAGGAGGAGAGAGGGTTGGCGAGGAGGTAAGGGGGAGGGTAGTTGGGTGAGCCAGAGAAGAAAGAGAAAGGTAACGCGAGAGTGGAATCCTCCTCCTGGTGCGCCTTAAGTATCTAGAAAAGCACGTCGTAGAATACCTTATGAGGCTTAAAACCATCTACGAAGGAATGTCACAAAATCTAACGTGTGTCCCGTAAAAGAGAACAACAAGGCGACAATCGGGAGAATGCCAACAGTCCAACAGGACCGACTACAATGGTCAAGAGAACGACCGCAAACGACCAAGAGAACGATCTTTCTTTCTCTCTCTTTTCTCTCTCTCTCTCTCTCTCTCTCTCTCTCTCTCTCCCTCTTTTTCCGTATCTTGTGCGTGCCAACGCTAACGAGCCTCGTTTCCAACAAATCTTTTTCTCAAGATTTCCCCTCGTTTTTATTGCTTCCCTTCCCTTTTCTTTTCCTCTTCTTCTTGTTTCTTCTCTGTTTGTTTGTTTATTTGTTTGTTAGTTTGTTTTTCTTTTTTTGACTTATCTTTTCTAAATAAAGCTAAATTACATTCCATTCGTTACATTCAACCAGACGAGAACGAGCACCATCGCCGTAGTTCTTTCACTCTTTGTCAATTATACGTTTGTCGCGTAAGAAAATTATAATAATAATTATGATAATAATATAAAGTATGAAATCTAAAGAGAAAAACGAAAATAAGATCAAAATTAAATGCTCGCGATAGGAAAAAGTAGGGCAACAACCGATGTAACCTCGTTGTACGTATGATACACTTTAAGTGTCGTTAAAGTAACGGGGTTTAATAAGTTTCATTTCGACTTGCACGGTAGTTTGTATGTGTGTATGTGTATATGTATGTACGTACGTATTTATGTATGTATTTATGTATGTATGTATTTATGTATGTATGTATTTATTTATGTATGTATGTACTATACGTTAGAACCTACACGTGTTGTTAAGTTTTCAACAAAACTTTACGTTCGATTTGGTAATTACGTTCTGTATATATTATATACATACATACATACATACATACATACATACATACATACATACATACATACATACATACATATTAGGTTGGGGAGAAAGAAATCTACTACTTTTACGTGAACGTGAACAATATATATATATTGTATATAATCTAAATATATATATATATATAACAATATATATATATATAAAAATATATGTATATATATTTAGATTATATCATATTCGATATATATTCGATCGATATATATATATATATATATATTTAGATTATTTATTTCTCGTTTATAGTCGAACTTTGTTGGATTATTTTTGAGAGAGAGAGAGAGAGGGAGGGAGAGAGAGAGAGAGAGAGAGAGAGAGAGAGAAATAAAAAACACACACGCACGCAGAAAGAAAAGAAGAAAATCGACGAAACGTTGAGGAAACGCGTCGATAAAAAAAAACACAAAAAAAAAAAATAGAAAAACGAAAAAAAAAAAAGAAAAGGAAAATAGAATTCATCGACACTTTGTTTCCATCTCGTTCTGCTTTCACGCAGAGCCGTAACATTATATTTCAACTTTTTTACTCTCTTCCATTGTCGTTTCCTCGCAAAAGTTATTTTCACCGTTATCGCCGTTTTATTTTCTCCCGTAGTAATAGGAATAGTTGTTCAAGGTAAAAGAGGAGGGGCCTCTCGGCTATAACAAACTGTTCGCACGTTTTATTCGAAGGAAAAGTTAGCTAGACGGTAAATATGATATTCCACGTTGGATTTCGCGGATACATTGCTACTGTAACCGTTCTCTCTCTTTCTCTCTTTCTCTACCGTATCTCGATTTAAAAACTTTCAATTGACATCGCGACGGATAGCACACTCGAAGCGCGAACGAAACGCGCCAACTCGAAATTCTATACTACGTACAAAGTATCTTAACGCTTTTCGACGTCGATCAATCCCTCTCTCCTCGTTCATCAATAATTTAATATCAGTTACGAGCAAATTTATATATTTATATATTTTTATATCTTTTTTTTTTGCGGTAAACCAAAATTGATAATTCGATGAAACACCGATACGAGTATTGGAACGAATATTTATTTGGAGTGATATTCAATGTCAATAATGTTTTTTGTTTTTTTTTTTTTTTTTTTTTATCATTAAAACGTTTATTGATCGAGCTAATTATTTATTAATCAAAAAAATTTGATACACATGGGATGGAATTTATTATTTTTATCGATATATATATATATATTTTCGGTAAACCATAATGGAAAATAAAACTCTGATACAAGTGTTGGAACGAATATTTAGATAAATTGATATTCTATGTCAATAATTTTTTTGATTAAAACATTTATTAATCGAGCTAATAATTTATTAATCAAAAAATTCTAATACACTTGGTATGGCATTTATTATTTTTATCGGTATGTATATATATATATATATATATATTTATATTGATTTTATAAAAAATATATGTATATATATATTTATATATACATACAATTAAATGGGTTTCCTTTTTTTATCTCTCTTCTTTGTTTCTTTCTTTCTTTCTTTTTTTCTCTTCATTATCCTTTTTTTTCTTTTAAATCAGATTTATTTTTTATTAGTATATACAAATGTATGTCTACTTAAATATATATTATTGAATGAAAATAAATTGTACGACCGTGTTTATCATTTTAATTAATGAAATATTTTACTTTAATTAATGAAATGTAAAGCTACCGGTGGCCTAGCAAATAAACTGTTGGAGGACAACGCACATACCCGTAGGTTGCTGCCCATTACTGCTTTATATCGCTTTGTGTATTTCGATCCAACGACATTCCTTTTTCCTAGCGTTATTCGATATTCGTGCTTTTTTCTTTTCTTTTATTTTTTTTTTTTTTTGATTACTTTTATTTTTATTTTCATTTTTATTTTTATTTTCACGCGTTCTCTTTGAACACATCGAGGGGTAGGTGTATATATATATATATATATATATATATATATATATATATATATATATATATATATATATATATATGGTTATATATGCTGCGAATATTTGTCGCGTGATGCGTAGAAAAAAACATCGAATGATAACAAACGATAAATTTTGTTATCGTTTCTTTGCAAACGTTTCTTATATATATATATAAATATTTTATATATATATATATAAATATTTTATATAGATATTTTATATTATATATATTTATTATATATATATATTCTATATTTTATATAGATATTTTATATATATATGTATTTTATATAGATATTTTATATATATATATATATATATATATATATATATATATTCTCTTTCTCTTCTTTTTCTTTGTCCTTTTCCCGCGTTATTTATTCCACGATAAAAAGCAACAAAGTATATGAATTAATTTCTCATCGAGATATAGAAATAATATTTGCAACGTCGAAAAGTAGCGACTTCGTACGAGAATCCCCGAAAGATAAATTTCGAAGGACAGACGTTATTTTCGTGCGGTGAGGATATGATGGCGCCGGATTAAAATAAAACTATCGAGTTATGCGGAATAAACAATTTTTTTTATTTTTTTTATTTTTATCTGTTTGATTTTTTTTTTTTTTTTTTTTTTTTTTTTACTTTATTCTTGAAACTAACGCGTCGACTATCACATTCTCATCGTCTTTCTCACAATTAGGAATATCAATTCTATTCTATAAATGATCGTTCGAAAAAAGAAAAAAGTAATTTCTATCCGAGTTCGTTCGTTCGCAAAAATTCTTTTACGATTATTATTCGTCCTCGAGATTGACGTATCTTTGATAGATCGTGCGCGTTATTCTTTACAATTAATTGTAAATTCGTTCTTTTACGATTATTTTTTTCCCTTAGAATTTCGAACGTACTATCAAAAAAAAGAAAAAAAAATGAAGGGAAAGGAAAGAAAAATCGTTCGACAAAATAATTTTTCTATTTAGAAATTTTCTTTTCCTTTTTTGTTTTTTTTTTTTTTTTTTATCCAATATTCTTTGTTTCAAGTTGAGATCGGCCGATTAAAATTCTCTTCGTTTTTCTTCGCGTTGTTGGAATTTCGATTGTTGCGTTAAAAATAAGTCGCGTAAAGAATATTTCCTCTCTTTTTTTTTTTTTCTTTTTTTTTTCGAAACATCGAAGCCATGACAGACGATACGTTTTATTTTATTTTTGTTCTTTTTCTCATTTATTTGACGTCGAATTAGCCTCTTTGATGACGTTGGTTGCATCGTAAAGAAGAAGAAGAAGAAGAAGAAGAAGCAAACGAAGAAAAAGAAAGATGAATAAGAAGATGAACCAAATGAAGAAATAGAAAGAAGAAAAAGAAGCAAATAAAAGAAGATTAAGAAGATGAAGAAAATGAAAGAAGTAAAAAAGGAAGAAGCAAATGAAGAAAATAAAAGAAGATTGAGAAGATGAGGAAAATGAAAGATGAAAAAAAAGGAAGAAGCGAACGAAGAAAAGGAAAGATGGAAAAAACGAAGAAGAGAGGCAAATGAAGAAAATAAAAGAAGATTGAGAAGATGAGGAAAATGAAAGGGAAAGAAAAGAAAAGAAGAAGCAAATGAAAAAAATTAAAAGAAGATTGATAGGATGAAGAAAATGAAAGAAGAAAGAAAGGAAGAGGCAAATGAAGAAGAAGAAGAAAGAAGAAGAAAAAGAAAAAGAAAAAGAAAAAGAAGCAAATGAAGAAGGAGGATAAGAAGAAGCAATTGAAGAGAAGGAAAGAAGAAGAAAAAGAAGAAGCAAATGAAGAAAAAGAAAGAAGAAAGGAAAGATGGAGAGAAGAAATGAAGGATGGAAGGATGGAAGGAAGGATGGAAGGAAGGAAAAAGGGAGCAGAGTTTCTTTCTGGCTTTAAAAGAATCACACGCATTGGCCCTTCTAACCTCAGGAGAGTAGTCTCGGTGGCAATCTGAGACGACGTCGGAGGAGAGGGGAATCTTAGAAAGTGGTTTTGGTGTCACCTTTCGTACCATCCGATCGAGCATTCGAGATATCTATTCTATATCATCGAGTAAAAGAAAAAGCTCTCGATTCGATTACAGTGTCTCAACGTTCGTATAGGATACACACGATACATTGCTCCTCGCTCGTTAACTTCGTTACGATTAATGGAAAAAAAAAAAAAATATATATATATATATATATATAAAATTTTTCATACAAGTTTTCATCCGCAAATCGATCCTCGATCGATCCGATCGATTCGTTAAAAATCGTCCGATTAAAAAATATATATTCGATTTCGTTGTTTCAAGGTCGAAGCTTTTATTTTATTTATTCATTTATTTTTTTGTCTTCGGATCATCGTATAAATCATTGAAATGCGAGAATTTTTATGTTGAAATGAAATAATAGACAACTTTCATACAAGAGTATTTATTAGCGAATCGTTCCTCGATCGTTCACATCGATTCGTTAAAAATCGTCCGATTAAAAAATATATATTCGATTTCGTTGTTTCAAGGTCGAAGCTTTTATTTTGTTTCTTTATTTTTTTCGTTGAAATGTGAGAATTTTTGTTTTTTATTATTATTATTATTTTTTTTTTTCAATTTATTTATTTATTTATTTATTTATTCTTCTTTTTTGTAATTCGTTCAGCGTTCACAATCTTTTTTTTTTTAACTCTTCTTTCTCTGTTCTCTAATCTCCGTTGAGGATATTGTAATCGTTGAAAACGTTTGACAGAGCCGATTAATATTTTTAATAAAATCCATCGCCATGTTTAGCTAAGTCGCCGAGAGACAAAAGCAATAATTTTTGTAGCGTATATCACTTCGATGTAGAAAGGAAATACCGGTGTAACAGGATTCTCGTGGACCGTAAGATCTCTTCGAGCTTTCTGTTCCTTTTTTCCTTCTCCTCCTCCACCTCCTCCTCCTCCTCCTCCTCCTCCTCCTCCTCCTCCTCTTTCACCTCCTCTTTTTCCTCCTCGTCTCCTTTCTTTAGCACGGTATCGACCAATGCGACTGCAAGGTTGACTCTTGCCATAAGTTGCTTTTCCTTCTCTCTCTCTCTCTCTCTCTCTCTCTCTCTCTTTTTTTCTTTTCTCTTGTTTTCTTTCTCCTTTTTCCTTGTCTTTTTTGTTCTCCCTATAGAATCATCCGTAGTTGAGAGATAAAAATGTTGTCCGACCTTTAACGGAGGTCGAAAACGGAAGTCGTAGGATGCTTTCGATTTCTTTGTCTTTCCCATTTTTTTATTTTTATTTTTATATATATATATATATATTTTTTTTTTTTTCTTTACAAATGAAGGAGAAAGATATCCGATTTCGTTTATTTCGTTTACTATGTATCAACAAACAGAACAATTCAAACCGATGAAATCGATCATATATCAAATATTTGTATTATATGTATATATATATATATATATATATATATATATATATATATATATAAATATATATATATGTACACTATATATATTATTTAAACACATTTGTATAAACAGATTTGTATGTGTACCACCGTCTCAATATAAATTTCGTGTCGTCAAATATATCTCGGATCGTATTGTAAATAAATAAATGTATCGAATTAAAAGTTAATAGAACTCGAGGATGGAATGTAATATTTATTTGCATCTATTCTTGTAGATTGGTTATCGTTGTCGAAGTACTGAAGTTGTTGTAATTTTATACACACACACACACACACACACACACACACACACACACACACACACACACACACACACACACACACACACACACACACACACACACACACACACACACACACACACACATATATAACGGAAATCGATGTTTCAAAAAAGAAAAAGAATATCAAGAATCGATGTTTTAAATATAAAAAATGTTGTAGAGAATATCCAATAGGAATCCAATCGAGGAATTTACATTTTCATCGTTATTTCATCGAATCGTTACGATAATAAAATTATAGTACGATATGACACTTGTGATTGTAATTATATCGTCCAACTGTTACAACTATATGTTATTACATACCACGCTGTATCATTATGCCACGGGTATATTATTGTACTTATATATTAGAACAGTACAACTATTATCGCCATGATTCAGCGAAATATCGATGAGACGGCGGTAAACTAGATTGCTAGTTGATTTTTTGAAAGTATCGATCGCCGATTAAAAAGATTGTCACTTCAAGTTACCACTACTATAACCGCGTTCTTTATAAAGTAACGATAAATATTTTTAATTAATTTCCTTTACGGAAAAAGAAATAAGAAAAAAGAAATCGTCCAACGATTTTTATTCGAAACGTTTGTTCGTAATACCAATAGGATCGACGAGGATATTTGGTAGTATCGATTCAAATGAGATATCCGACGTGTGAAATTAAATATATATATATATATATGTATATATATATATATATATATGTATGATACGATACGATACGATACGATACGATACGATACGATACGATATGATAAAATATGATATGATGCGATATATATGTACATATGTATTTCTATATGTATATATCATTCGATTTTATCTTTTTTTCTTTTCTTTTTTTTGTTTTTAATATTGAAACAAATTAACTTTGAGAAACAACCTTTTCAACATTTATTTGTGCGTGTATATATCATTCGGATTTTTTTTCCTCCTTTTTTTTTTTTATGCTTTTAATATTGGAACGAGTAAAAATTTGAGAGACAACAACCTTTTCGACTCTTAACACTGAAACTCACTTTTAAACGTATGCGATGTGTTACGGAAACTCAGCCCGATATACATTCAATCGTAACTTAATAAAAGAATACATACGATACATACATACATACATACATATATACATACATATATACGTAATAATCCAATCTCGGGACTCAAGGATCTTACAATCGAGGTGTAACACGGTTCTCTCATTCGCTCTCGTACAAACTTGACGAGTTTCGACCTCGCGCTTTACAACTCGATCTTTTAAAATTATCTGTGTCTTTCGAACAATCATGTTATCTTCTGACATTACGCGTTGTAACGTTGTGTTTATCCAGAGAGATGGAAAACAAAAAAAAACAAAAAAAAAAAAAATACGTAACCTAACTTCGTATTAATAACGAAAATTATTTATCATCGCGTAACGATCGGGTTCTCTCATTCTGTTATACTGCGGATAAAATCTTTAGTATAGTCGTCCAATCTCTTGAAAGATGATGCGTCACCGCTTTGCCCACAGAGAATTATGTACGTGATCGTCGTTGCATTCTCTAGATGATAACGTCTCTATTGTATATACGGCATACATAAGTAAATAGGAATGGGTATGCACCGTGCATAATTCGAAATATATATATATATATATATATATATATATATATATATGTATTATTACATGGAATAATTCTGTTAGCCATTATGACGACGTACCCATACCGAAAGTATTATTAATTATCTTCGATATCGATCGTATATATCGTATATATCGATCGTATAAAATACTTTTGAGTGCGTTCTTCTTTCTCTCTCTCTCTCTCTCTCTCTCTCTCTGTTCTTTTATTTTTGGTTTCCTTTAGTATTCTCCCTTTTCTGAATGTTATTTTCTTTTATTTTTTTTTTTTTCCCCCTTTACATCAACGCCAACTCGAGTATCGGTGATTATATATCGTCGGTATAATCGAATAATCGGTAATACGATAAATATAACGAAACCGTTATCGAGCGTAACATTAGAATGAATTTTTTAGATCGTTTAACCCGAACGAACAGACGATCGCGTTTCCAATTTAACGGGCGGTTAAATGATTCGCGCGAATTGAATATCTCGAACTATTCGTAAATCGTTTGATACGTAAATAAGTAAGTTATAAGTTACACTTAATTAGGATACATAGCTCGTAGCTTGTGTTTCGAATAACGTCGTACGATTAAGCGATAGGGCGGGGGAGGGGGAGGGGAGGGGGAGGGATAAGTCGAATTAGTGAATATTCGATGGTCACGAGTAACGACCCCGTTTATCTTTTTCTCTCTCTCTCTCTCTCTCTCTCTCTCTCTCTCTTTCTCTTTAAAAAACCGTCTCATTTTATTTTTCGTATCGCTTCGCAGAAATATGTAGACGATAATGAGAAACGTTAATTGCTCTTAAGCTCTGTGTTCATTCGTAATTCGAATAAATCGCGAATGTTTAAACACGACCTGTTTCTCAATTACTTCCTTTGCCTGTTTTACTGTGGTTAATTGATAAAGAGAGAGAGAGAGGGGGGGGGAGAGTGGTCGATGCTTCTACATTGAATATGTGTGTGTATGTATATATATATATATATATATATATATATATATATATATATATATATATATATATACATACACACACACACATATGTATAACGTAGAACGCTTTAGGCGTATGTGTTGAACGTAATCGAGTCATTCGACGATGTCGATATCAACGTCGATATCGATATCGATATCGTTATCTATCCTCGTGGTCACGTGTAGCAGAGTTAAACATTTTTGAATTTTATAATCGAACGATGATTCATTAATGTTTTCCTATGCATTACTCTTACAGTTAACGGTTGTAATACTTTTGGAATACGTTAGACGTTATATTATCGTTTTATCATCAAACGTTATATGCCCTATCAAGGTATTTTCTAATATTCATAAAGAAATATATAAATATCGTTGGATCGGGTCTAATATATAAAGTTACTTGATACCTCGCGCGCGCGCGCGCGCGCACACACACACACACACACAGAGAGAGAGAGAGAGACGTATATTTATAATACAAATATTAACTTAATAATACGCTTATAGTAAGTAATACGTATAGACATAGTAATTTAAGTTTATTTCCAACGGTTAGTATCTAATTATAAAGTAAATTAACGAACAGAGAATATATATATATATATATATATATATATATATATATATATATCGGCTATAATATTACATTTTACATTATTTAAAAAATTTTAATTAATATACGATAGAAACGAAATGTTTCTTAAGCTCTTCGAAAATCTACGTACACGCGCGCACGCACACACACGCATACACACGTACATGCATACCTATATACTTAAATAATAACGTCTTCTTGTCCAGTTTAGAATAAACAAGAAGGAGAGAGAGAGAGAGAGAGAGAGAAAGAGAGAGGGGGGGGGCGAAAATCATACACGATTTTTAATTAGGCAATCACTTAGGAGCAACAGGCCGTTTAATGAAGTCCCATTTCGTGGATATAATAAAACGCATATTCCATGGAAGAAAAGTTTTTTTGGTGAAAAACTTGGAAACGAACGTGCCGTAAATCTATCTCCCTCGCAAACCGTTATTAAAAGAGATAGATGGGAGGGAGTTAGGGTGGGTGGGAGGGAGGGCGAGGTACATTGTACGGGGCTCTCGCGATCTCTAATGCCTATGCGGTTTGGGCATAGTGCGAAAGTGGCGAGTAAATAACGTTCGTAACAATGGTTCTCGTTCGCCTACGGGTCATTTCGATTTAATTAAATGAATATTCATATGTACGAAACGTCGTACTTCGTTCGCGGTATCCCAAGCGAAAAGAGTAAAAAAAAAAAAAAAAAAAAAAGGAGTAAAGAGAAAGGAAAGAGAAGACGTCTCTCTTCCTCCCGAACCCTCCGAACCCCGCCCCCCTCCCCAATCCCCCTCCACTCCCGCCCAATCCCCCCAATCCCCCCCTCCTAACCCGGTCCGCCGCCGCCGCCGCCTGTAAAAGAAAAGAGAGGAAGAGAAAGTATGGAATATACGTACGTACGACGGGAATGCGATTAAATTTTGCGGAAATAAATCTTCGCGCGTACTTAATGACCCCTTTCGTTGCTTCGATAGAATTTATGTTTATTACCGTAATTCGTATTCTCCTTTTTGTTTTAATTCCTTTTTTTCCCCCCCTCTTTCCTTCTTCTTCATCTTCTTCTTCTTTCCTTCTTCCTCCTCCCCCTTCCCCCTTTCAACGAATAACACGTATAACAATCTCTATCTCCTTTTTTCCATACGCTCGGCCATATGCATGCGTGTGCGTGTGCGTATACGTGTGCGTGTGCGTGTGCGTGTGCGTGTATGTTACGAGAAAATAATAACACGGGACGCGTACCTGGTCCACTCGAAGTGATAAATGTCAAATTGCTATTTTTATGTCTTTATGTATCCATTCGCATCTCTTCTTTCTCTCTTTCTTTCGTTCTTTCCTTCCTTCCTTTTTTTTTTTTTTATTATTATATTCGATACCTTCATACAATTAAATTTCAATGAGAAAAGTCGTCGAAGGATATATTCGATTAATCGACGAAATCGATTCGATTATTTATTCCCTTTCTTTCCTTTCCTTCCCCCATCCACCTCCCCCTCCCCTCATCGACACCGACAATCGAATTTTATGTAAAAACGTTGAACGCCGTGTACCTCTCCCCCCTCCCCCCTCCACTGCACCGTATCTCCTCTCCTCTGCCTCTCCTATTTTCTCTCGATAACCACCACCGTACTTTACCGTTCGTTAATTCGACGGAGGAGGTCGTAAGAAGGAGAAAGAAAGAAAGAAAGAAAGAAAGAAAGAAAGAGAGAAAGAAAGAAAGAAAAAAATAACGCATGACGCCTCGAAACCACGTGTCGAATTACTTTCGAATTTTGTAGTTTGAGAATTGGTGGAGGTCCTCTCTCTCTCTCTCTCTCTGTTTACCATAACGAAACACGTCGGATTCGTCGATCGAATTTTCTCGTCACGATCGTACTCCTTTCTCTAGAAAAGTTGCGACGATTTGTTTCTCGAATGAATTCAATTATCCTTTCCTTTCCCTATTTCTTTCTTTTTCTTTTTCTTTCTCTTCCTTCCCTTTTTTTTTTCCTTTTCTTTTCTTTTCTTTTCTCTAGTAGTTCGATAGCTTTCGCCTCGTTGAAAGTTTTTATATATATAAGAGAATACATACACACACACATATATATGAGAACTCACGTAGTCGTTGAACGTAAATCGAATTACTATTAATTAACTTGTTAACAACTAAAGTGGTTCTTCCAAAAAAAGAAGAAGAAGAAGAAGAAGAAAAAGAAGAGGAAAGAAAACGTTGGAGTGAAAAGGAGAGAAAAGGAAAGTAAAAAGAAAAAAGCGAAAAGTAATGGACGAAAATAGAAGATCAAATAAGAATTCCGTTTCCAATTGTAGTAAAGATCATCGGTCGGTTTGATTCATAGACTACAATTTCCTTTTCTCGTCCGAACTTTCTCTAAGTATATAAATTGAAGGTCGCCGATCTTACGTTTTCTCAGAACGGTATGACCATTTTACGGGTCAACGATACTCTGTTAACCTTATCGCGAAACTATCGTAATTCTTTACGAATGCCGTTTTTCTTCGTACGTAAGCTTTCCATCGTCCGAAGTTGTTCGTTTCCCTCGAGTCATTTCGATTTATATCGAGATATTTGTGCGATAACAAATAATGCGAGAAGAATAACCATCGGGATGTCCTATCGATTTTTAGTTATATATATATATATATATATATATATATATATATATATATATATTTATTTTTTTAGTTATATTATATATATATATATATATTTTTTTTTATGTATGTATCTGTTTATATATATATATATATATATATATATATATATATATATATATTTCCTTTCGTCGATCGATCTAATATAATTACATCGTCATTATTATTCATTCATTTACTTATTTATTTATTCATTTACCTAAAAAAATAAATATATATATATATTTTATGTATGTATCTGTTTATATATATATATATATATATATATATATATATATATATATATATATATATTTCCTATCATCGATGGATCTAACATAATTACATTGTCATTATTATTCGTTCATTTATTTATTTATTTATTCATTTACCTAAATAAATAAATATATATATAATATATATATAAATATATATATATATATATATATATATTTTATGTATGTATCGGTTTATATATATATATTTCCTTTCATCGATGGATCTAACATAATTACATCGTCATTGTTATTCGTTCATTTATTTATTTATTTATTTATTCATTTACCTAAATAAATAAATATATATAACATATATAAATATATATATATATATATATATATATATATATTTTATGTATGTATCGGTTTATATATATATATATTTCCTTTCGTCGATCGATCTAACATAATTACATCGTCATTATTATTCATTCATTCATTTATTTATTTATTCATTTACCTAAAGAAATAAATATATATATATTATGTATGTATCTGTTTATATACATATATATATATATATATACACATATATTTTTCCTTTTGTCGGTCGATGTAACATAATTACATCGTCATTATTATTCTTTCATTTATTTATTTAATTATTTATTTATTTTTTCATTTACCTAAATAAATATATATATATATATAATATATATATATATATATATTTCCTTTAGTCGATCGATCTAACATAATTACATCGTCATTATTATTCGTTCATTTATTTATTTATTTATTTGTTTATTTATTTATTCATTTACCTATTTATTTATTTCTGCATTATCACGATACATTCAGCACCTCCTACTTGCTCTGTCGTATCGTACTTCGTTATCGGAATTGTTGACTTAGCCGATTGCTACTCAAAATTCTTGCTTGCACGCGTCTAAACATATCGCTAGCAATTCCGTATCGTCCAAACACTGTTGTTCTACGTGCTTCGAACGCAAAATACATCGAGTTGTATAGAAGCTTTAACAAGGTATCCCGCACTGGAGATTCCGCTAATTCGATCTATGTGTAACCATCGTGTTCGTGTCAAATAATTCGAAGCGTTAAAGATCGCGAGGACCCGAGAGAACCTTTTTCATTAATGAATTCATTCTTTCTTTCCCGTTCTTTTTTTTTCGTGTTTTTTTTTTCGTTTTTTTTTTCGTTTTTTTTTTTTTGTTTTAGATCATTAGTCGCTCCTTCAACGAATATTTCGAAATAATAATATAAGTCGCGTGTATTGGTCAACGTGCGAAGTTTCTAACGTTCAAAGTATATCGTATAAATTTTTTTTTTATTTTATTTCTTTTTAATTAATTTTCGACGAGTAAAAGAAACTCTCATTAACCAGTTCTCCCTCGCTCAATTATCGTATCTGTTTATTATTCGAATAACGTTATTTACTCGTTGAACGGCCGTTCTGTTTTCATTTTTTGTTTCATTTATTTATTTTTTTCTTTTTTTTTTTTTTTTTGTACGAGATCAAAGTTCACGTGTCGTCCGATTTGACAGATAATTAAAGGAGAGCGAGAGAGAGAGAGAGAGAGAGAGAGAGAGAGAGAGAGAGAGAGAGAGAGAGAAATATTGTTAAAGTTTCCATTCGTCGATCTTTTTTTATTGAATCGATATATTATGCATGCAAATATATTAATAACTGTAATATCGTATTCTTGAATAAGATTATTTTGAAATCGTTCTCATGTTATAACTTCTATTTATTCTTGACAGTTAATGGATTGAAAACGCGTAGGAACATACAAGAAAGTTTTCGAGTTCATAGTCAAAATAGAATCCCGTCGACTGTTGTTACGAAACTACTCCTCTTCGGTGTAATAAGGAAGTTGGCAAGTTCATTTTCAGAGAGAGATAGATAGATAGATAGATAGATAGATAGATAGATAGATAGAGAGAGAGAGAGAGAGAGAGAGCCGAATAAAGGCACATAGAATATAGATATCCGTTAAGGACGTGTCTTAGTTGAAAGTTGTCGATGTCACTGCTTTCGAATCGGTCGTAGGAACGAATAGAAGATGATAAGTTAAACTCTTCCAAATAAAATCTGATGCCATTTCCAATAATTAATGTAAAACCGGTTTGTTATATTAAATTCATTTGCCATATTGTTGACAACCGATATCAAATCAAATTATCATACGAGGAAGATGTTATTCTATCTTCTTTCATTTTTTTCCTTCCTTTTTTTTTTCTTTTTCTTTTTCTTTTTCTTTTCCTTTAATTGCGAGATAGGACGTCAACAGCCATCGAACGGTCGATTTCGATGAATCAAAATTTTGTTCATCGCACGATCACAAAATATTCATTGATTCGATTTCGATCGGGATGGTCGTGATAATAGGGGTGTGGGGGGGGGCGAGGGGGGGGGATATTTATTTTTTTCTTAAAATTTTTTTTTTTCTTTTTTCTTTTTTTTTCCGACGACAAGATTACGGTAATACTGTTTTATTCGTTCATCGTCGAGAAGAAGGAGAAAAGAAAAAAAGAAACGACGTTTTAAAGTGAGATCATATAACTGTTTTAGTATGATAAAGGTAACTTGAAGGGACTCGTCTGGCCGATCCTAGACGAAATAGTATCATTGTGTGTTTGTTGTTGTCTCTGTGTGCATGCATTCGTACGTACGTAAGAATCTATGTTTCTATGTGAGTTAGTTCGAAAACAAGTAACTTGTCCATCGGGTTAATACTTGTATTCGCGAGGTCACGTAAAATTTAATTAGCCCAAACAGAAATGGAATTAGAGTCGGTATCATTGTCGAAATAGAGATGCTGCGACCAAAACATAACGACGGGGCTTTTAGTGAAAGAAAGTAAGCTCTCTCGCTCTCTCTCTCTCTCTCTCTCTCTCTCTCTTTTTCTCATTAATTTCGCGCTCCATCGTCTGCCACGGACATCACTTTTGTGACGTCTCGTTAATATTTTTCTCTCTTACTCCTTTCTATTTCTTCGCGAAGGACGTTAAGATTAGAGTAGAATTATTATAACCAAGGACGGTGCACTAAGATGTCATATATATATATATATATACACATTTTTTTTTTCATTCGTGAGATTCGAATAAAAAGTAATCAACGTGCGTGTATAAATATACATATACAGTATGATCTCTGTAAAACACAGACTCACGTTTTATTACAATCATATCTTCAAAATAGAAATTATCTATATATATATATATATATATATATATATATATATATATATATATATATATATATATATATATATATATGATTTAATAATAGGAAATGGAAAAGGAATATTTTCGTGATAAATTCTTGAGCAAGGAAGCCATTAACTATTCATCAGTCGTCATCATTATTTATGGATACAGAGAGAAAAAAAAAAAGATAACTAATCTTGCTTAGGTATGATACGTTCTTCTATACGTACTTGTATGGCTTAGGATTGAACGTAAAACTATACTTACATTACATTACATTACATACATACATACATACATAAATATATATATATATATATATATATATATATATATATATATATGTTTTACAGTTAATTTTCCTGCTAAATATACTTGGTTAAATTCAACAATACACGCGGTAAATAGCTAGAGAACAATGCAAGAATTCCATGATGGAGATATACTGGAATAAGGTATATATGCGTTGTGATGATGGTGCTCGAGAACGTACCTACTCCTACTATATCCATGGTACTCTTCAAGTTGGCTAGAGCAGCTCCGGTACTTTAACCACCTACGTACATGCATACATACATATATACATGCATATATACATAAATATACATACATACATATATATATATATATATATATATATATACATGCATAAATACGTACGTACGTACGTACGTACGTGACGACGGTTCTCTCTATGTCGCTGACACCCGCTAATTATAATTTGTGTCGTGAGTTTCACCGAGCCGTAGTACGCTAAAGAGTAATAGGGCAAAAGAGGGGTGAGTGAGAGGGACCGACCCGCCACTGCAGCCGTCGACTCTCGACTACCTCGCGAAATATGCATCGACGAGTGTTCCGCTGCCTCCTTATTTTCTTCTTCCTCCTCCTCCTCTTCTCCTTCTTCTTCTTCTTCTCCTTTTCCTTTCTCCTCCTTCACCTCCTCCTTCTCCTCCTCCTCCTCATCCTCCTCCTCATCCTCCTCTATCTCCGCCTCTGCCTCTACCTTATGCCTTTGCCTCCGCCTCCTACTCGACTTTCTTTCATCTTTGACGTTAAGGTCTCCATCGACCTTAACGAACGATCTTTCTTTACGGATCTTTTTCTTTTTCTTCTTTTTTTTTTTTTTATTTCTTCATTCATTCATTCATTCATTCATTCATTCATTCATTCATTCATTTAGTTATTTATTTATTTATTTATTTTTTTATTCTTTATCACTAGACGCACCCGAAAATCTGAAAAGGGTCATCTTAAACCGACCACCATTCGTTCGGACCGGCGACGATCAATGTTCTTTTCTTTTCCTTTCTTTTATTTATTTATTAATTTTTTTGTTTTATTTATTTTTTCTTTTTTTTTTTTTTTGATTTTTTTCCGCAGCACGCCAAAATCCAAAAACTAATACATTTCCGTACCGTGACGCGACGCATGGAATATTAAATACTCGACGTATTAATTCTGATATTTTCATTTTTCTCGCATATCGTATATTGTAATTGGACATTGCATATTCTAAATGTTAATTGTATTTGTTATATTCGTTTAATAACCGGCCTCGGCTCGTCGTTAAATTGTGCTTCACAAAATCGGGATGTTACGATCGACAATTGCGAGTCCAATGTAATAATTTGTACGGACAAATTTATCTGTAGCTTTTATACTTTTCCTTTTATTTTTTTCTCTTTTTGCTAAAATATTCTCTTACGGTTTAATCAACGAAATTGGTTGTGCGTACGCGTACGCGTACGCGTACGCGTACGCGTGCGCTATTTTACTTTCGATAAGAAAAAAAAAAAAAAAAAAAAAATACAATGCAGATTAATTTAAGATACGCGTCAATCGAAGGATTACGTATACGGATCATTCTTTTTGTTTTCTCATCGATTGTCTTTATCTTTTTTTTTCTTTTTTTTTTTTTTTTTCTAGAAAGATCGTAGAACACGATTATCCATCTAAACTGAGATAATTTCTTTTTGATAAATAACCGTCGCATTTCCATACGTAAAGACAATTACAGAGTTATGAAATTCGACGACGTTCGTCGAACAAATCGTCTCTGCCACGTTCGAACTCATCCCATGAATCGCGCATTATGCGATTTACTCGTTCCGTAAATCTTCATTAATGCGAGTACACGCCAATTAGGCGATTTAATCGATAAATGTGGTAGCGTTACCAATCGAAAATAATTCCAATCGAATCGCGACGTTCTTAACACGTTCATTCAAATTTTAATCACGATCGTGTTTCATGTCTATACATTATTATTATTATATTATTATTATAGTAAATATGAAAATCCGTCGAAAGTTTATATCGCTGGCGTAGATTGAATATTATTAATAAATAAAAAATATATATATATAATTAGATTATTATTTAATTATTATTTGGATTAGAAATGATCAGGATCGATCGAACGAATGAAATAAAAAAAATTTCACTTTCGGTCACGTACAAAGTGTACGCTCGAATTCGTAAATATGAAAATCCCTCGAAAGTTCATATCGCTGGAGTAGATTGAATATTATTAATAAATAAAATATATATAAATAATTAGATTATTATTTAATTATTATTTGAATTAGAAATGATCAGGATCGATCGAACGAATGAAATAAAATAAATTTCATTTTCGATCACGTACAAAGTGTACGCTCGAATTCGTAAATATGAAAATCCGTCGAAAGTTCATATCGCTGGAGTAGATTGAATATTATTAATAAATAAAATATATATATATATAATTAGATTATTATTTGGATTAGAAATGATCAGGATCGATCGAACGGATTAAATAAAAAAAAAATTTCACATTCGGTCACGTATAAAGGGGACGCTCGAATTCATAAATATGAAAATCCGTCGAAAGTTCATATCGCTTGAGTAGACCCTCGAATCGGGTGACAATGATAATACCCGTAGATCGCAAAAAA
>OU426851.1:3116314-3121314 GCA_911387685.1 Dolichovespula media | reverse complement strand
CGTGGTACTCGTAAGAACGTTTACGAGCCTGACACGACATAGTCGTACATAACGGGTAAATCGTAGATACCTCTTACTTCTTTCGTAGGTGTACGTATATAATTCCTTCGGAGTAGAGTCTCTCTGTTATTAAGCCGACGTTACGAAGTCCCAGCGAACAACAGTTATCAGTCAGAGTGCAAAAGCACTTCGCCGTTTCTCGATTCGAACTATTACTCTACCGCGAGAGCTTTATTCTTAAAACATTTTCCTTCGATGGTCATACACACATTTTCTTCCCCCCCACTTTTCGTCACGTCCTATCTATCGCTCGTCTCCATTACTATATACGCTCTCTCTAGATTTTTATATATATATATATATATATATATATATATATATTTTGTGTATTTTTTTTCAAAACCTATCGCCGTCGTTTCTTGTTCATCCCTTTTTCTTTTCCTTCTTATTTATTTTTATTTTGTTCTTTTTTTCTTTCTTGTCAACTTTTACCGAAGCAATCTCGAGTAAAATATTGTTTTATGAACACCTTTGTTAACAAGTTCGTATTAACAGACACGTTTTATTGTTAATCGCGGCAGTTTTCTTTTTATTTATTTATTTATTTATTTTTTTGTCAATTTTTACCAAAAGCAATCTCGAGTGAAATATTATTTTAAGAATACGTTTGTTAACATGTCCGTATTAACAGACGCGTTTTATTGTTAATCGCGGCAGTTTTCTTTTTATTTATTTATTTATTTTTTTTTATCAATTTTTACCAAAAGCAATCTCGAGTAAACAATTCTTTTTCCGATACCTTTGGTAATAAGTCCTCATTGCAGGCCCATTTTATTGCTAATCGTGCCAGTTTACTTTTTATTTATTTGTTTGTTTTTTTATCAATTTGTACCAAAAGCAATGTCGAGTAAACAATTATTTTTCCGATACCTTTGGTAATAAGTCCTCATTGCAGGCGCATTTTATTGCTAATCGTGCCAGTTTTCTTTTTATTTATTTATTTATTTATTTTTTTGTCAATTTTTACCAAAAGCAATCTCGAGTAAAAAATTATTTTAAGAATACACCTTAGGTAATAAGTCCGCATAAGAGACGCATTTTATTGTTGATCCTGGCAGTTTTTTTTTTTTATTTTTATCTATTTTTACGAAAGCAATCTGGAATAAAAAATTATTTGAAGTATACCTTTGATAATAAGTCCCCACTATGGACGCATTTTATTGCTAATCGTGGCAGTTTTGTTTTGTATTATTTTATTTTCTTTTTTTTTTCTTTTTTTTTTTTTTTTTTTCTTTCCTCTGCTTACGTACGTGAGAAACGCGAGGACATCTCGTCGGTACGTTCCGCAGATTCATGGAAAATACATGAGAAAAGGGAAAGACAAACGAAATAGAATAAAATAAAATAAATAAATTTATATCCCGCAATGCGGTCAAGTTTCGTATATTTCCCGTTTTAATAGTTTTCATCCGAATTCGACGAAATCTATGGCAATGCCGAGATTAGTAATATTTCTCTCTCGTTCGATGATTTTGAAATCCTCTCGTTGCGAATATTGTGTGTATTTAAACGTCAGAAAAGAAGAAGAAAAAAAGAAAAAAGAAAGAAAGGAAAAAATCTCTGCCGACGTCGAAACGTAGGAAGTGGAATTTAGGAAAGCGTTGGCAAGCTCGAAGTGGCAAACGGTAATCAGAATTTTTTTTCTTTTTCCTTCTCCTTACCAAGAGATCGAACAGTCATCGTACAATACTTTGACGACACTCCTTGGGATTTCTCAATCCGGATGCAGAAGAGAAGAAGAGGACGATGATGATGATGATGATGATGATGATGATGATGATGATGATGGTGACGACGACGATGATGATGAAGAGGCGTTTCTTCGTGACTTCGTCTCTTTGTCTCGATGTATTTTTCTTGTTTGTTCGTTCGTTTTTCTTCTTTTTTTTTTTTTTTGTTTTTCTCTCTTCTTTTCTCTTTTCCTTTTGTATTTATTTTTATTTCATTTATTTCTTTTTCTCGTCTTCTTTCCATTATTATTATTATTATTATTATTGTTGTTGTTGTTATTGTTGTCGTTGTCGTTGTCGTTGTTCGTTTGACGAAAGAACAAGATGAATTTAGCCAATCAAATTCAATCGTAGCCAAATCGTTTGAAAAAAAAAAGTGATCGCGATCGCGATGTAAAAAAAAGAAGAGAAAAAAATCGTCGTGTATTCGCGCCTATAATAATTCTCACCGTTCAACTCTTTGTTTATTGTTCGCGATATCGACGATTATTATTATTATTATTATTATTATTATTATTATTATTATTATTATTATTATTATTATTATTATTATTATTATTATTATTATTATTATTATTATTATTATTATTATTATTATTATTATTATTATTATTATTATTATTATTATTATTATTATTATTATTATTATTATTATTATTCTCTATCGTTGAAATAATTAATCGGAATGAGATATCTCCGTTTAATGGAAATTACGTTCTATGGAAATAATACTTTCACTGACAACGACGAGCCGGGGAGCGCCGATTGTTGGCGGGTGGATGGTGGGGGTTGGATTGGTCGTTCGGTCGAGACTCCATTTTGAGGTTTCTCGTGTATGGTGTCTCTTTTCCTCTTCATTACGTTCGTTTCATTGTCCTCTGCAACAAAGGACCATTTTCTATCTCTCTCTGTCTCTCTCTCACTTGTTTTCTATCTCTACCCTTGTCTCTCTCTCTCTCTCTCTCTCGTTATCTCTCTTTATCTCTCTCTCTCTCTCTTTCTCTCCCTCGGAGAGGAAACACGCTCGTAGGAGAATTTTGCAAATCGTACGAGTCTCTAATTGAAGTGAGAGAGAGAGAGAGAGAGAGAGAGAGAGAAAGAGAGAGAGAGAGAGAGAGAGAGGTTTGTTATGTACGTACAAACCGCGTGGTGGTTGTCTTTTTTGAAAGACGTCGTCTCGATAAACGTTTGCTCTATTCTCCTCTTATTCTCTTTTAGATATGATGAAATGACGGTATTTTAATCCGTCACGTTTTCTCGACCGTAATATAGATGATAAATCATAATAATTTGTTGAGTCAGTCGACGAGAGAGAGAGAGAGAGAGAGAGAGAGAGAGAGAGAGAGAGAGAGAGAGAGAGAGAGAGAGAGAAAAGAGAGAATAACATTCTTAACGTTTCTCTCGAATCGAATGAATTTAATTGAAATTTCATTACCCTCCCCGCTCTTCGTCCTCCGTACTTCATCTTACAATATAATGCTCATTCCGATATTTATTATTATTATTATTATTATTATTATTATTATTATTATTATTATTATTATTATTATTATTAATCATCATTATCATCATCATTATTATTAGTATTTTTATTATTATTATTATTATTATTATTATTATATTATTATATTATTATATTATTATTATAATTATTATTATTATTATTATTATTATTATTATTATTATTATTATTATTATTATTATTATTAACATCATCATCGTCATCATCATCATCATCATCATCATCATCATCATCATCATTATTATTATTATTGTTGTTGTTGTTGCTGTTATTATTATTATTACATTTATTTAATTCTCTCGCCGTTCTTAATTGTAATTATACGGCGAACGGGGAACTTGGGTAGAGGGTTGATGGCGATGCGTGGGTGTAATCGTTCTTTTTTCACCCTAATCGCACTTACGTTCGATCGAATTCGAGAGGAATAATCCGGTCGGCTGGTATTATATTTCATCCCATCTTTTTTTACTTTTATTTATTTATTTTGTTTGTTTTTTTTTCTTTTGCTTTTTTTATGAGAACGAAAGAAAGAATGATGAAGAAGAACTCGTAACTCCGAAGAGAGAGAGAGAGTGAAAGAGAGAGAAAGAGAGAGAGTGAAAGATAGAGAGAGAGAGAGAGAGAGAGAGAGAAAGAAAGAGAAAAAGAGAGAAAGAGAGTGAATGAGAGAGAGAGTGAAGGAGAGAGAGAGAGAGAGAGAGAGAGAGAGAGAGAGAGAGAGAGAGAGAGAGAGAGAGAGAGAGAAGAGTCAACCAGCCAGCTATCGGTGCCGTTTCGGATTCAGCAAAGCGCATTAAAAGATTAAAAACGTTCCATACGTACGGGTGAGTGTGCGGGAAGATGAAAACGGTGAGAGAGTTCGTAGACCTTTTTGAGTGTCCTCCTCCACCTCCACCTCCTCCTCCTCCTCCTCCTCCTCCTCCTCCTCCTCCTCCTCCTCCTCCTCCTCCAACGCCACCTCCAGCGTTTCTATCTCCTCCACCTCGGTCCCTAACTTCGCGTCGGTTTCGTGGTGTTCGTCAGGGTGGAATAACTCGAAACGAGAAAAAGGGGTGTGCGAGATGTCCGGTTTCGTATTCATCCACCCTACCGTTTAAAAAGAAAGAAGGAAAGAAAGAAAGAAAGAAAGAAAGGAAGGAAGGAAGGAAGGAAGGTAGGACAAAAAAAAGAGGATAAAAGAAAAAGAGAGCCGAGAAGAACTTAAATAAAAGAGAGAAAAAGGAGCATTCAGGAGCTTCTTTATATAGGGTGAGTCATCCAATTCCTTACGAGAGTTAGTCAGCGCGGTCGGGGATGACTGGCGAGGAGGAATCTATCAACGAAATTCTGTATGAAAATGAATTTCTTTCTCTTTCTCTTTTTTTCCTTTTTTTTTTTTTTTTCTTTGATTTAATTTAATTTGATTTGATTTGATTTGATTTGATTTGATTTGATTTGATTTGATTTGATTTGATTTTATTCTAACGTTTTTCTTCTTCCTTTTTGTTTCGTTTTGCAATGATTACACCTCGCGTTTATCAATTGAAACGTAAAATGACGAACGCGAAGCGAGTTTAGATATCTCACCCTGTATAGCTTGCTATAGCGAGTGGCGGTATTATTAGTCAGCCAATTTCCTAATGACTCGGATCTTGCATTGGTGGAGAGGATCCGAGAATAGATTTTGTTCCTGTGTGTGTGTATTTGTA
>OU426851.1:3103814-3111314 GCA_911387685.1 Dolichovespula media | reverse complement strand
TATATATATGAGCAACGAGAGTGATCAATTTTGTAAAAGATTTTCCGTGGATTGGTTCTTGATAGTTCGTTCGTGGTATGATTTATAGATCATCGTACGTTTGAAATAATATATAATACGTACTAATGACTTTGGGTCTAACGATCGTTCGCTCCTCCTCACTAAAAATGTGTGGTTAGATCGTCGAGGATGAAAATTTGTAGTTAATAACGCCTGATTAATTCCTCCTCCTTCTCCTCCTCCTCCTTCTATCCTCCTCTACAAATTTCATCCTCGACGATCCCAATAATATTCTCGATGACGAACATTCGAAACCGCGTTTATCGTTCGTTACGAGAGAAAATTCATCGAACGTTAATGGCGTATATACGATCGCAAAGAGAAAGAGAATAAATAAAAAAAAAAATAAATAAATAAAAAAAGAAGAAGAAGCATTAGGAAACGCGCTCGTTCGATTTTTATAAAGGTCCACGGGAATTAATGGCTTTAAGGGGTGTGTTGGGCGTTGTTGGATAGGATCAATCTCAGGAAAAAACAGAAAAAAAAAACAAAAATAAAAAAATAAAAAAGAAAACACCCCTCGTTTTCCCATCATGACGAATTATTTTCTTTTCTCAGGGTACGAAACTATGGATTATCATGGAATACTTGGGTGGCGGTTCGGCTCTCGACCTGATGAAGGCAGGCAGCTTCGAGGAAATGCACATTGCGGTAATATTGCGGGAGGTACTAAAGGGACTGGATTATCTTCACAGCGAACGTAAGCTTCATCGTGACATAAAAGGTAAATATATTTTTCGTCCGAGATAAGGATGGATAAATTCGTGCATTATTCCCAACCCTCCACCGGGGTGGCCACCTCCACCCGCCCCCGTTATATTTATTACCTATTCGCGGAAAGGACTTTCTCGGTATTTCCGAGTGGTATTAGGAGAAGAGATATAGGATTAGAGGGGAGGGGAAAGGAGGGAACGGTGAAAAAAAGAGAAAGAAAAATCTTTCTTCCATCCTTCTTCTTTTTCTTCTATTTCTTCTTCTCGTCCACCTTTGAAATCTATGTATCCATATAATTCAAAGTTTTATCCCAATTTAACAGCGGCGAACGTTTTGCTGAGCGAAATGGGCGACGTCAAATTGGCGGATTTTGGCGTTGCTGGCCAACTTACTAATACTACGAGCAAACGTAACACCTTCGTCGGTACTCCATTTTGGATGGCGCCAGAAGTTATCAAGCAATCTGCTTATGATTCTAAAGTAAGTTAATAGCGATATATATATATATATACATATATATATTCATATATATTATATATTGATTTATATTGATGATATATATATATATATACACATATATATTCATATATATTATATATTGATTTATATTGATGATATATATATATATATATATATATATGTCATATATATGTATATATATATATATAAACTACTCATATTATGTATATACACTTCATAACGTACCTTTATTTAATCCATTCAAAGTATGCCATAAAAGTTTGTCGCATCATAAAAAACAAAGGAAATATTTAGGCGGTCTTCTTTAGCTGAAACACCCTCTGTATATATTAATATAAAACATATATATAGTACATATATATATATATATATATATATATATATTTATTTGTGTGTTTGTTGTGTGTATCTATATCTGTATGTATTTGATTATCCGGAAAGTTCGTGCCAATTTTGTGGAATGCGAAAGATTTAAATTTTAATATACATTTATTTAATTATTATTATTATTATTATTATTATTATTATTATTATTAATTATTATTATTATTCCTATTGTTATTTTTATTGTTATCATTATTATTAAAATATTATCGGTACGAATTTCCCGGACGACCCAATATATATTTATTTTTAACTTTCATTTAATTTTCTCCATTCGACGACGAACTCATTTGAATTCCTAGCGATCTCTGTGTCTCTCTCTCTATCTCTCTCTCTCTCTATCTCTCTCTCTCTCTCTCTCTCTCTCTCTCTCTCTCTCTCTCTCTCTCTCTCTCTCTCTCTCTCTCTCTCTCTCTCTCTCGATCGTACAGATAAGAAAAGCTGTAGGCATCGCTTAAACTCGTCCCGTTATTTCCACGAAGGTACAACGCGAAATTATGATTGCTTTGTCGTTAACGCTTCGTTAACACCTCGAAGAGAGAGAGAGAGAGAGAGAGAGAGAGAGAGAGAGAGAGAGAGAGAGAGAGAGCAGGGCAAACGCCGGAGACAACAAGAGTGGTAAGGAGGAAGCTTTTCTTCTTCTTCTTCTTTTTCTTCTTCTTCTTCTTCCTCTTCCTCGCAGGCTGACATTTGGTCCCTCGGCATTACGGCGATCGAACTGGCGAAAGGAGAGCCTCCTAACAGCGAGTTACATCCCATGAGGGTCCTATTTCTAATACCTAAGAACAATCCTCCACAGTTAACTGGGAATTACACGAAACAGTTCAAAGAGTTCGTCGAGGCGTGCTTGAACAAGGATCCCGAGAACGTAAGTTTTTGAAATTGATTTGTTTTTCGTCAACTCACCCCCCATTCACCCTTCCCCCTCCGTCATTGCCACCCGCCAATTGTCTGCCTCCCTCTCTCTCTCTCTCTCTCTCTCTCGCGCGCGCGCGTTTTCGCGTCAACGCAAAGCCCGTTTTGAACTGTGTCGAACTCGAAAAGTTTTTTGCGAAATTTTATACGAAATAATTCGAGCAAAATTCGAGCGAAAGATTTTCAAAATTTTCCACTCCCACTTCCCTCCCTTCCCTCCCCCTCCCCCGGGAACAGGGATAGGACTCTCGTTATTCCTTGTCGAAGAAAATTTTTCGATACGCATATTTGTATGTACGTATTTGATACATATGTCTCTTTGCATTTTTGTAAAAATATCATAAAACAATACTCACGTTATTCCTTGTTGAACAAAATTTTCCATACGCATACGTATGATGTACATACGTACGTAATACATATGTCCTTTTTACATTTTTGTAAAAATATCATAAAACAATAATATCGACTTACAATTTTTTTTTTTTTTTTCTTTATTATTATTATCCGCGCCTTTACGTATTACGTATTACACTATTATGTATTACGTATGTGATACGTGTGTCTCTTCACATTCTTGTAAAAATATCATAAAACAATAATATCGACTTACAATTTTTTTTTTTTTTTTTTATTATCCGCGCCTTTACTTGAAACTCGATCGACATTTTTTTCCTTTATTTACTCTTCTCTTTTTTTTTTTTTTTTTTCTTTAACAACAAAATGACATTACCACCTTCGTTTGAAAGTATTATTGAAGAGTAAAATGAAAAGGAAAAAGAAAAGAATAAAAGAGAAAGAAGGAAAGATTCGATCGTAAGAAAAAAAAAAAAAGAAAAAAAAAAGAAAAGAAGAACAAAAGGAAGAAGAGGAAGAAGGAAAGAGGAAGGATAAAGAAGAAAAAAAAAAAGGGAAAACGAGTAGATTCCTGACGTTTAATGGATCACCGATCGAAACGTAATTAAAGCGAACGTATCGAACTTGAAAGAAGTGAGAAGATTGGGAATTTGTTCTCTTGAAACCTCGGATGTACTCGAGACGACGATCTTAATTTCGTCTACGATCAACGAGCTTGTTATTATACCACGATTTCTTTCGATTTAACAATTTTCTCGAAGACGTTACAACCATTCTTTCCCCCTCTTCCCCATCCTCCTCCTCCTTCCTCTTCCTCCTTCTACTACTACTATTACAACTACTCTTACACCGATGTTATAACATTGTCAAGATTATTTCATTCATACTCCAAAATACGCCGTGATGACATTAACGTTTTGATTCGTTACTTATGCACGTTGATAGTTTGACCATTGTTCTATCTATCAAAGTCGAAATCAATAATCGTTAATTGGTAATCCGTGAGTTTTTATTTGATCATATTGATGTGCCATTTCCGTATGTATATGTATATATGTATATGTATAGAGGCCGACGGCAAAGGAGCTTTTAAAGTTCCAGTTTATAAGGAAGGCGAAGAAGAACTCGTACTTGATCGACCTGATCGACAGGTACAAGAAGTGGAAGTCACAACGGAGCGAGGAGTCCGAGACGGAGAGCGAGAATTCAGACTCGTGAGTAACTATCGTAACATATAACGTCTACGTACGTACGTACAAAACGTGAAATATAAAGATCATAATTGCAAACAGATTCTATTATAAAGCTTTACGACTTCTAATTAATATATATATATTAATTAGAATTTATATATATATATATATATATATATATTAAATATATATATAATTAATATAAATATATATATAATTAATATATATAATAAAATAATATATATATATATATATAAGATAATTAGGCTTTAATGTATTTGTAATAAATAAATATCGGTTCGTTTATACAAGGGAGTTTGGGATGATATTTTTTTTCTTTTCTTTTTACCGACGTTCATTTCAAATTAATCATTAATTACTTATATATATATACTTATATATATATACATGTATATATATATTAAATATATATATATATCAAATTAATCATTAATTACGTGTGTGTATATATATATATATATATATATATATATATATATATATATATATATATATCGATCGTTCGAAATCCTTTTTTACCGACGTTCATTTCAAATTAATCATTAATTACTTATATATATATATATATATATATATATATCAAATTAATCATTAATTACGTGTGTGTATATATATATATATCGATCGTTCGAAATCTTTTTTTACCGATTTGTTTTTACCGACGTTCATTTCAAATTAATCATTAATTACGCATAAATAAATAAATAAATATATATATATATATATATATATATATATATATATCGATCGTTGGAAATCTTTAATTTTGTTTTATCATAGGGAGGAATCGAAGCAAGATAGTGACATGGACGAGCCATGGATAATGACGGTGAAGGGTCCACACGGAGTTAAAGGATCCGTAGTACCTATGTTGCCCCTTGACGAGCAACCTACCTCGTTGACCGTGACTCACACACTGAATCATAGGTCCTCGAACCATAATCAACAAACGAAACCGCACGCGAATGGGGCCTCGCGATCGCCACCAAAGGAATCGACGTTGAATCATTACAGAAGCGATTCCAGAGACTCCCTACGTGATGGACAAAGCAAGCACACGACACCGGTAAGAGAATATATGTAATCGGCTGCTGCTGTTAATAATTTTTTCTTTCTGTTTTCTTTTCAGGTCATTTTTTATGAATTTTTTTAAGGTCATCGGTATATTTTCTTACCCTATAAGAATGTATTTTTTTTTTTTTTTTTTTTTCATGTATATATCGCGTCTTCCTTTAGGTTGAGAACACCCTACATATATATATATTGTCGATGATATCTCTTTCGGGTTAAATTTTCTTTCTTCTTTTACCTCGCCCCAAAAGTCTCTTTCGTTTTTAATCCAGAACGAAACTTCCGCCACAAACTCGATCATCATATCTTTATAATAAATACGATATAACATTATAAATATTACAATGTATTATACTTCGTGAATATCGCCAATTATTATTATTAATGTTATTATTATTATTATTATTATTACTACTATTATTTTTAGTTGCGACCTCACGAAGCTGCACCACCGCCGCCAATCGACACGCGAGAGAAGAGAGACGAACGAGACTATCGCGATTCGAGCAGAGAATCGACTCTGAGGGAGCCAAAGGAATTACGCGATAGCAGGGAAAGGGATAGGGATGGGAGAGACAGGGAACGTGATAGGGAGGGTAGAGAGAGGGTTGACGCTGCCACGAGAGATAAGAGAAACAGTAAACCGGACGTACCGGTGGTACCGATGGTTGACCATAGATCCACCGAGGACAAACAGCAGCGACCAAGGAGTTCGCAAGAACTTAAACACCCACGGAGCGCCGCCCTATCGACCGTCGTCTTGCCCCTTCTATCGGAGGTAAAACCTTTTCTTCTTTTTTTTATTTATTTATTTATTTATTTTCTTCTTTCTTCCATTCTTTCTCTCTCTCTCTCTCTCTCTCTCTCTCTGTCTGTCTGTCTGTCTGTCTGTCTGTCTATCTGTGTCTCTAGCGTCTTTTCTCTTTCTAATAAAATATTTGGTATATGAAAACGAAAAAAAAAACTATCGTCTCCCTCAAAGTGTGAAACAGCAAAATTAACGTATTTATCTTTTTCTCTTTGTCTTTCCTTCCTTCCTTCCTTCCTTCCTTCCTTCCTTCCTTCCTTTTTTCCTTTCTCTCTTACTTTGTTTTAATCTTTTTTTTTTCACCCCTCCCCTTCTTTCCCGTCTCATCATTACTTTCCGCAAACGATGAAAGCTCCAACGAAAGCACCAGTATTCCTCGCGAGATAATAACGGCGAGGGTGGAAGTGGCGTCGGGAAGAATGGCGGGGCGATAGAGGAACTACGTGGTGCCTTTGAAATGGCCGAACGTACGTCTCCAGGAATGACCGAGGCACTTATCAGGGAACTCCTTAAATCGTTGCTACCGGCCAATCACTCGGAGGGTCGTCTATCCATGCTAATGGAGAAAGTTATTTTGAGGTAACTTTCGATAAGAAAATACAAAAAAAAAAAAAAGATAAATAAACAAAAAAATAACAAAGTAAAAATTATCTCTCATCGTCGAACGCGATCGTCTCACCCTTTCGTCAATTATTTCTGTTTTTTTTTCTTTTTTTTTCTTTTTGTTTTATCATCGTCATCGTCATTATCATAATTAGTATTATTGTTATTGTTACTTTTACTAATACCATCACATTTACTACTACTACTGCTATTATTATTATTATTATTATTATTATTATTATTTTATATTATTATTATTATTATATATTATTATTATTATTATTATTATTATTATTATTATTATTATTATTATTATTTTATATTATTATTATTATTATATATTATTATTATTATTATTATTATTATTATTATTATTATTATTATTATTATTATATTTATATATTATTATTATTATTATTATTATATATTATTATTATATTTATATATTATTATTATTATTATTATTATTATTATTATTATTATTATTATTATTATATATTATTATTATTATTATTATTATTTTATATTATTATTATTATTATTATTATTATTATTATTATATATTACTATTATTATTATTATTATTATATATTATTATTATTATTATTATTATAATATATTATTATTATTGTTATTATTATTATTATTATTATTATTATTATTATTATTATTATTATTCTTGTTGTTGTTCTTGTTGTTGTTGTTTTTTATTATTATTATTACTTGTTTTGTTTTTTTTAGGGATACGTAGGGACGCGAGAGGTCGAAGGTTCGCAAGAGATTGTGGTCCGAAAATGTCCTGACATTATAATCGTTCGTTACTTCTCTATTATCAAGCTTATTTATCACTCCGAGCCAGCTCATCGTTAAAACGCCATTTCCGAACTTGAAGAA
>OU426851.1:3033814-3091314 GCA_911387685.1 Dolichovespula media | reverse complement strand
TTCCTTTAAACCACGATGTCTCGTTCTCTCGAATTGCTTCCTTCAAACTCGACTACGACCGTCGTACGATAACTATCTTCCTTTGCTCTTTCTCTCTCTCTCCCTCTCTCTCTCTTTCTTTCTCTCTTTGCGTAATTTAATTAAGCCATCGAGCTCTCTTCAGGGACCACTCCCACTAATTGCGATCTTTCGATCTCGCAGACGCGCTTAACGACGGGAGAGAAAGATACATACACACACGAATCATTATATATGTATATACATATGTATTTATGTATGTATGTATACACACACACACACACACACACACACACACACACACACACATATATACATAACGAATTTAAAAAAGATCCTTGTTTTAAACAGAATCGATCGTATTCGTCGATAAGCATCCGTCCATTTATTTTCTATTTCAAGAATTTACCTTCGACCTTTAATCGTGCTCTTTTCAACCGCGCAACAACGCGCAAAAAAATTCGAGCGTAAAATGAGAACTGATTTATCGATTAAAATCAATCCCGACGGAACGTTCTACCAGTACGAAAAGTGTTACGAATATCGAAGCGTTCGAATTCGATTCGGTTTAAGTGTCATCGATCTTTCGTTTTCTACGTGTTCGTATTAGTGCCAGTGATATACATACATACATATATATATATATATATATACATGTATCATTTAACGACGTACGAAGGAAAATGATAAAATTAAAAGAATCAATCGGATACGTAATGTTACAACACGAAATACGTGTGTTGTACTTGGTTACATACGAGACGTTAATCGCTCGACAATATTTACTTACGTTACGATAAGACAAACGGATAAGAGAACGGCAATGGACATTGTAAGAATATAATCTTCGATCTCCTCGACAAAAAGGTAAAGACAGAGAGAGAGAGAGAGAGAGAGAGAGAGAGAGACAGAGAGATACTACGTTCTAAATAAAAAAAAAAAAAAATCTAAAGAAGTGAAGTTTACGAGTCTAATGAAATCATCATGCAATAGTGTTTTTGTGTTACATACGCGTACATATGTGTGTACGTGCGTGTCCGTGTGTGTGTATGTGTGTTGGAGAAATAGTGAGACACAATAATGTATGGGATCGAGAGCGCGTGCGCGTTGACGTGCGTGTTGGCGCACGTCAAACGAGATCACGCTACGAGATAATTGCGAGACGACAAGTCGTCCCTGTGGATGAATGAACGTGACCCGCACATTTTTTTCTGCTCGACGTGGAGAAGGTGGCAAAAGGAGAGAAAAGGAGGAAGAAAAAGAAGAAAAAGAAGAAGAAGAAGAAGAAGAAGAGGAGGAGGAGAAGGAGGAAGAGGAAGAAGAAGAAGAGGAAGCATTAGCAACGGTAACGAAGGGTGGGAAGGAAGAAAAAGTAGGGGAAGGAGGTGGAAGAAGAGAAACGTTTCGCGTCTTCTTCTTAAGAGAGACAAAGAGGAAGAAAACGAGGAAAGAGAGGGAGGAGGAGGAGAAGAAGAAGAAGAAGAAGAGGAGGAGGAGGAGGAGGAGGAGGAGGAGGAGAAAAGCGGTTTTCATAGCGCAGATTTATTCGCAACGTGCCAACTGTACACCTTTGCGATATACGCGAGTATCAAGAACCGCTACTTTCGTATAAATACACGCTTAAACTCAAAGGGAAGAAAAAAAAAGAAAAGAGAAGACGCACGCTAGCGCGCGCGCGCGCGCGCACACACACACACAGACACAAAACAAACACACAAGATCAAAACAAAAGGGGGAGGAACCATACGAGATATCTTCGAAGAAAGGAAAAATTCGTGATAAAGGAAAGAAGAGGGACAATAAGAAAGGCAGAAGAAGAGAAAGGGTTATCGACGTTTAAACATCGACATTTTTTCCGGGGGCGTACACAACCGATCGCAATTCGGTTTATACGCCAACCGTTTTGGACTTTATCGTGTATCGCGTTTCTTACACGCGCGCGCGTGTGTGTGTGTTTGTGTTTGTGTGAGTTCTTTTGTGAGTGAGTTTGTATATGTTATGAGAATCGTAGATTATAATGGAAAGGAAAAGTACCGAAGGACGACCGAAGATCGAAATCGTACGTGTCTCGTCGATCGAGCGGCGTAACTTTCGCCCTTTGGATGGGGTTCAACTACGTGCCGCTTATAGCCACGTTAGAGTTGGGATTTATTGTCCGGAACCGGAAACAACGAGGCCCGTTGTTTGCGATACCAAACCGCCGATCGAATACACGAGGAAATTTAAAAAGTAAGTAAGTAGGTCGCGTAAGTGTTACCATCTCTTTTCCACGTATCTTTCTTCTCTCCTTCCTTCCTTCCTTCCTTCCTTCTATCGATTTTTTCTCTCTTACTTTTCTTCTCTTTTTTTGTCCTTTGTTTTGTCCTCTTTTTTTAATTTTTGCTCTTATCTTGAGATTCTCGTCCGTCAATGTGATCGTCGGTCCAACGGAACACCGACCGACGCCTATTTCAAATACCGAATTCAGGTCGAATTAACGCAAAACGATCCTCTGGCGTTTGCTTAGCGTGCAAAAGTTAGCGTTTCTTTCGTCCATTAATATGAGCCCGAATTAAATTAACTCGACCATCGGTAGTGTTGTCTTATGTTTATTATTTCGAAAGCGACTCGTTAGAATTACAAATTGCGACACGGTAAAAAAAAAACTTCCTGGTCTATCGTTACGGAAACTTTATGCATTTTAATTGCGCACGTAAGAGTTGTGCGTAAAACCGTGCCGATAACTGGGATAGTTCTAATTCTTCTTGTTTTTTTTTTTTTCTTTTATTTTTTTTATCACGCAACAATTCAAAATTTTGTCCGTTAATTTTGTCCGCTTACTCGATATCGATACGGTCGCTTACGTTTAAAAAAAAAAAAAAAAAAATAAAATTAACTAAGTTGGAATCACGATAAAAAGTAAAGTAAAAACAAAAAGAAAAGAGAAACAAACCAACGGAGAAAGAATTAATTTTATTGTTGCAAAATTTTATAGGCGTCGCGCCTTTAATTTGCCTTTGCTTCTTAAATCGAATATTAAAATGTTTTACGCAATCGATGTGCCCACTTGATAATTTTTTTTTCTTCTTTTTTTTTTATTTTTTATTTTTTTTTTTCATGACCTTTTAAGAACGCAGAGATACAAAGGAATTCATTATCACGTGCTGCAATGTAATGGAATGTCATTGCATGTCGCAACGTAAACGTTTACTCAAACTCGACTCTATACGATGAATCTTTCATTTTATTTCACATTCTATAAAAAAAAAAAAAAAAAAAAGAAAAAAGCCAGAGAAGAAGCATTTCATTCCTTTTAATATTCACAAGAGAATTAGTACGACGAACGTTGTTATCGCTTATTGAGAGTATTCCTTCAACGCAATCTAAAAATAAAAAAAAAAATAAAAGAACAAAACAAGCAAAAAAAAAAAAGAATCTATCCCTTCAATCGCACGGGGTGTAACGTACGACGAAATAAAAAAAAAAAAAAAGAATAAGAAAAAGAAAAGGAAAAGAAAAATACGAATGAAAATAAAACGGGGGATGGAGAAGGGAGAGGGGGGAGGAATAAAAGATTCGAACGTGAGATTTCGTTCGGTCGTCGAAGTTTCAGTTTTTGCTGGTTGGACGAGCGGAACGAATGAAAGTCGACCTACATAGATTCTAGGAAAAGCTGTTCACGGTTCCGTCAGAACGTCTGCAAAAAATATATATATATATATATATATATATATATATACACATATATATTTAGTGCACGTGACGTTGCTATGGTTGGAGAGGCGTATCGGCGATACAAAAGAAGTACCACGCACAGAGTTTCTGGACGCGTAGCGTTGGGGTAGGTCGGTGGTACTTTCGTGAATGAATGCCGAAATAAGCGATCGAAGCGACCGTCTGCTGGTCTCGACTCAAACATACTGTAACGTCCCCTAAAAAAAAGATTCTCCCTCTCTCTCTCTCTCACTCTCACTCTCACTCTCTATCTCTCTATCTATCTCTCTTTATCTATCTCTTTTGAAATATTTCGAAATAAATCTACGAGTTATATCTGGAAATATAAAAGGGAAACGATGACGCACCCTTGATTTTATTATTATTATTATTATTATTTTTATTATTATTATTTTGTTTTTATTTTTATTATTATTATTATTATTATTATTATTATTATTATTATTATTATTATTATTATTATTATTATTATTATTATTGTTTTTATTTTTATTATTATTATTATTATTGTTTTTATTTTTATTATTATTATTGTTTTTATTTTTATTATTATTATTATTATTATTATTATTATTATTATTATTATTATTATTATTATTATTATTGTTTTTATATTTATTATTATGATTATTATTATTATTATTGTTTTTATTTGTATTATTATTATCTGAAAAATTAATTGAGAGAACGTTTGATAAAAGGAAAAAATAGAGGGAAAGAAGAAGAAAAAATGAAAGAAAGATAGTTGTGTACACGCGATCGTACAACTCGTATATCTTCTATAATATTATTGTTTTCTTTCATTATAGAAATTTGGGACCAGTATCGAGACTGCTGAGACGTCGTCATAACGCGACATGCCTTGCAACCAAATCCTGTGATAACATTTATACCGTGAATAGAAATAGTAATTCGTTGGACTGGAGACTGGGGCAAAGTGGGAACGAGCAAGGTTCGATGTGTTTTCACTGCGTGGAAAGAAAAAAGAATAATGAAAAAAAAGGAAAGAAAAAAAAAAGAGAGAGAGAAAAGAACAAGAAAAGAGAAAGGAAAAAAAAAAGAAATAAAGGGAGAGAGTAGTTTCATTACGTACTATATCGGAAAAAGTTTACGAAGTGTAATCCAATTGTATCGATTTAGCAGCACTTTGTTCCCCTTTTAGGGCTGCAATCACGGCAAAGCAGTAGCTTAGACTGGAGAGTCGGAAGATCCGTCACTTTTGGTTCGAACAAACTCCATTGGCGAAATGCCACTCGTAGTGCGGAACAACTTTCTGCCAATACTCCGATCGGTTCCGATCATATTCAAACGCCAAGTACCAAGTAGGTCGATTCCTACTTATTTTATTTTTATTATAAAATATATATATACACACACACACACACGCGCGCGCACACGCACGAATAGACACACACGTACATTCTGTACAATGTGTAAAAACGTCTATGTGTACACGTATTTATCCGACATAACTTACCAAAGATGATAACGTGTATCATATCGTCTCCTCGACTAAGCGAAGGATCAAAAATATTTTTTTCTCTTTTTTGCTTGTTCTTTTTTGTTTGTTTCTTCTTTTTCTCTTTAGATCCAAACTCGTATCGCTCCTTAGACGACTATCACCACGCTTATCGCGACCCGGAAGCAAAGGATCCCTGCAATCATCGCCGACAATCTGTCCGTGGGTCCAAGTTGAATATTCGACCGAATCGATCGACGCGACCAAGCGAGAAGAGTCCCAAGAGAGTGACCTGAGTTTTCAACAGGAATTACAATTGAACGAGCTGAGAAAACGAATGGCAGGGATCGCTTCCACCTCTCAGGTAGTCTCTCGTAAAAAAAAAAAATAGAAATGTCGATCGTACCGCGTACGTAGATATTCGCGAAGGAGTTAGGTACGATCGAATTAGATCGTCCTTGAAAATTATTATTGTTATAATGATTACGACGATGATAATAATAATAATAATAATAATAATAATAATAATAATAATAATAATAATTAATAATAATAATTAACAATAATAATAATTATTATATAAATTATTATTATAATAATAATTATTACATAAATTATTATTATAATTATTATTATTATATAAATTATTATTATAATAATAATTATTACATAAATTATTATTATAATTATTATTATTATATAAATTATTATTATAATAATTATTATTATATAACATTATTATAATAATTATTATTATATAACATTATTATAATAATAATTATTACATAAATTATTATTATAATTATTATTTATTACATAAATTATTATTATAATAATTATTATTATATAAATTATTATAATAATAATAATAATTATTATTATTATTATTATTATCATTATTTATCATTACTGTTACGGTCGTATAAAGGAACTTTATTAATGTTCGACGATCGATCGATCTTAAATAAGTAATAATAACGTTGACGTCATATAAGGCGGACTCCTCTCCTAAGAGAAGTCATACGGAACGAAACGTTGTCGAGGGCGTGCCCGTTAACGATATCCGGTTTTGTTGCTCGTTTAATAAAATAAGATGAAAGATCGAATAAGTAGAAAATAATACTCGTCCGTGTCTAATGCGTTAACGTTTTTATTATCATCGTTTTGATCCTTCTCACCGATCGTTCGTAATATTCTTCGAGAATTTCTTTCGCATCTCTCTTTCTTTTTTATCTTCTTCTTTTCAATCGCGATAATACGCCCTTTTACGATTGTAATATCTTCTTTCTTTCTTCTCCTTCTTCTTTTTTTTTTTTTTTTTTTTGTTTACGCATCAGGTCATTACGAAATCCACGAACGATAACGAAGATCAAATCGTGCCACATCATCCGATCTTTCGAGTCCAGGAATCCAACAGCATCGATCGTAACGACCACAGCATCCACACAGCGTAAGCTTTTTATTTTTCTTTTTCTTTTCTTACTTTAAACCTCCTCCCCCTCCCCTTTTACCCCCCGCCCCTCCCCCTCTCCTTCTCGGAGTCCTGAATTTTTTTTCTTCTCGGATCTTTTAATTCATTTCGTATCGGATTAACCGACACGTACGTGTACGTCGTACGAGAGGAAAATCGTTGCGCTTAAAAGTGCGACGTAAGTACGGCGCTCACGCGTGCACAATCCTATTTCTATTTCGTTAATTGATAATAATTTCGTTAATGATAATTTTCGTTAATGATGATGTTTCTTTCTTGTTTTTCTTTAGCTCGATATACTCCCTCCTCCCTTTTCTCTCGTTTTTATTATTTTTGTTTTGTTTTTTTTTTTTTTTTTTTTTTTTTTTTGTAACAAGAATAACCATTTGATCGTTTCGTTCTTACCCGTTTCTCTTTTGTTCTTTTCTTTTCCCTTTTGGTTTCTGTTCGTTCGTTTTACTCACGACTCATTCCATCTTTCTTTTTTATCTCAAACTATGGAAGAAGAAAAGTTTCGATAATGTAAACTTTCTAACATTCTCACTTTAACGTTTGCATTAACCGATAGAAAATTAATGGCCGTTCGATGGATGTCAATTAACAATGTCAGATATAACGTACGAAACTTTTCTTTCGTCGCATCCACACGTGCGCTCGGGCGCAAAGTAGAGACAGACAGACAGACGGACGGACGGACGGACAGACGGACAGACAGACAGACAGACAGACAGACAGACAGACACGCACACACATCACGCTCTGCATCTTTTCCATTCTCATTATGCATGATCTCTTTCCGAAGATATGAAAAGCCCATCACCATTTTGTACATGTTAATCTCTATTAGATTATGTATATGCTGCACTTAATAAATAATTGCGAATGTTTCCTTGTGCATTGTGATCTTAATTTTCACACCTTAGATGTGTTGGCTAAATTAACAAATCACGTAGCCGTTTACAACGGGTCGATTAATCTTCTTGATTGAAACGTTGACGTAAAGAAAATGACGTAAACGCAAAGTGCGATAATTTTTACTTAGAGAAAAAAAAAATAAAAAAGAAAGAAAAAAGAACGAACAAAACGAAACAAAAAGAAAATAATTCATGCCCATAAATACTGACAATTTTATTAATACAAATACTATATTACAATGCTTCCGCAAGGTAAATATATCTTTCGTAAAATCAACTTAAATCGTCTCGTAAGTTTATTTCATTTCGTCGGTCAAAATTTGATCCACTGTACAATCCTTGTATTTTTAATCACGAACCATATAAAAAATAAGAAAAGAAAAGAAAAGAAAAGAAAAGAAAAGAGAAGAAAAGACAATTTCTTTTATTTGAACGACGCATCGAAGTACAATGGCCGCCAAACGATTCGGGCACGTTTCACCATGATAATACTACTCGCAGTACGTACATACTAAATTGTAGAAATAACCTTTACAATATTGATTGATATATTTGTGAACACGGCTGACACTCAAAGTTTTATAAATTAGACACAGATGATTATCTTTCGGTGGTATATGAATCAATGAACCTTCTTTTTCTTTCGGGTGAACATAATCTATTGTTTGTTCCTGCGATAAATTAGCTGTATGAAATTGAACGATAACATCCAGAGTACCCTCTTCGTCTTCCTCCTCCTCCTCCTCTTCTATCGTTTCATTTTGCGAGTCCATGTCATAATCAGAAGGATCTGATAGGTAATCACCAATGTCGGATACTTCATCAGAATCACTTCTATCGAGTATATCGTAAAAGCTAGAAGGTGAATTTTCTAATCCCGATGAAGACGTTTGCGAATCTATATTCTTTGGTCTAACTTTCTTATACTTTTTCTTCTTTAACTTTGGCACTTCCTCCTCCTCAATGTCCTCGTATTCTTTGTCGCTAAAAACTGTGTTACAATATCTACAAGTGGTTCCCGTAATTTTATTGCTACAACTACATCTCGTAGATTGGGAATCTTCGCTGCTCTTAGAAGATTCTAAATTTTCCAACTTACACGTCTCCCTTTTAGAGCTATCTGTAGTAATCTTCTTACTTTTACTACCAGATCGCTTAGACTTAGAATCTTTGCTACCCTTAGAAGATTTAATGCCGCTGGTAGATTGTTTAGATGTAAAATCTTTGCTACTTTTTAAAGTTTTTTTGACGCTAGTAGATTGTTTAGATGTAAAATCTTTGCTACCTTTAGATGATTTATTGTCAATACTGGATCGCGATGAACCTTTGCTTTTAACAGAATTTTTACTCTCGCTGGTAGATTGCACAGAAAGTTTACTGTCAGTACTGGTGACAGATTCAGTTCGTTCTTGTTCCTTAATTAAATCCTTTGCATCCAGCGGTTTCTTACTTTTACTTTTTGGATCGGATGCTTTCTCCTCCGTTTTCAATCTATCGGTAATCAATGTGTAACTACCTTGCGTCCATCTTTGCAATTCCATAGTCATTTTTGGTTTCATATCTGGTTTCATCGATACAAGGTCTAATTCTGTATAACTTCTGAGGAGTCTGAATACAATCTTAGACCTAAATATATCACAAAAACTCTTCAATAACGCTGGCAGAGTTTTCTCGTCAGCTACCTCATAGTTACGTACGTCGGCAGGACCAACTTTCTCCCAAGAAATACTTTCAGAGGCGATCTCTGCTGAAAGCCTATTATATACATCTTCTATGAAAAAACTGGAAAGAAATGCATAAGATTCTACTTCAACTTCCTTCTGAATATCGTCAATCATTTTGGATTCAAGATAACAACCCCTGACCCATGACTCTAATTTAATTTCCATATCCATTGGTTCAGTATATTTAAAAAATAACACAGGTCTCGGCAGTCTATTACTCTGTCTTAACGAACCTTCGAACCAACCATTGAGCGACCAACGAGTTCTCTCGGTGGAAATCACCTCTGACACTTGATGAAAAGAGGTATCCATAACTTCGAAAAAGACTAGCGAATTATACTCTGGTACTAAAGAGCGTACTACGTTTTGAGGCAATCCATCTTTATCCGTATCAAAGAGATCCAAGGTTCCCCCGTCCTCTGCAACCCAGTTTTTTGAAAGATATAATATATAAGCGATTCTTCTTTCACCCATATTATCGTCATGGCAAAGCAAGTAATCTGTATTACAGTAACACGAACTCGACATTGAGATTTTGTTGTTCAGGTGTATTCTTGTAACTCGTTCCATCCACATGACAATCTCGATCTGAAAAGCTGCGTATAAAAGTTGTATATTTGGTTTATCCACAAATTCAAGATCATCTGATTGTTCAAACTGATACAGGTCGAGAATATTTCTTCGATATTTGACATCTAATAACTCATTTTTTAGTTCATTTATAAAATCTTCGTTAGCAAGAAAATTTGATATTTTACAAACCCTAAAAGGTGTTGATATAACTTCAAATTTATCGTTCTTAATCTCGTTATGACAGCTCCAGCTTTTGGTAACTAACTTCTCAAATTCTTCGTTGTAAACATGATCCGAAATAATGCGATGCCTCTGTTTCTTACTCATAGGTTCATCATCCGATACATTTTTATCCGACATGTTTAGGTAAAAAGCTTTTTAATTCAAATTGAAAAATTTCCTGTTAGTTCTCTTTGTAATAATTATTAACTACTTTCAGTCCACGCATTACCTTCAAAACAATCTGGCAGTACTTTGTTTTCTCTCGCAGTACAATAGACGCTAAGAAACTTCTTTCTTAAAACATTTAAAAGTATCGCTAAAATTGAAACTATATCACATTTCTCTTATACACAATAATACTTTTCAATTATCCTAGTCGTATATTCTCTCTCTATCGTTTACACCACCTCAATCCCCATACATAGTACATACAAAAATTCTTATAAATCTGTTTACGTTATTCTGTGATTTACAAATTACATTTACACGTAAACTCCTTTAGTTTTCAATCCCACCGATCGATCATCAAGTAGAGAAAAAATTAACGCATAATCTCACGAAAATGATATTCCGTTATTTTCGTAGCTGTAAAATCTTATATTGTAGTAAACGGTAGAATTGTTTTTTCGGTACATTCGATCCACGTGGTCGTCCAACTCACATGCGTCTTCTGCGAGAAAAAAAAAGATCGACGGTAAAGCTCGATAAAGTACAAACGTATTCGAGGATTCATCAGTTAAATGATTATCTACGGTATTAAAGTATATCGTAATGATACGAAAAATACGAAATTCTCATCGGTATTACCTATCAGAAAGCGTAACAGTATCCGAATTTAGAGACAACCAGACTCGTCCTCCCGTATCGTCCAGTCTCCTTCTAACGAATGTGACTAGTCGGGGTATCGTCGTAGTTGAAAACATTAACCTGATCGAAGAGGCAGGGATGTATGAAGAATACTCGGCACCCGCTTTCTACTCTCTGTCTTTTCTCCCCCCCCCCTTCACGCCCCCGAACCCCCACCACGCTCCATCGTTTTATACGCATTCGGCGAAGGACGAATTCGAAAAGTGCGCCATATTCTCGGCTACGGTTTGTTGCGATCCTCGACCGGTAGGTCGCGCCGTCGGCGGCGTTTGGTGCCAAGATGGCGGCAGCGTTACGCGTTTGACGGATGCCGTTGGTCCGCATGGAAATTCGGGGCACACCCTCGCCGCTAAATTCTACAAAGTGAGACGTCGTCGCGCGCGACCAACTTCGTTATCGCGAAATCGAACGTTAGAGAGGATTAAGCCAAAGGCCAAACCTGGAGACCGGAAAGCAAATCTCGCACGCATACGTGAGTAAAAATCGAGCTATCTAGTGTAAGTTCCACCAAAACGCGACACCATCGTGCGATAGAGCGAGAGAGAGAGAGAGAGAGAGAGAGAAAGAGAGAGAGAATGATACATGCACGCATGGATTTAGCATACACGTAAGATCAACTCCGCTTGAAAACGAATTTTTTCTTCTTTTTTCTTTTTTTTTCTTTTATCTCGATCATCGAACGACGACGTATTCTTCTTCTTTTTTTTCTTCCACTGATCGTCCTTAACAACGATCGTACGAATCTTTCCTTTACGTCTTCCGAACGAACGATACTTACGATTGATGGTCTTTATTCTTCGAAAGAAAAAAAAAAAAAGAAAACTTATTCGCAAGATGACGGAGCTAACGAATATTCTTATCGTCACGTTCCTCATCGTTCTTGTTTATATCGAGCTAATAGATTTCTTAAAACCCGTTTCTAATTTTCTTTCTTCCTCTTTCTTTCTGATCCTTCTCACATTTCTTTCATATCATCCATCTTTCTCTCGTTCCTTCGACGATATACGAAATTTTCAAAGGATATCTTCGAAAATATCCTAAATAGGTGAACTCGCGAAGAAGAAGAGAGATCATACGTTTCATACATACGTACATACACACGTATGTGTTGTGTATGTGTGTGTTGTATGTGTTTGTATGTGTCCAAGTTCATCGATGAAATGCGAAAAACGTTAGCTTTTTCTCGCCTGGAGCCGATCGAAAGCCGGCTCGTATCATATATATATATATATATATATATATATATATATATATATATATACACATATATATAGTATGGGTGTGTATATATAGTATATATATAGTATATATGTGTATATATATACATATTATATAGTAGATGTGTATATATATATAGTATATATATACAGTATATACATATATTGTATATATATATTGTATATATGTGTATTGTATATATATATACACATATATATACATACATACACATGCGGCGCGCGCCTTTCGGCATTATAAGCTTGACCTTGAACGGAACTTTCCTCCCAAAAGCGTATATTCCTTTCGTATCTTAGAAATATTATCATTTGTCGTCGACTAGTTACAGCATTGATTTAACGTCCTAATGAACCCCGTTTTCTATCCGTTTACTTGTATCTCTACGTATTGTACATACTAATGAATTCCCAAGCAAATAGTCTAATTGTAATTTAATCGATTTTAAACGCGCAACCTTCAAAAGGATTTTGCCGTTCCTCGAAGTTATGTATAAGAAAGAAAAACAATAAATAAGAAAGAAATGAAAATAAAAATAAAAATAGAAATAGAAATAGAAATTGAAATAAAAATAATAATAGAAACAAAAATAAAAATAGAAATGAAAATAAACATAGAAATAAAAATAATAATAGAAACAAAAATAAAAATAGAAATAAAAATAAACATTGAAATAAAAATAAATCTGTGTATTAGAAAGAAAAAGAAACAGCAACAGAAAGAAAGGAAACAAAACTTCGAATGGCTCGTCGTAACGCGAAGTTATTATTTATTTGACTATTTTAGTTCGTTTGAAAAAAGTTTTTAGTTATCAAAAAAAAAAAAAAAAATAAATAAATAAAATATAAAATCAAAAAGGGAAGAAACGGAAGAAAAATCGCCTGATTATTACTATGAATACGTGATCAACTTAAATATTATCCAACAACAAAATTTATTGTCCGTAAACAAATTACGGAAAAATATACATGGATGGGATCGATAGAGATCGATAGTCGAACAAATCGTTCCTTCTCCTTGCAAACCTAATTCAAACGTGTAATATCTTTTCGTTCCTTTTTCCTTCTTCGATCGATTAAAACCTTACGCACATACGTGTGTTACTTTTGATTCATTGAAATAAAAAAATATATATATATATATATAAAAGATAATTCGTTGGTCAAACGTGTTTTCGTTAGATCGATTTAATTTAATTATCGCATAAAAGAGATGACAATAATCTTTATCTTTGTAAGTGAAGAGATTAATCGTCAACCATTATTCTAACTGATCGTGTAAATATTATAATCCCGTAAATATAATCGCAATGCACAAATTAAAAAAAAAAAAAAAATGCACATCGCGTTTCTCGAATCTCCGATATCAACGACATCGTCTCTCTCTCTCTCTCTCTCTCTCTCTCTCTCTCTCTCTCTCTTTCTTTCTGTCTCTGTCTCTTTCTCTCGAAACGTCGTTTTTCCTGCTCGCTTTCACCTATGCACGTACAGGAGAGAAACATGGAAATGCATTAACGATGAAAATGTATGCCACTAATACATCATAAGAAGCTTTACACTTTATTTCGATCGTAAATTTTCGATTAAGAGAAAATATATATATATATATATATATATATTTACATTTATCTAACACTTTACAACGTTACGTGACCTTGTTGTCGCACATTCGTATGCCCATATTTTCTATAAATATCTTTCTTTCTTTTTCCTTTTCTCTCTCTCTCTCTTTCTCTCTCTCTCTCTCTCTCTCTCTCTCTCTCTTTCTCCCCTTTCTCTATTTCTCTTTCTCTCTCTCTCTCTTTCTTTTTTCCTATTTTTATCTTTATTACTTTTCGTCCCATTGCCGACGAAATATTAATTTCTATTTTATATCCAATTTTTTTTTTTTATATACGTTATTAAATTAATAAATTATAGTCGATTCAAAATGTAATTACGTTAGATCGATATAATCGTAATATTGTTACATTTTTACACATTACAGTATTACATTATCTTCTTTCTTTCTTTTTTTTTTTTTTTTTTTTTTTTTTTTTGAGAATACAAACAAGAATTAGATTACATAGAGGGTGGAAGCTTCGAATTCGTTAATAATCATATCGAGATTAAATCTTCGTATGAGTAACGCGTTACAATTATACATTTGAATACAAGTAGAATACGTAAGTACGATAATTTTCACTTTATATAATTCGCTTTGAAAATACACGAATAAATAATTGATGGTCGTTGACTGTTAAACATCGAATTCGTATTTAATAATCTTATTCAGGATTATATTTCTATATGGATGAAATAGTACGCGATCGTGCCAACAACATAAATAATAATACATATACAATATTACACCGTAATTCTTTGCCTTGTACAATTTGTTTTGAAAATACGCGCATAAATTGAAAAAAAAAAAATTATAACAACAATAATAATAATAATAAAAATAAAAGAAAAAAAAAACCCCAGGAAGATTAGGAAGCGTTTTAAAAGGATCGAATTCGTTTGGCGTAAGTCACATCGAGGATTAAATTTTAATTATCGGCGCGTAACGGAAACGCACGAAATTAAATATTCCCCCTTCCTGTAGTTTCACCTTAACTCGAAATTAAAGGTAATGTATTAAAAAAAAAAAAATTAATATAGGTATTCGTTACGTCCGATTTTTCTGACGAATAAATACGCGCTTAACGTAATCACGCACACGGGCGAGAGAGAGACGATGAAAAAGCCGGTCGGACTCGTTAGGAAAACTTGGCAATTTGGAGTTTGATCGATGACACAACACAACGATGACGTATATATGTGTGTCTGTATACATATATATATATATATATATATATATATATATACACACACACGCAGTTAAACACGCATACGTTTCATGCATGCATACATACATACATACATACATACATACATACATACATACATACATACATACATACATACATACATACATACATACATACATACATACTACATGTATATACTTTTAAATTTCGTTGCATTCGCGAGTAACATAAAGTTGTGAGAGATCACGTTAACGGTACGTTTAAAGAACGGTGGTGGTCTCTTCGTTCGAAAAATGTGTCGAACGCGTTTCCTTTTCTACAGTGTCGAAGAGAGAAAGAGAGAGAGAGAGCGCTCGCGCACGTTGACGATGACGATGGAGCAGGTTGCCGTAACGCCTTCGAACGGCATCATTCCTTGCTCGAAGTTTGCAGGGTATATACGTGTGTACGAGTGAGTGAACAAGAGGACAAGAAACGTTACGAGTATCGTTGGCCGTTTGTTTGTTGAAAATATTTTCTAACTGTTCGATACGAAAATAATTATTTTTCATTTTTTGTTTTTCTTTCGGGACTTTCGTTACGGTCCCTTTTCTTTTTCTTTTGTTTTTTTATTGTTGTTGTTGTTGTTGTTGTTGTTGTTATTGTTGTTATTTTCTTCGTAGCGTAAGATCACCTATCATTTCTTTTTATATTTCTTTGTCATTTATTTCTATATTCCGTTTGTTTTTCTTTTTTTTTTTTTTTCTTTATTTTCCTTTACGTTCGTTCGTTTCGGGGTGACATTAAGGACGTAACTTATACTACGTGCATAATACAACGACGGCCATACTTAATCGCGTTAGCGCGACTTTAACGGTCGTCGACTCCCTGTGGATTAAAGTGCCTTTTGCTTTTCTCTCTCTCTCTCTTACTCTCTCTCGATAAGTCTTGTAAGTATGTAACGGTTATTCCGTAACGGATTTGCCGTTTTAAATCGACGAACTTAGATATCGATATTTTTGATCGATCGATCAAACGATCCCTTAGCTAGGACGACACGACGACTGTACGTCCGTCTTATATTTACTTGCTTAGTTTTAAGGGAGACATTTTTTATGATCTCTTTGAGTCGAAACGCTTTTAACGTCCTTGTCATTTTTTCCTTTACCCTTCTATTCGTAATCTAAACATACATACATACATACATAAATACATACATATATATATATATATATATATGTATGTAAATATGTATGTAAATATGTATACGTATACACAAAAACACATATACAACACGACACATACGCGTATTTAAATATATTCGGTATCCTAATGTGTTCTCCATCGTAAAACTCGTGGGTGTATTCATTTCCTTCTTTTTTATTTTTTTTGTTTTTTCTCTTTTTTCCTTTAAACGTCTAAAGACATCGCCGTAAAGATTCGAGTGACTTTTTGTTCTTTATTTTTTTATTTTTTTATTTTTTTTTTTTTTATTTTTTTTTTTGAACGACTTAATCGCGAGTAAAGTCGCGTTGAGTATCGCGAGCACGAACAACGCAGCTGTCGTGAATCGTTCCTTCCAAAGCGTTCCAGCAAACGTTCCGTCCGGTAACGAGCTGATTGCCGCGGATTATTTTTTTTATCGTCGGCTCTCCTCGTTCGACCGTGCGATATCGTTACAATGCCTTTGAAAATATTTAGGACATACTTTTCGCTATCTTGTAAGAAAGAAAGAAAGAAAGAAAGAAAGAAAGAGAAAGAAAAAAGAAATAAAATAAAAGAGATGAAATAAAAAAGAATAAGACATTCTTTAGACGAGTTTTCGCATTTGATTAATGTGCGGTATCGTAAATGTGTTCGAAATTTCGCGTAACCTACTTTTTCCCTATCTCTTAATAAATTAAAAAATGGAAAGAGAGAAAATTTGATAATTAATTTTCGCATTCAACGAACGTCCAATGTCCTGGTACGCTCGAAATTTTTTCTTTTTTTGCATATCTCGCGAAAATAATAAAAAAAAAAAAAGGAAAGAAAGAAAGAGAACGAAGTACCGACGTTTTCTTTTCTTTTTCTTTTTTTTTTTTCGAAAATTTCAACTTCAACGAACGTACAATAAAGCGTAATTCGGTCGTAAATTTGCAGGCTATATTTTTTCGTATCTTATGATCCAAAAAAAAAAAAAAAATAAATAAAAGGAAGGAAGGAAAGAAAAAGAAATACGACGTTTTCGAAGATCACACATTTAACGAACGTACCAAATTAACGCGTAATTCACTCGAATAATTTCAGGCTATATTTTCTTCCTGTCTTGAAATAACAAAAAGAGAAAAAAATAAATAAATAAATAAATAAAAAAAAAAAAAAAGAAAAATGGAAAAGAAATACGACATCTTCGAAGTTTTCCGAAGTTTTCACATTTGGCGATAGGTCGTTCGAGGAGATGGTGGAGGGGGTTGAAGGAGGAGAGGTGGGGAATGAATCGAATCGATGTTTTTATTCTATCTAGACTTATTTTCAACGCACGGTACTCGCTTTACGATTTACAACGAGTCGTACTTTACAAGTCGTTTATCGTGGCCGTTCCGTGTTTCACCTCTTCTCTTCTCCTACGTTGTCTCAAATTCGATTTTCACGGAGAACTATCCGCACGTGCGAGGTAATTTTATTATTGCACGTCCATTTGTTCGGCGGCTAGCCGCGATAAAACGACGAAAGAATCGTCTCGTCTCTTGGCGTTTGCACGAACGTATACCCAAGTTACGAGACCTTTTATGAGGTCGGTAATCACAATAGAGCATGGCTAGAGCCCAGACCTCTCTACGTGTCTATACATATGTATAGATGTGCGTATGCCTCTAGGTATATATATATATATATATATATATATATATATATATATATATATATATACATACGTAGCTGCGCTACGGTCTTGTCAAACGACGTACATTCAAGGAACGAAGCTATTACGCGTCGTACGGCGAACGTTTTTCTTTCTTCTTCTTCTTCTTTTTTTTCTTCTCTAATAATAATAATTATTATTTTTTTTTTTTCTTTTTTTTTTTTATTAACGTTGTACAGAGAGAATTAACCATCTCCATACTTTTCTCTCTCGTATGCACATATTTTTTAGAAAAAAAAAAAAAAAAAAAAAAAAAACGAGCTCTCCTTCCTATTCAGGTTTCGAAGTAACCATTTCTCTTTTTTTTTTTTTTTTTTTTTTTTTTTTTTGTAGTATTTTATTATATTTTACGTATTAATCTATTTTCTTTACATTCTAATCCTTTAATTTCTTTCTTTTCTTTTCATTTCATTTCATTTTATTTTATTTTTTTTTTGAATCGTACACAAATTTTCCTTTCGAAATTTTTTTTTAAATTCATCGGCGAATGCTTTATAACAATTTACGAAGGACCAACGATGACACGATATTAAAGAGAAAGAGAGTGTATTTTCAGTACCCTTCTAATTCTCTTCGGTAGTTAGATAACGATAACGATAGTGACAAAGAGGGAGAGGGGGGAATGAGAGGGGTGTGCTTCTCTCTCTCTCTCTCTCCTCTTTCTCGTGCCAACAGTCTCGATTTTATTCGCGTTCGTTCGTTGGACTAATATCCCGAACATAACAGGTTCCTTTATGGTTCGACCATACCCCTCCTCCTCTCCTTCCTCCTTTCCTACTCATTGTCGTCGCATAATTTATCGTTGCGCGTGGGCGAATGTACTGCCGGCAACCTGCTTACCCTCGACTTGGCTTTCCCTTTTTCGGAAATCCGCTTGTTCGCTTTTTTTCTTTGTCACGGAAATGTTAAAAGAACGAAGTGAAGAAGGAAAAGAAAGTTTTGCCTATATCGATTGAATTCCTCGAGGTATGATATAATGCGACCGAGAGATGATAAATTTTCCTCGTGGATGATCTTATTTACAAATATTATTCGATTCAGTCCTTTTATTTATTTATTTATTCTTTTTTTTTTTTTTTTTTTTTTTTAAATCCAAGAAAAATCGCTCATATATCTCCGTACCGAGGGAAGAGACAATTTTAATTATAATTGATTTTTTAATTGCACGTTTTTATCGAATCGTAAGAGAAAAAAATAAAAAAAAAAAAAAAAAGGGGAACATAACATGGTGCTTACTTTAATCATCGAGAAAAAGATCCTTTGTCTAAATCCAGAGCTTGCGTGTGATCCTTCTTAATTCTTACGAAAAATAATATTCATTGATTTTGCGGCATCTCTCTATTATTGCCATTAACTATCGTTATTACTTGCAGATAGGAGAGATGGGCGTGATCAACGTGCTCACGAATACGTAAATAACGTTCTTTTAATTAACCATTTAAGAGAGCGATGATTTACGTTGGTATTAATTTACGATCATTAATGGGATCGTTGTTTAGCGGGGAAAATCATTATTATCGTTCGTTTCATCTCTCTGGCAATTTCATCTGCAATCATTTTCTTTTGCATGATATAACGAGATGGTGTCACGTTTCTATTTTTCTTTCTTTTTTTATATTTTTTTTTATACACACTTATCCTTTCCCTACATCACTTTATTTTATTTTGATTCTTAATTTTATCTTTGCATGCATTTATTTTTTCACAACATTTTCTCATTACATGTAGCCCATTACGCATACCTCTATGTACATTTGCGTATGTGTGTATGTACATATATATATATATATATATATATATATATATACGCTATCTTTTCTCCCATATCAACCGTGCACAAAACAAAGATGAAGTTGCATCACGCACGATTCTTGCTACAGAGCAAGCTGTAATAATAATGATCACTGGATGGATCATGAACGGTACTTATTCGGCACGCACACTTGTTACAGAAAATGATCTCTCCGTTGCACGCACTCACGATACTATATGCTCTTGCAAATGCGATTAAAATATAACAGGATAGTTTAACATCCGTGTGTGGTAAACCCTATCATTCACGACGATTTCAATGAAACTTCGTATCTCGAATATAAAAGCGTCTCGTGTATGTAATTGAATATATTTATATATATATATATATATATATATATATATATATATATATATAAATATTTTCGTAATTGTAATTGAAAGAGTATTAGAATAAAACTATTAATATTAACGCTTTTACATTTGTATAGATCGAATTAATTAACGTAGGTTAAACGATACAACGATTAAAATTACACGAAGAGACAGACGTTATGTCTCTCCCTCCGTTCCATTAATTAAGTTTGATTTTCCAATCGAATTCGTTAATCGACGATTAATTACTAACGTCCTTACCGTTTAAACGGTTTAACACTTTTATTATCTTGGAAGCCAGTTCCAGTGCCAAGTGCCTTTGCCTTTCGTCGTATGTATTAAGTCTAGAAAGAGGAAGGGGTTGGGGGGGGGAGAAAGAGAGAGAGAGAGAGAGAGATTCCACAGTAACTTGTTAAATGTCGGCCCGTAAAAGGAGCATTAGCCGTAAAACCCACGCTCAATTTATATCCAAGAACGCGCGCGCGCCTCTTATTCGAGTTACGTTTAATAAATCGAAATACATACGTAAGTATTTACTTATCCGTGTGTTTATCCGTGTAAAGAGATATGTATGTACGTAAAAGTAACGAGCTAGGACGAAAACGAGCCGAGATTAGTTTCAATTCGATAATACAATGTTGATGGCTCGTGATACGTCATCACAAAAGGAGATACTACTACTATTACTACTACTCTCTCTGTAATCACGGATAAATTTGATTTTCGTTCGTCGAATCCGTCCGATTTTTCTGTTTCTTTTTTCTTTTTTTTCATTTTTTCTCTCTCTCTCTCTCTTTTTTTTTTTTTTTTTTCTTTCTCTTTGTCGATTTTCCTCCATCGAATTCGTTCGATCCGACAGTGCGACGCATCCCGATGCAAATCACGATGATGCTCCTAGCGAAAAAAAAAAATCCGCTCTCCATATTTGTTTCTCTTTTTGCGATTTTCCTACATCGAATTCGTTCGATCCGACAGTGCGACGCATCCCGATGCAATTCACGACGATGCTCCTAGCGAAAAAAAAAAATCCGCTCTGCATATTTGTTTTTCCTTTTTTTTTTTTTTTTTTTTTTTTTTTTATCTTCCTCTATCAAATTCGTTCGATCCGATGCATCCCGATGCAATTCACGACGATGCTCCCCGCGAAATACAAGCTCCGCTCTCCATATTTGTTCTTCTTTTTACTTTTTTTTTTTTTTTTTTTCTTTTCTTTTCGATTTTCCTCTAACATCAAATTCGTAGGATTCGACGATAATACGATAACGTCGCGCTGCTATTGACTTTTCGACGCGACGCTTCCTCGTTATTAAAATCGATCGGTTATCTTCCTTTTATTTTTTCTGTTTTTTTTTTTTTTTTTTTCCCCGATCTTCATATATCGAGAAGTTGATTCCGTCTGATCATTATTCGTCCATCCGGTACTAACGGAGAACCCGTCCGTAACTCGTTTACCTCCCCCCCCTCCCCCCTCTTATGTACAGACTGCCATTTCCTCTCTTTGACAGAAATCGTTTTCCTCGTTGATGGCCTTTCTCGGTTCGGTAATTGGATATTACTTAATGGAAAAGGAAATAAAGATGGACGACTGTTACAATATTTTCTTTTCTTTCGTAACCATCGGCTAATATTATTTGACATAAAATTTTATCTTCTTCTTCTTCTTCTTCTTCGACTTCTTCCTCTTGCTCTTGGTTTGATTAATTTATTTAAAGAAAAAAAAAAAGAAAAAAAAATAAAGAAAAACATACTTGAATCGTACTGTTATTATCCGTCGTTCGCTTACGCTACGTAGCCGATGACTCTAAAAAAAAAAAAACGTTATCGCATTTTCTACGAATATGGCGTCCAATGTAAACGTCACGCGGTCGTTACAATCGCTAATTATCATGCGCCAAGCGTATATATCGTATTTTATGGGGCTCTGCCATTTTCGTCGATCCTATTCAAAACGTACGAGCCGGGTTAGTTCTCGTAACCGAAAGTACTTCGGAGACGTGAAAAATTGAATGCGACGTTAGACGTAATTTCTTTCTTTTCTTCTTTTTTTTTTTTTTTTTTTTTTTTTCTTTACTTTTCTCTCTCTTTTTCGTTTTTTTTTTTTTTTTTTTTTTTTTTCGTTTTAAACTAATTCGACTTTATTTCGATGGAGCGAGAAGAGAGAACTCGAAGGGAAAGGGGAGTTGCAGTCTATTTCTGATTTAGATGACATAATTTTTCTTTCGGGGTGAGGGGGGAGGGAAGTCAGTGAGATGGGGTGGTAGGAAAAGAGCTGAGAAGGAAGGAAAGACTAAAAAGAAAAAAAATAATACGTAGTCCGTCTTTCTCTCTCTCTCTCTCTCTCTCCCCCTCTTTTCTTGCAACCCGACAGCCTTTAAAGAAAGAGGGAAGGGGAGAGAGAGAGAGAGAGAGAGAGAGAGAGAGAGAGAGAGAGAGAGAGAGAGAGAGAGAGGACGACAGAGCGCACGGTTCAAATGTCACGTTGCTTTATTTTCGTTTATATTTAGAAACGAGAGAGAAAGAGAAAGAGAGAGAGAGAGATAGATAGATAGATAGATAAAGAAAGAGAGAGAGAGAGAGAGAGAGAGAGAGAGAGAGAGAGAGAGAGAGAGAGAGAGAGAGTTCAGCCGGTGTCACTTACCTCTGAGCTCGCGACACTCGTGTCGCGATGAGATTTTCGTAAAAAGGAATTAGAATAAATAAATAAATCAACGTTCTCGAGTTATGGCAAAAAAAAAAATTCGACACCATCGAATCTTTAATTATCTCGATCGTTTCAATTCATCATAACACGCTTCGTTCCATCAGCGCTCATGATTTGAAATGTTTTGTTGTTGTCGTTGTCGTTTTTCTATCAGGAAAATATGGTAAAGGGATCGATCGGAACGATATCGATCGATATTAAACGATGTAATCGAATCGATAGAAATTTTTCGATAATATAGGTTTTGGGAGAGAAAAAGTAATATAGAAATCAATCTAACGAAGAGAAATTATCCATTGTTCTTTCTCGATTTAATATCGGGTTAATGAATTCGTTGCAACGTTCAAAGAGAGGATAGTTTTAATTCCGATAGTTAAACCATGTCGCCTTGACAATGTATGTGTGCTTGTATATATATATATATATATATATATATATATATATATATATTTATATTTATATATAAATATGCACACATTTATATAACATACATACGTACATACGTGTGTATACATATATATATACATACATACATACATACTTATATATATACATACATACTTATATATACATATATATACATATATATATATATATATATATATATATATATATATATATATATATATATATATATATCTTTCTATTTTTGGCTCGTCTCTCCCTCGACTTACCGTTCATTTCGTAACTCCGATATACCTTGTGAGCGTTCGAGCACGACGATTCTCTTAGAACGAAGTTCTACTACATCGAGACTTCATTCGAAATGAATGGGCGTAAGATTGAATGGTTACGTGGAAAAAGGAACGTGCTTTATCGGGATAAATGTTACTCATTAAATTTTATTTATAAATATATACATACATACATACGTACATATATATATATATATATATATATATATCTTTCTCTTTATCTTTCCTTTTTCTTTCTTCGAACAAACAAATAATCATTCACATACGTATACACACGTGCGTTGTTAATCATTATAGAACGATTATACGTTTTGCACTTTCTCTCTCTCTCTCTCTCTCTCTCTCTCTCCTTTTTCTGTTCCTTTTTTTTCTATCTCTTTCTCTCCTTCACTCATTGTTACAATTCTTTGATAATATCCAAGCGTCTTCTTTATTGTGGCTAATTAAATTGCAATGGGTTATTATTCGTATATGACGTTGGTGTACGTCGTCCGTGAAAAAGAATGATATATTTAATAGAAAACTCTTTCGAGTTAGTTATTATACGAGCCAGTAGTGCACGAAATGTGTTGCGAGGTGAACGTAAGAACTTAACGCGACGGTAGAATCCTGAGAACCATCGGACAACGAAGTTTTGTATTCTGTCTCTACCTGTAATTAACGGATAGAGATAGAGAAAGGTAGAAGATAGAACTGGAAAGAGAGAAAAGGAAAGAAAAAGATAGAGAAAGGGAGGAAGAAAGAGAGTTCTCTACTTAGCATTACATATCGTCATTTGCCAAGTTTCTCAATTAATTACTTCTAACCTTTTCTTCGTTTCTTTTTTATTCATATTTATTTTTCTTTTTCTTTTTTTTTTTTTCTTTTCTTTTTAAATAAATTCATCAACGTTCTCACGTAAATACGAGGACTCGCTAAATACGAAGACGTGTATGTTTCTTTATAGATAAGATATCAAAAAAAAAAAAAAAAAAGAAAGAAAGAAAAAGAATTAGTGTGCCACGCGAAGTCAATGCAATTGTTGTCTTAATAGACCCAATGAAAGATAACGATAGAAGGTTAAACGTGAAATTTACGAGCGCGCGTGATGTGTACGTATGTATGTATGTATGTATGTATATATGTATGAACGATTGTAAGGATTCGAGACAATCTTTATCATATTGCGCTCGTCGCGAAGCAAACGTCACACCGTCAAGTTCGAGGTCAACCACGACTTTCTTTGCGATTAACGCCTGCCCGTATGCTTGTTCGACGATGGATAAAACTCGCGAAACCGCAGGTATACTAACCTACATCCGTCAATTCTATTAACCGAACAATTCATTATACTTTATTATACTTGGAGGTCTTTGGTCTTTTTTATTTTTTCTCTTCTTTTTTTTTTTTTTCTTTTTTTTTTTTTAATTTTAATTTTTTAATTTCTTTTCCCCCCTTATCTTCCTCTTCTTCTTTCGAGTCACCATTGTACGTAATTATTTCGATCGAAAATGTTCTTTTTTCTTTTTATCTTATTTTTCTAATCTTCTTTTTTTTTTTCGATTTCTTCCTCATCGATCAACGTAACAAAATGAAACGTAAGTGTTGAAGGGAAGATAGAGAAAAAAAAAAAAGAAAAGAAAAATAAAATGGAATGCTAGAGAATAAATAGAGTCTTCTTCTTCTTCTTCTTCTTCGACGAACTACAATGAGCACGCGATTTGCATAGTAATTTATGTAGACGTTCTTTCAGTCATTACCAGGCTAAAGATGAACGTTCGAGATTAGTAGAAAGTATGGGTTAGAGTATTAAGTTTATAACAGACACACACACACACACACACACACACACACACACACACACACACACACACACACATATATATATATATATATATATATATATATATTGCGTGTTTAGTTATACACTGAACGGTATACATTTTGTTTAAATTAAGAATTATTAAATTATCATTCGCGAGATTATAAAACCATAAATTCGTGCTTTATGAGGGGGTGGGGGAGAGGAATGAGTTATAATCGTTGATTCGAGATAAGGGAATATACGTCAAAAAAAAAAAAAAAAAAAAAAAAGAAACATTTATGTGGACGGTTGGAACTTACTCCTACGGATCCCATACGTCCCATAACGTCGTAGTGGTTCTCGCACACCTTTCTATCCCTTTTTCGTGAAGGAACGAATAACTTGTTGCTTGCTTGCTTGAACGAGGACAGCTTGTATCGCGAGTCGTCGCATAAACTTGGTGCTTGAGTTATATGTATTAGATAAGATCAGGTGTCGAGGAAAACAGCAACAACCGTTTCTTCGTATTATCGATATTATCGTCCTAGGGATTTCTAAGCATACGACTAAATCAATAGGGAATAGATAAATTTGATAGTGATCATCGATTTTTGTATAGAGATTCTACGTCGACAAAATATTCTATGAAGAAAGGCGGATGTGTTTTTGAAGTTTCCTTTCTTTTTTTTTTTTTTTTTTTGTTCTCTCTTATCTTTTTTCTTCTTCTCGTAAGGATTACACGTAAGTCATCGAGGATAGATCATTATCATTAATTAATTAAAAGTTACGTTGAAGAACCTTCTCTCTCTCTCTCTCTCTCTCTCTCTCTCTCTCTCTCTCTCTCTCTCTCTCTTTCGCTGTTGCCAATCTCGAGCAAGCATTTTTTTTCTTCTATTTATTTTCTTTCTTTCTTTTTTTCTTTCTTTCCTTCTTTCCTTCTTTTTATTATTATTCTTTTTTCTTTTTTAATATATCAACCGAACAGATTTTTCGGTCCGACAGCTGCACGCGGCTGCATTAGAACAAAGCAAACTTGGCTCTATACGCACGGCATATTGCATTTGAATTCATAGCTGCGCTTTCTGCATTCCCAGACGATGCCTCCTGTTTCTCTCTCTCTCTCTCTCTCTCGCGCGCGCGCGCGCTCTCTCTCTCTCTCAAACTCGACATGTGTTTTATTTATATAACCATTTATAAAAAAAAAAAAAAAAAAACAAACAAAAACAATAAAAAATGAGATGAACAAAAGAAGAAAAGAAGAAAGAGAAGAGCGGTAAAAGAAGAAAGAAAAAAGAGAGAGAGAGAGAGAGAGAGAGAGAGAGAGAGAGAGAGAAAGAACTACGAAAGAGAAAAGAGGAGAGAGGAGAAGAGGCTTTTTGAAGGAAGAAGATTTCAGAGAGATGAGCTTTTGGAGTATGTCGTTAACTTAAAACATTTGCATCGAATAAATCGCTTCTCGCTCCTCTTCTGCCTGTTAAGAAAAGAAAAAAAGAGAGAGAGAGAAAGAAAGAAAGAAAGAAAGAAAGAAAGAAAGAAGGCGAGAGAGAGAGAGAGAGAGAAATAAAAACAAAAAAGAATGATTTTAGCCGGTTAATCCCTCTCCTATGGGTTGGCGGTTAAGCAGCGCGTGGCAGATGGCGGAGAGGAGAGAATACGAAAGTTTTTCTTTCACGAATGGAATCAGGAACGATCTCTCGAGAGATCTCATGCGAAATTGTACGTAGTCACGAAGAGATGCGCACGTGGAATTGGAGTTTCTTGGAATTCGAAACTGAGTATAATGCACGCCTTGCCTTAAACCGCGTGCCAAACTCTTGGCTGGCCTATGCGCGGCGGCCTCAGAGTCAAAATAACTTTGAACTCTTCGTTGAGCGATTAGAATCTCTCATTCTCTCTCACTCTCTCTCTATCTGTATCTCTCTTTCTGCTACTGGCTCTTTCTCTATCTCACTTTCTGCATGAGTAAATTAGTAGAATGAATTCGGTATATATAAAATAACTCCGTGAAAATAATTTGAGAATTGTATACAATTTTTGTCTCCATTTTATTCACTTATCCTGTTTATACGTTCGCCCGCGCACACGCGCGCGCGCACACACACACACACACAAAACATACGGAAACGTATGTAATTCGTTATCTTTTTTTTTTTTTTGTCGTTTTTCTCTTTTCTTCCCATGCAAGTAAAGAATAATAGATATATCCATCCGTCGTATAAGCGAAACCTTTCAACAGGACTATTAGATCCATAGACACGTTTTCTTTTTATGCTCGTGTGTAATGTACGTATATCCTGCGCGCGCGTGTGCATATATATATATATATATATATATATATATATATATATACTCGGTGAAAACGTTTCTGTTAAAACTATTCCCGGTTAAGTTATTTCTGTCCTTTCCTGTAAACTTTTTCGTCGTATGCGTGTGTACATTGCAACGGTTTACGTTGAAACAATTAACAGACCCAATTTTTCCATATCAAGATAACATTCGTGATTTCAATGAACTGTCGAATGAGAAGGAAAAAGAGTAAACAGAAAGAGAGAGAGAGAGAGAGAGAGACAGAGAGAGATCATCGGAACGTTTCCTTTTCCTCGTTATTCTATTTCGGTTTCGAACACTGTATCTCAGAGACTTGATTTACGAGTTTGGTAATTGAAAGTGACAAGGTCTGGGATGTCGTTGAAAGGAGAGAAAAGAATCGAGGGTTTGTCGTTAAGAGGGGTGGTGGAATGGGGATAGACATACAACGTAGGGAAAAGTGCTAGGGATAGGGGGGAGAGGGGGGAGGGGTCGGATGGATGGATGGGGGAGGGGTAAGAGGACTTAGGGTTCTTGCTTCGTTTACACCGACACCTCGACGGAACGTCTCGACGATCCCTCGGGATTGGGGGTGGAGTGGGGTGGGGTGGGGGGCGCTAACGATCCGACATCGTGAATCGAGCCACTCGTCGTGAATCTTCTTCTTAATTTCCTCCTTCTCCTTCCACCTCTTTCTTCGCGTGTATGCGTGTGTGTTTGTGTTTGTATGTGTGTGTGAATATATATATATATATATATATATATATCCGTTTCTCTGTATCTCTTTTTCTCAATGTCTTTCTCGTATCTGTTTCTACTTTTTCTTTTTCTTCTTCTTCTTCGTCTTCTTCGTCTTCTTCTTCTTCTTCTTCTCCTCCTTCGACAAACGACCTTTAATTCGTCCAGCTTCTTCACTTATCCATCGTGACTCATGCCACTCTTCCCTTCGACGTATTATTTTAACCAGGATTTATATCGTCTGGTTCCTTCAAGAACCTTACTGACGAGAAAGTCTTCGCAAACAGTGGAGGAATTTATCGAAAGGCGTAAAGTCGATTAGTAACATTTATACACGCGACGTCCCATCCGGAGACATCATATTTTAAACGTTGAATCTCCGTAATATATTAAGTACATTTAAAATGGAACTGAGTCGAGGCAACGACGGTTTGTAAACGTCGCTTAAAAAAAAAAAAAAAAAAAAAAAAAAAAGGAAAATAAATAAATAAGTAAAAAAATAAATAAAAAAAAAAAAATAGGAACCAAATCGATTCCCCTTTTTAATTTTTTTATTTATTTATTTATTTTATTTTATTTTATTTTTTTTTTCCCGATCGACTAGCGGTTTACATCTCTCGGGCGTACGGGCAAAGGTACTTACGAGTCAATTCTTTTTTTTTTTTTTTTCTTTTTATTTTTTTTTTCCTTTTTTTATGAGACATATCTCGCGTATCGTTGCACGTAAGTTCGTATACATTGCATCGTCATAAACGAAACCCTCTGCGCCCAGTTTAAAATCTAAATTGTTTGGGACTTGCATCGCACAATATAAATTCGATACGTCACGAGTGTTACACCAAAAGAAAACTAATTACCATGACTTATAACAACTCTCTATGGTTCCCTTTCGTTATACTATAACGATGGGAAGATAACGATTTGTTTTAAGTCAAATTAAAACTTGATTTATTACGACGAGTAAGAAAAATATACGTATAAATTCATGTTTGATTATTTGAGGAATAATTAATGACTCGTAACGCAGTTCGTTAAAAGCCAACCGAACGATCTATGTGGTCCAACGACAATATCGCGATTTATTGACGGATTATTATGTCGTATTACCGCTTTGATTGCCTTTTACGTTTGATAAAATGGGATTAAGATTTAAGACCTGAGATCTACGACTTACGTACTTGTCGCCGTCGTTTCGATCGTTCTTTCTCGCGGAACTGGGCGACTATGAGCCCAAGAAATACGCGTGAGAGGATGTGTCTATATTTTCATGCTAAGTCAAGTGAGAGAGAGAGAGAGAGAGAGAGAGAGAGAGAGAGAGAGAGAGAGAGAGAGAGTGAGAGAGAGAGAGAGACGGACAGCCAGACAGACAGACAGAGAGAGAGAAAGAGAGAAAGAAATAAAACACGATAAAGATAGCCATTTATGAATGTCTTCTTCAAAGAAATCTCTCTCTCTCTCTCTCTCTCTCTCTCTCTCTCTTTCTATCTTTCTCTTTTTCTTTCTTTCTTTTATCTCTTTCTCGTATCTATTCGTATCGCCGACAAATTATCTATTTCTCAAACGTATTTTCTTTCGAGGATAACAAAATGAACGATCTCTCTCTCTCTCTCTCTCTCTCTCTCTCTCTCTCTCATAGGATATCGTTTCGATCGCTACGATCGAACACAATGATCGAAAAAGTAATAATCGATCGGATATACAAATGTGAGAAATAAGCTACCAATATTAGATCTCGAATCTTATGAGTCATACCGGTGGTGGGTATCGATACGCCCACGTTTATATCAGTCGATTGTACGTTTCCATTCGATCATTCGTATATAATAAAACTACGCATAGAATGGTCGTAAGTGAAAATAAATTCTTTTATGCCTGACCCTCCTTACGCATCTCTTTCTTCTCTCTCTTTTTTTTTTTTTTTTTTGTAATTTCTTTTTTCCTTTCTCTTTTTCTTTTTCTTTTTTCTTTTTCTTTTTTTCTATCTTCGCGTAAAAGATACTTTTGAAGAGCGCTCGGTATAGATAAAGAGAAAATTTGAAATTCGACTAGGTACTCGACGATCGAATCGATCGATCGTTACGAAACGATTTTGTATATTTCGTGTTGCGAAAAGAAAAGAAAAAAAGAAAGAAAAGGAAGAAGAAGAGAAAACGAAAACCTGTTGAATAGAAAAAGAAGAAGAAGAGGAGGAGGAGGAGGAGGAGGAGGAAGGAGAGAAAAAAAAAGAAAGGAAACTTTGAGTCGACCGGCAAAATCAAACACTCGACGTGATTTTAAGTAGGACTCGTTTCACGAAATCTTTTCGATCTTTATACATATATACATATCACACACACACACACATTTATATACAGATACATAATTGTTCGTACTTTTTGTTGACTCTACTAACTTTGGCCTCTTTGCTCGGAAAAAGACAATCATCGTCATTCTGGTTGCAATTACACGCTTCTCGAACACGTCGAAGATATCCTGGCGAGCAGAAAAGCGAGGGAGTGAGAAGACGTCTCGTCGGGTCGTTAACGTAGATCGTAATGACGTTTAAGAATTAACGCCCCGTAAAAGACCAGCTCGGTAAGAGGTAAAAGCAAATAGTGTGAGCGAAAGAGAGAGAGAGAGAGAGAGAGAGAGAGAGAGAGAGAGAGAGAGAGAGAGAGAGAGACCGAAAGAGACAGAGTGTGTGTGAGAGAGAGAGAGAGACCGAAAGAGACAGAGTGTGTGTGAGAGAGAGAGACAGACCGAAAGAGACAGAGTGTGTGTGAGAGAGAGACCGAAAGAGAGTGTGTGAGAGAGAGAGAGAGAGAGAGAGAGAGACCGAAAGAGACAGAGTGTGTGTGAGAGAGAGAAAGAGAGAGAGAGAATGTGAAGAGAGAGAGAGAGAGACCGAAAGAGACAGAGTGTGAGAGAGAGAGAGAGAGAGAGAGAGAGACCGAAAGAGACAGAGTGAGAGAGAGAGAGAGAGAGAGAGAGACCGAAAGAGACAGAGTGAGAGAGAGAGAGAGAGAGAGAGAGAGAGAGAGAGAGAGACCGAAAGAGACAGAGTGAGAGAGAGAGAGAGAGAGACCGAAAGAGACAGAGTGAGAGAGAGAGAGATCGAAAGAGAGAGGGGGGGTGGAGAGGTAGAGTAGGTAGGGCAGTACCAATCGAGGTAAATTAGCGGGAACGCAAAATTTGCAAAAAGGGTTTAAACCGCGTCTGGCCGTACGCGCGTGCCATTGAAGCAACGCGTGGCCGGTTTGCTCGCGTGCACACGTGCTTGCTTCTTCGGCTTTGGGGATTAAAGTGGCCCCAACGAAAATCGTTTGCGTGTACGTGTTCGTGTTCGTGTTCGTGTTCGTGTTCGTTCTCGCTTTTCTACGGCCTAATGTCCGTGAAGCGGCAAAGGAGAACGGGGTAGAGTGAGACGTGGGACGGGGTGGGTTCGGTGGTTCGGGAGGGTTAGGGGAGAGGTTGAGGCGGGGTGGGAGGAGGAGGAGGAGGAGTAGGAGAAGAGGGAGGAAGCGACGCGTGTCCCATCGTGGTTTTTCGAGTGTTCCCAAAATAATCTCTTGCCCTCGTCAGGGAGAAAAAGAGAAAGAGTGAGAGGGAGAGAGAGGGGGGGAGGGAGGGAGAGAGAGGGAGTTTTCAAGCAGTGACTCTCACAGAAGAGAGAAAGACGAAACGAGAATGTCAGTCCACGAGAACTAGTCATCCTGGCAACGTGCTACTTGGAGACTCCGACAGAGTGACACAAAGGGCACATTGGAAAGTGGGGGAAAAGAGACGTTTTTTCGTGAAAGATCTTTCTTCTTCTTTTTTTTTTTTTTTTCTTCGTTTTGCCTCTCCAAACCACGTGCGATTTATTCCTCTCATTCCTATTCCCATTCTTGTTCCTATTTGTAATTCTTATTTTTCTTTTTTTTTTTTTTTTTGTTGTTAATTCTTATTCTTATCCCCTCCCGATTCCTCTCTCTCTCTCTCTCTCTTTCTCTCTCTCTCTCTCTCTCTCTCTCTCGATTTTCTTCTAGAAAAGGTGTGCCACCATCCTTCTTCGTACGTTTATAATATTTTTCTATTGAAATCAATTCGAAACGAAATTTCGTGATATATTACAACATCAGCGCTTATATTCTTTGCACTTTTTAATAGGAGTGTACGCGATGACAGGATGAACACGTATTATCGAGACGAATAAAATCGACATATAATATATATATATATATATATATATATAATCTTCTCCGACATTCTTTTCTTTCAACCGTGTGATTACTATCCGATCTGATCCGATCCGATCCGATCCGATCCGATTCGATCCGATCCGATCAGATTGAGATCCTGCGATAATAATCACGGTACAACAAATTCGATACGAATTTCTACGCGTGTGGATGGTTTTTCTTTTCTTTTCTTTTTTTTTTTCTTTTTTAGTATTTAATCTCGTTGGATATATATATAAAAAAAAAAAAGAGGATGCCTCTCAAAATTGAAAGTGGTACTTACACCGTTAATCCAGTGCCCAAAAAGAGCACTTCGAAGTTTCTTCTATGGAAACATTGGCGTAGAAGGTACGATATTATTGTGTCCTGCCTGCCGACAGGAATCTTTCTCTTTCTCTCTCTGTGTGTGTGTGTGTGTGTATCTCTTTGGCTGTATGTGTTTGTGTTTGCCTCTCTCTCTCTCTCTCTCTCTCTCTCTCTCTCTCTCTCTCGCCTTCTCGTTTTATCTTTCTCTTTTATCTACTCCCACTAATAACGATGACCTTTCGATTACGAAGCATTCATTAACCCTAAGTAACAGACGATATCTCGATTATATACTCTTTTCGAGAAGTTTTGTTTTCCGGTCGAGGCGTTTACCGTCTCGAGCACTTCGACGATTAATTCTCGTTAAAAAAAAATACTCGTTCTACTCGTTCTCGATTTCTCGTATCTTAAAACGTCAATTTCGAACGGCATCGTTCGTCGCCACCCTATCGCCATCACCGTAACCACCCATAGATCAGAATGGAAAGATGATAAAAAGAAAAAAAGAAAAAAAAAAAAGAACAGAAAAACAATCAGTCAGAGTCAGTTCAGAAACTGAACTAAACAGGCTTCTCCTCGTTTGTTAAAAACGCTTGTTGACTTAACCGATAATAAAAATATCATCGTCGCACAGTTTCACGATCAAGCATGAATTCTCTGAAAATGCTCGCACCACCACCACCACCACCATTACCCTGTACACCCCTCTGACAACAACGACGCCTCCCCCGCTCCCTCTCCCCCCGCCCTCTCGACTCGAGCACAATCTCAAGCTTCGCTGCACGTGTTGCATTTTGTGCATAATTTTCTTTCCATCCTCCCCCTACACGGCTCCCTAAGATTCTTTTTCTCTAATCGCTAAACGCCAAAACGTTTTGTAAATAATAATTTGAAACGCAAAAGAAAAAAAAAAAAAACGAAACAAAAGAGAAAGGAAAAAAGTACAGCACTCGTTACGATATTTAAGAATTTCGATGATTTTCGACGAGAGTGTACGAGAAATGAAGAAGAAAAATAAAAAAAAAAAAAAAAAACAAAGTACGAAGAAAGACAAAAAACCAATTTACGAGAAAAATGATCGAAGCCGGGGGGGGACGATCGTTTTCACGAATCTCGCTTACCACGATCAGGCCTAAATTGCATGAGATTTTTCGACGGGCTAAAGGAGGAAGAAGGAAAATAATAATAATAATAATAATAATAATAATAATAATAATAATAATAAGAATAAGAATAAAAAATATATATATAAAGAGAAAAAAAAAACAAAAAAAAAAAGAAACCCAGAAACAATATATAATAGGAAACACCGCACGGAATTCGTTGCACCTGCTTAAAATGCAATGGAAATGAAATTTTGTTAACGAAAGCGTGTTCTCACGAGATACATAAATATATATATATAAATATATATATATAAATATATATATATGTATATATATATATAACCGATCGCGTTTTTGATCTTAACGTCGCCAACGATTTATCATTTCTTGCTTCCGATCGATACCGAACGAGAGGGGGGACGGGGAGGGGGGGGGTCGAGAGTAATTACAATCGTATATATGAGATAGATCGCGATTTTTTTTTCTTTTTCTTTTCTTCTTCTTTTCCATCGAGTCTTTTTAGAAATCTCTTAACCGAGGATTCGTGATCGTAACTGGCGTTACGCTATCGCGATCGCGATCGAGTTAGTCAAGAGAGAGAAAGAGAGAAGACGATTCATTGACATAGAATCGTCTAGATCTCCGTCGATTGTTTTCGATTATTACGTATTTCTTGGAAAAAAAAAAGAAAAGAAAGAAAAAAAAAAGACTCGCGTCGACCGTACGAACGCGACGAGAATGAAATCTATTTTTACGGAACGTTTCTCGATCTTTTATTTATTTATTTATTTTTTTTTTTTAATTCTTTTTTCTTTTTATTTTATTTTATTTTATTTATTTTTTTGTTTGTTTTATTTCAAATTCCACGTCGACCAAAATTTGTTTCGTGTTCAGAACGTTCGAGAAACGAATGTTCGATGGTGCGTTTCGTGAAAAAAAAAAAGAAAAGAAAGAAAGAAAGAAAGAAAAGAAAAGAAAAGAAAAAAATAATAATATGAAACTTTCTTCTCGATCGCATAAGCCTTCGAATCGATTGGTTGTCGTAAATGAAATAGAAAAAAAAGAAAAGAAAAGAAAAAAAGAAAAGATAGTTGTTATAAGAGCGAGAAGATGTACGAAGTAGCAATTAAGATCGAAAATACATTCTTTAGCGCGTCTTTCACCGTGCTTGCTCGAGCAAGAAGAACGAATTTCTATCGGAGCCGCTTCTTTGCCTTCTCAGGATCGCTCGGTATGATCGGAGGTCGGGTGGGATGGGGCGTGGAGGAGGAGGAGGAGGAGGAGGAGGAGGAGGAGGAGGGAAGGAAAAAAAAGTCGATCGGAGAACTCGTGATCGTTAAATGATTGAAAGAGAAGGAAACCGTGTCGGTCGCGGACGAACGATCGGAATGTCGTGACGATGATTGTGATACATACTATCCCTCGAATTTTTGCCTTTTATTCAAATTTCGAAGAAAAAAAAACTTATATATATATATATATATATATATATATATATATATGTATGTATGTATGTATGTATGTATGTATGTATGTATAAAAGAAAAAAAAATAGTTAAAAAAATTCTTGAAACACTTTAGAGACGTGATCGCGAGTTATATTTCCTCGTGTATAAATTACGTACCGAATTTTTTGCTTGACATTTGAATTTCGAAGGAAAAGTAGAAAAGAAAGAAAAAGAACGAGAGAGGGGGGTGGGGTGGAAAGGAGGAGAACAAAAATTTGTTTTTCCCGAACGATCCCGAGACACGATCACGAGTTTTCCTTTTCTCGTATATAAATTATAATTTATATATTAATATATATTATTGCATAATACATTAATATAAATAATATGTGTGTGTATGTATGTATATATTTATATATATATATATATATATATATATATATATATATATATATACACATAAATAATATATTATTTATACGAATTATATATTAACATATAAATCGTAATAAAAACGATTTGATAAATAATGCAAATAAATCGTTGGCACGTTGTTAAATTTGACAAGATCGCGAAAGATCCGGGTGTATTGTCCGTCGTGAGAGGACGAGAATGAATGGATAGATAAATAAATAGATAGAGATAGACAGACAGATAAATAAATAGATAGATAGATAGATAGATACAAAAAAAATAACAACAAAAACAAAAACAAAAACAAAAACAAAAAAAAAAAGAAAAAAAACTCGATGCAGCGTGCACGAGGATCGCGGAGAGGAGAAGCCGTCGCCGAGGGATCGTCGTCGATCGAACGTCGTCGATCACGAAACGACTCGGCGTTTTGGGGTGGGTGGAGACACCGAGCTACCGGGCCTGGAGGAGTTTGGGGACTCCTGCGTCGCGACGGTGACGTCGTCCTCGGTGCCCGGGGCCGGGCTGCTGAGCTCTGGTCGACGTACCAGGCCCTTATCTCTTGCCGTACAACCTATCAACTATCATCATCTCGATCCGGACGCTCTAGGCGACGAACTCGATCATCATCTTCTACCCAACATGACCAGTCAGGAGAGCATCGGAAGCTGCAGCTTGGACGTCGATCGTTCCGTCTCCGACCGATCAGGTTGGCTATCTCTGCGGTTATCTCTTTCTCTCTCACTCACTCACTCACTCACTCCCTCACTCACTCTCTCACTCTCTCTCTATCACTTTTCCCCGACCCCCCTTTTGGAAACCTTGCCTTCTATAATCCTCCTGCGGTCTACTCCACACGAACCAACATATAGAGTTTCGAGCAAGTTGGTCTTTTTTTTGTCCTTCTTTTTTCTTTTCCCTTCTTCTTCTTCTTCTTCTATTTTTCTTTTATTTTTCTTTTTTTTTTTTTTTTTTTTTTACTTCCTTTTTGCACACTCCATCTCTACTTCCTCCCAAGATAGACTCTCTCGAGGATCGACTCACCCAGCAACTCGAATTTAAAAACTTCGAAGTAAGAATGAGAGAGAGAAAGAGAGATTGAGAGAGTGAGCAAGATAGAGATAGAGCGAGAGAGAGAGAGAGAGAGAGAGAGTGAGAGAGTGAGAGAGTAAACGGATTTCCTTTGGCGCCGCCTTCACCTTTCCTCGCGAGCAATCTAGTCGTGCTTTTCGTTCGGCCGCGAATGCCAATCGAAATTAGACCGTAGGCAAGCAAGCAAGCGCGGCGACGGCGGCCCTGGTCGCGTTCGAGTGCCTCAGAGGCAAAAGAGAGAATCTTTCCGTCTCGTCGTGGTGCTGACGACGTGCCAAGACGACGACGACAACGACGACAACGACGACAACGACGACGACGACGAAGACGACGAAGACGACCGAAACGCGCGTACGAAGCCAACACAGAGCAAGCAACCAACCCCCGTTCTTTTACCGTTCCAGGTTTATTCCTGCCTCGAGTCTCGCTCGAGTGAGATTCGATCTTCCCAGCGTTCGCTTACCTTGCGCTTAGGCGCTAAGTGACCGTGGTTCCCTTTTTTTCGGGGGAGTAAAGAAGGTTCTTCCAAGTTCAAAAAGAGAGTTCGTGTGCGTGTTTTCTCGGAGATATTCATTTGATCCGTTCTTTTTGTTTCCTTATTTCTCTGTAGCGGGAAAGGGATGAATGGGTGGGTGGGTGGGTGGGCGGGCTAGGGATGATCTCTCTTTATTTTATTTTTAATTTTAATTTTAATTTTAATTTTAATTCTGTTTTCTTTTTTCTCTTTTTTTTTTTTTTTTTTTTTTTTTCGTTTTGTTTTCTTCCCTATCCATAGTTCAACGGTAATCCGAATCTTACAGAGAACACCGTAGATTCCGTCTCGGAGAGAACGCTTCACAGTCTTAACTTGTCGTGCAACGGCGAGCCAATCGCAAAAGCGGAAAATTTGGTGAACGGTAGCAGCGAGACGCTACAAAAGTCCAATCTCGTCACGCCCGATGATAATAAGAAGGTGATCGTAAGCAATGGTCATCGTTGCAGTCCCGAGGAGCCACAAGAACAGCTGACGGCTAAGAAGCCGAGTTACTTGGGATTGGCATGCAGTATTAGCGGTTACTCGGGCATCACGAGGTACGATAGTAAATTGAGAGAGGGTTTCCGTTCGAGAGACAGCAGCCCTGGTACAAGACTGATAACTAGGGATACTAGTCCTGCAGGTTTCAAGTAAGTCTATTAATTTATAACGAAATGATAACGATAACAACTCCTGCGTTTAATAAAACACTTGATTTATATCGAAATTAGAGAAGGAACATCGATTCCAATGATCCTTTTTTTTAATACATATATATATATATATTATTTTTTTTTAATATATACATATTATATATATTATTATTATTATTTTTTTATTTATATATATATTTTTTTAAATATATATATTATTATTATTATTATTATTATTATTATTATTATTATTATTATTAAACGAAACGGTAACGATAATGCGAACGCGGACACCCCTGCCTTTAATAAAACACTTGGCTTATATCGAAATTAGAGAAGGAACATCGATTCCAATGATCCTTTTTTTAATACATACATATATATATTATTTTTTTTTTTTTTAACTATACATATATATTTTATTATTATTATTATTTTTTTATTAAACGAAACGATAATGCAAACATGAACACCCCCACGTTTAATAAAACACTTGGCTTATTTCGAAATTAGAGAAGGAACATCGATTCCAATGATCCTTTTTTTAATACATATATATATATATATATATATATATATATATATTATTTTTTATTTTTAATATATATATTATTATTAGTATTATTATTATTATTCTAATTATTATAATTCTTTTTTTTTTTATTAAACGAAACGATAACGCAAACACGAACACCCCTGCGTTTAATAAAACACTTGGCTTATATCGAAATTAGAGAAGGAATATCGATTCCAATGATCCTTTTTTTAATACATACATATATATATATATTTTTTTTTGTTAATATATACATATATATATTATTATTATTATTTTATTTTTTTAATATATATTATTATTATTATTATTATTATTATTATTATTATTATTATTATTATTATTATTATTAAACGAAACGGTAACGATAACGCGAACGCGGACACCCCTGCCTTTAATAAAACACTTAGCTTATATCGAAATTAGAGAAGGAACATCAATTTCAGTGATCCTTTTTTTACACATATATATTATTGTTGTTATTATTATTATTATTATTATTATTATTATTATTATTATTATTATTTCTCCTTTAGATCAAACGAGAATTTAAGTGTTCCGATACATCATTATCCGCCTAAGAGTCAATCAATTTCGCCGCTCGCAATGGATCGACAAAATGGTTTCGCCAACGGCATTAAGGAGGAGTGTAAAATCGAAACATATAGGGAAACGAGAAATTCGATGAGTATATGTCAGGGCTTCTCCGAGGTCGATAAAGGTGTACAAATACACGCGCCGTTTCCCGACGTAAGCCCGATTAGGGTAAATTCGTCGTCAAGAAGGAGCCCTGGGATCGTACAAGTTATGTCCTGCGGCCAACAAACGAAATCATTTTCATCGAGCTACGCCGAGTCATCGCCGAAACCATCTACGATAAATAGTAAGAAGAATTTGATATTATTTAATAAAAAAATGTTATTATCATTATTATTATTATTATTATTATTACTATCATTATTATATTATATCTTGAACGTCGTTCGTTTCCTTTTTTTTTTGTTATTTTTTTCGTTGTTCTTTTCTCTCTCTCTCTCTTTCTTTCAGTTTCAAATACCTCGTTTAGCGATACAAGTATATTGAACGGTTCGAACGTCGAGATTGAACATCAAACTACGAATACCTCATCCAGCAGCGAAAAATCGTTCATCCAGCAACGGGTCGAACGACTTTACGGTCCGGGGGCACTCGCCCAGGGTTTCTTCTTCAAACGGAGCGTCAATAAGCTAAACGTTACTGACAATAGTTTCAATAAATTTAGTAATAATAGTAGCGACAACTCGACGGATAATAACGTTAACAACGAGGAGTCATTGAAGAATCTGCCAGTCCTTAGACACCTCCGGCCTGAATTCCGTGCCCAATTACCAGTGGTCAGTTCAAGAAAACCTACCGACGGTTCCGAACAAATAATAAAACCGTTGCGAAGGTAATTTAAAAAAAAAAAGAAAAAGAAAGAAGAAAGAAAATTAAAAACGAGAGAAAAGGAAAATCCATATCTTCTTCATCGTACGTTCGTAAAAAACCTTGTATTTATTCATTGGTTCTCTTGTTTTTAATCAGGATATCCCCGGCTCCGCGTAAAACCGAACAACAATCGAAAGTTTGTAAAACCTCGTCGCACGTGTCCGAGAGCGGCGTCGGCGTCGGCGTCGGCGTCGGCGTCGGCGTCGTCGAATCGTCGAGTCAGCACAATAACAGCATCGCTAGTATACCGGATCAGCAACCGGCTGCACCCAAGGTAGTGTTACCTGTTTTAGAACCAAGCGCCAGTTCGAGTAACGTGGCTAAACAAATGCAGGAGTTGGAGAAATTGACGGAGGAAAAGGACGGGCATTATTTCTTAAAGGTGAGTTTTACAAAAAAAAAAGAAAAAAGAAAAAAAAATAAAAACAACGAAAATTTACCACCGCAGGTGGTCGGCCTTTAACCCATTTAACCCAGAGCGCATATGTGCGCGCAGTCAATGAAAAGTGATAGGGATCAAGGTGCGAATGATTTTGAGTGGGAGGGAAAAAAATCGACAAACCTAAATTGCATAAATTTATATCCGTCGGTGGTGTAAATAAAAAAACGTAGCAAATTTTATCAGAGAGAACGTTTACGTCGAACTGTTTTTGTGACAAAAGAAAATTCTCGAACATATTGCAATTGAAAAATCCTTTAAAATTCTTTATTTATGCATTAAGCTTTTTATTTGTCATATTTTGAAACATTTTCATTTAAATACAATCGAACAAAAAAAAGAAAACGTTCGCGTTAAGAAGGAATTTTCCATTTTTCCGTGCGATTTAAATGCGTTAACCGTGGGGTTTGAGGGGTGGGGTGGGAGAGAGCCATCATTCTTATCGTATTACGCGAAATTTTTTACCGTTTTCATTTATCTCCCCGAACTCATCGTATCTCCCGTTATCGTTCTTTTTTTTTTTTTTAGCTTTTGAAAGAAGAAACGGACAGACTTTTGTCTTTAGCCGCGTCAGCGGAAGCCGAGTTGGCCAGTGGCGATCCCGTTGCATTACCCGAGGAAGCAGCCGGTAAATTGAGATCGGCAGCTGGCAAAGCGAGATTGTTGGCCTCGCAAAAGATGCAGCAGTTCGAGGGATTGTGTCAAAAGAATATCGTAAGCGAGACCCGTTTATTCCGAAACAGTTAAACGTATTTATCACTCAAAGTTTTGTATCAAAATCGATGATAATAACTACTTATATATCGCTCGTTACTCTGTGCGCGTGTGCGCCTTTGTGTGTTTCTTTGTATTTCTTCTAATTTCTTTATTTTTTCTCTTTCTCTCTCTCTCTCTCTCTCTCTCTCTCTCTCTCTCTCTCTCTCTCGTCGCTCATCCTTTTAGAATCAAGTGCCAGGGGAAGAATTTCCAACGACTAACGAGGACTTGGCCGGCTTTTGGGACATGGTTATGCTTCAAGTGGTACAAGTTAACGAACTTTTCGATCAAATCGAAAAATCGAGAAAATCTCAATGGCAAGAGGTATGTCCGGTTTATGTCGAAAATAAATCACCGTCCCCCGTGAAATCCCGTAGACGACGACGAAAAAAATCTATCCCCTTAACGAAGAGTCCCTCGGTGAGAAAGCCTCCTGTTGTTATTATCGACGATAATCCTGAAAGTATCGTGGAACGCGCGTCGAACGAATTAAAACCATCGAGAGCGTGTCATTATTTGCACGGTACCGAAAAGATTTTTACGATACGCGACGATGTCGACGTTGACGTTGAATTTTTAGTGTCCGATCGCAACGACGAATCTTTTGACGTTAATAAAATCGACGCGTCGGACGAGAAACGATCGACGTCGATCAAACGAAATAATATCGTAATTGTCGAGAGATGTATTCCCGAGTATAACAACGATCGTTCGCGGTTCTTCTATACGAATTTCAAATCGTTTTACGAGGAGGACCACGAGAAGGATTATTACGTTCGTACCGATAAAGTTTCCAACGAGGACGATTACTTAACGATCGATGTTTCTACGACAAAAGATACGAGAGTAAACGTAGGACGAAGTTTCAAAGAAGGATTCACGACGATCGACGAGAAAGAATTCAAAGGAGGTATCGTTAACGAGGACATATCGGTTCAAACGTCGTTCATATCCGTCGGTGAACCTACGCGTCCTATCGAAAATAAACGACGAAATATATCGGATTTTTTTCCAATGAGAAAACCATCGTCTTACTGCGTATTGAAGCCTGTTATTAAGCCGGAAATTTTCAAGTCCGTAATCGACGTAACTAATGATCACGGTAAAAAGGAAAAATCAATTAATCGCGAGTCGAAACATTACGAAATCGATGTCGATAACGACGATAATGTTGTCAATGTTAAAGAAAATCGATCGGTTAACGTCACGTCGGATATTAATTTCTCTCCGAGGCCGGTCATATCGTCCGGTATTAGAAAACAAAATTCTAAAAAGTTTCAATATAGCGTAACCTTCTCCGACGAGATTATACCCGGTAAAATTAAAAGGCCATTGCTCGACGATCGTACGTATAATTCCGTTATTCGCGAGGACGATCTTGAGAATATTATCGATAATTACGATGGATCTGATCGAATCGTATTTAAAGATGGCGAAGTTAACGTGAAACCAGACAAAGATGATGATGATGATGATGATGTCGCGTGTAATGTATCAACGACGATGCAACGTGATAAGGCCCAACCCGTGGAAAATCGTATCTCGAATAATTCTAATAAAACGAAATCGATAAGATCCTCGGTGGATAATACCGGCGGTAAAATTATAATGAACGAAGCAAGGAAAAAGTCTAAAATGAATTTATCCAAAAAATTAATGAACAATACGCGAAATGTCAGAAGACCGATAGAAAAACCGAAAGGGATTCGTAAGAGCGCGCAAAAAAATTTACAAAACGACAACAATATTAAAAAGATCGTGTCGAACATGTTTAAAAATAAATATAACGTAATAACGCCTAATAACGATAGTAACGATAATAATAATAATAATAAAAACAACAACAACAACAACAACCATGAGATAGCTAATGATGAAAAAATGATAAAGCCTGACAGCACATCGATGCGACCCAAATCTTATACGTTTGTTTCTTCCGTAAAAAGTAAGAAGGAACGTTCGATTGAAGTAATACATTCGGACGGTAAAAATTCGCGTGAAAGTACTAAACGCATTGTGGATTATTCGTCGAACGGTAAAAAGAGAACGATGATGAGTAATAAATTTGTTGATTGTCGTTCAAACGAGTCCAACGATATCGCACGTGCGAGAGTGGAGGTATCGTCGTCGAAACAGCTCAAAACGCGTCTATCTCAATCGAGAAGAAAATTTTCTATCGTCACGGACGTTTGGTCCAACGTAGACAGTTTTAACGTGAAAAATAATAATTCTTATGAAACGAGCGCGAGTAACGTATTAACGAGGTCCAATGCGAATGAAAATTTATATAAAAAAAGAATGCAAATAAATAAAAAGGACGCCAAGAGAGACGAGGAAAATGTTGTCGGGCAAGAGAAAAAATATGCGAAACCACGACAAAAGTCACCGCACGCGATCGTATGGTCACAAAGCGATTCTCAACCTTTCATTCCGTTGTCGCAAGAGACATTGAAACAATTAGGAAGAATGTATAGAATCGGTAAGCACCATCCAATATTTCTAACACCTTTAAAAAAGTCTTATGATAACAATAATAATAATAATAATAATTATAATAATTATAATAATTACAATTACAATAATATTAATAATAATAAGTTAGATAAAATAAAAGAGTACGATCAGAAAAGAAAGGAATCATTAAGAATGAAGAAAATATTCTCTAACGATACGATAATGAATAATTGTCAGGATAACCAAAGAGGCCAAATAGTTATGGAAAGGGACTATTTTCTACCGATCGATACCGACTTCTCGACCGAATGCGAATTCGTATCCTCGAATAATCCAAATCCATGTTTGGCCAGCGGGGACGACGATAATACATTGTACCTATTCGATATAAAAAATTTATCCGACAAACGTAATGAATTGCAAAGATTTGTATCGTCGATCGTAACGTCCTTGAATACCACCAAAGTATCCAATAAAAATACGTCCTCGAAATTATTAATAACCGAGAAACGTAAGTGTAATAATACGTACGATCTATCGGCGACCATTAAAAGCGACATTAAAAATAAGTTATCGTTCGGTAATGAATGGGAGGAATGTAATAGATTAATTTATTCGCGTTCTATCGCGACGTTTTCCTTGTATACGTCGAACGACGGCATGGCGAGGAGTAATAGTTTGAAATCGTACGAAACCGACACGATTGGCCGACGGCTGGCGTTGAAGCCGTGCGATCCAATGGATTCTAACGTATCGATCAAATATTTGCGCGATAGGGACGAGGAGTTGAATCAAAAAATGAAATTCTTTCTCGAGTCCGACAAATACTTTCCGCTCTATAGAAGGCGCATTGAGATTTGCGACGCGAGTGATATAATAAATTGCACCGATGATATCTCGGGTGGGAGTAACCTGATAAAAGATCGTAATAATGCCTTTTCTATCAAGGTTAAACGTGCCTATTCGTTCTTCAGATCACGCAAGGTGCTTTGTCAATTGTCGTTGTATTTGTACGTATACGGTATCGTCGGTCTTGTCTTAATACTCTTTAATATCAATCCGTACAAGTATTGCCTATTAGACGCGAGACTGATTTACAATTTGTAACGGGTTCGAATTCATATAATTCTAGCTACATGCGTTCAATGATTATTGTATACCATACCACACCACGCACGCATACACACACACACACACACACACACACACACACACACACATACACACACATCCTTCCCTTCTCTTCCTTCCTTTCTCTTCCTTCCCTCTCTCTTCCCTTACACCTACCATCTTTATCTCATTAAATAAATAATATCTAAAGGATCGTTCAGCGGCTTTTCATTGCGAGATAAATAAATAAGTTTACGAAACGAAATTTTTTAAGTGCGATTCTATGAGAGTCTATATCGCAAAATCGTGATCGGGGAAAATAATGTCGTTCGAGTTCGTCGCTGTCGTCCCTTCCTCCCTCCCTCCCGCACTCACTCCTTATTTGTCAATCCAATAAAAAGAAGGAAGAAGAAGAACAATATGACGGAAATAACGCCTAACGAAAGGCAACAAAAGTACGTCCTCGATAAACGTTATGCAATTTGTTTTGTTAATTATCCTTTTGGATTGTTCAAGAAAACTTTTCACGTATTTCCTTCAATTTTTTTTCTTTCTTTTTTTCTTCTCTGTTTTTTTTTTTTCTTTTTTTTTTTTTTTTTTTTTTTATTTAATTTACGTTTCCTCTCTTATTCGTTGATTCATTAATTAATTTTTCTTTTTCTTTTTTTCAGATTGTGCCAGAGAAAAAGAGCAATGCGTCTCTATCGCAGAACGGTAATGCTGCGAAACGTCGAATAACGCCAGTTCATAAAGCCAAACCGACTGCCAATAGCGAAGCCAATAAAAAGGCACGAGAGGCGAGGGAACAAGCGAGACGACAAATGATAGAGGAGAGACGTCGAGCGATGCGTTCCAATATACAAAATCAGGATAATTCGGTGAAAATCTTCGCTCCCGAAACGTAACGGCCAACGTAATTCGTTCGCTCCAAGATTCTCTTTTCTCTCTGTAATATTATTATTGTTTTTTTTCTTTTTTTTTTTTTTTTTTTTTTCGTCCGCCGCCATCGCCGCCGCCTCCCCCACCCCTCCCCTTCACCCGGTATCTTTTTTCCTTTCTTCTCTCGTGGTTTTGTTTCTCGTTTTTTTTTTTTTTTTTTTTTTTTTTTTTTTTTTTTTTAATTTTTTTTTTTATCTTTCTTTCTAATCCTTCTTCGTTAACTTCTCGTTTTTATTACATACGTGAATAATCAGATGGATTGTATAACTCCCATTGGCACTAGGAATGACAACTTTTAACGTAGCTACATTCCTCTGTACGATATATATAACTGACTTACAGTAGTAATTATTGCTATTTTATGCACAAGACATAGGCGAGGAAAAGATTTTGCAATATGACAACAATTCAATGACGACATTTACAACAACAATTGCTTTCCTCGGGAAATAATAAATAATAATAATGAATAATAATAATAATAATAATAATAATAATAATAATAATAAATAATAATAATAATAATAATAATAATATTAATAAAATAAAGAAAGGAATCGTGTTATTTAACAAACACACAAAAAAAAGAAAAAATAAAGGAAGAAAAAACATAAGTCATGCGATATATATATATATATATATATATATACATACACATTTAATCAGTATTTCGAATTATTTATAATTAGGATTTATTTAAAAAAAAAAAAGAAAAGGTAACATTGAGAATATTTTCGACGATTTAGAAAGACGTAAGTGTTACATTATTACAATCAAAATATGCAATTGATTAAATTCTAACATTGGTATTATAGAATCTAATATGGACGAGCGAGCTTCTATCTACTGCAATTCGTGATCATTATTATATTTTCTATTATCTTCGATTAGAGACTGTCGATTTTTTTTCTATTTTATTTTATTTTGATTTTATTTTATTATTTTTTTTTTCCCCATTATATTTCATTGCATTTTTTTTCTTTTTTTTTTTTTTTGGTTCTTCTCGGATTATTCTCATCTAATTCAACTAATTTCCCGATAGTACTAGCGTCATCTCAATTCAATCATGTCGTTCCCATTGCTTTTCTAATTTATAGTTCGTAATAGTATTTATACATTATTCTTGTTATATTGTATATCAGTATAATAAGTGTTTCACGATCGACGTTCTTCATTTCTTTTTTTTTATGGTTTTTTTTTTTTTTTCAATATTCGACATCTTTTTCAATTCTTTTCTTTTCTTTTCTTTTCTTTTTTTTTTCATTCTTTTTCTTTCCGTCTCAGAAAATCACAAAATACATGTAATACGTGTATAAAATGTTCTTTAGCGAAGTGTTAAACATCCGCTGGATGTATCGACGAAAATTTTATGAATTTGTTATTATACTGTTGCCGATGACTCATGATCGATTTGTAAATGTTGATTGATGGAAAAGCAAAGATTTATAGATTAAGTTTTAAGTCAATTCCCAACGTGATTTTCTACATTATATTATTATATCCTAATAAGATTATTATGATACTTTTGAAACAGACGAATTTAACAATAGTCATCATCATCGCCTAAAGTTACACATAGTTTAGTTTTTCATAAACTTTATAAATTGTCATTGCCAAAACGTTCCAATGTTCTATGGCATTGCTTTTCTATATATATATATATATATGTATAAAAAAAAAATATATATATATATATATATGTATGTATGTATCTCTAACGATTATTATTAATTTAATATTTGCATATAAACAACACAAAACCACACAACATATAAAAAAAAAAACATACGTGACAAGATTATCGATTATCTCGAGATATAATAACTGATAGGTTTTTACGATTACATTACATATATTACATGTATCGAACGTATGATATATGGTACCACTGAATCGATATATGCTAAAGAAAGTTCTTTAGATCCGTTTAATTGCGAAACCTAAATAAACATCAACGGGTCAGTCCCGAAGCATAGTTGTGTAACTATTACGCCCGCCAAATACATAACAAAATTACAATCTTAAAACGCGGGCAATAATACTAATCACTTAAACGTTTAAGAGATTCGTAATCAGGATAAAGCTTGCGTTATACGACGTATGTATATGCATATATATATATATATATATATATATATATATATATATATATATATATATATGTATGTATGTATATATGTATGTATATATATATGTAACTTCAACAGTTGTTCCAATTGTTAATTATTTATTACGTTTGCCAGATAGTTTCTTTCTTTAACAAGCCGTCAATGAAATAGTAGAGAGACAGAGAGAGTGAGAGAGTGTGTGAGAGAGAGAGAGAAAGAGAGAGGGGTAGTTTACAAGATTGTAAAGAAGAGTAAAAAAAGATTCCTATTACTTCTATACCATTATTAATATATATATATATATATATATATATATATATATATATATATATATATATATGTAATAATTATTTTTATTATTATTATACGACCATATAATGCTTTTTCATTTTTTTTTCCATCGATTATCGACTAATATTTTCTATCTATTTAACGTGTAAAACATTTATTTCATCGATCTTTGAGAAAGACAACATTATATATTTTCTATATATATGTATTCCATAATTTCTTTTCTTTTTTTTTTTGTTTGTCTTCTGTTCTTCTCTTTCATTCAAATTGGAGATTTTTCTACCAAAATCCGTTGTACGTTTCGTTAAGATTTATATCCTCTTTACGTGGATGTAGGTAGAAAGAAAAAAGAAAAGAGAAAAGAAAAGAACGCAATAATACGGCTGATAATTAATTTGCGTTTTAAAATATTAACTCTCGTGGATTATTTCAGAAATTATATATTTGGTTATATCATGAAATGAAAGAAAATATATACGTGCGAATACAAATGACCGTTAAAACGATAAGTATTTGTTAATTATATGTATATTGAGAGAGAGAGAGAGAGAGAGAGAGAGAGAGAGAGAGAGAGAGAGAATGAACGCAAAGAAAAGCATTAATTATGATAACGTTGCATTAATCGCTTACAAAGGACAGATCAATATATTGTTCGGCTTTATTTTACTTTATTTTATTTTTTTGTTTGTATTTCCTTTATTTTTTTTTTTTATTTTTATTCACATTTTACTTTATTTTATTTATTTTTGTTTATTTTTTTTTTTTTTTTTTTTTAATCGATACGACATTCCGACGGATAGAGAGAATCCTAATTGTCCTCTTTAGGATAGTCCTTTAAAATTTAGCTTTAGATCGCACAAACGAAGCGATAAGAGTCAGTCGCAGTGTTATACCTAAGAATACTCAAGACGATATAAAATTACTCTTACGGTTATTGACAGAACGATATGCGTATATATATATATATATATATATATATATATATATATATATATATTAAAAAAAAATAATAATAATAATAATAACCATAATAATTTTTGCCAATCCCGTTGTTTGCTCGTTTTCGATAATTGTCAATTACATTACTTGGCTGTTTTCAAATTTGTATAAAAAACAAAAAAAAAAGAAAAAAAAGGAACAAAAGCAAGGATAAAAAAAAAACAACAAAAAATGAAGAAAGGGGAAAAGAGAAAGGAACAAGAAAAAAAAAGAAAGTAGCGAGAGCAAATTTATTCGCGCAATTTATTCCATTGTTGATTCCCTTTGGTGCCTTCGTTACATTTATATGCGTACACTTATATAATCTGACTGACAGCTACCATCTTAAAACGGTGGTGGTATCCACCACCTATAAATTTGTAATAACGATATTAATATAACAGAATCTATCAGCAGATGCGTGCGTCGTAAGTAAATCGTTCAAAATTATTGCTTCTCGTTAGTTTCGTCGGAAGGGATAGAAAAATGAAAAAAAAAAAAAAATAAATAAAAGGAAAACAAAAAAAAAAAGATAGTAGAAGGAATTTGTAAAAGTTCGAATGAAAGTTTCGCTTCTCTCGTTTGTCGATTTTTTCTGCTTGTTATCATTATTTATTTTTTTGTCACCCCCCTCCCCAACCACCATCACCACTACTCTCTTCTGTCACGTTTGTCATACATAGTTTATTCAAATTATTCAACCCGTTCGTATTTTATAAAATTAAAAAAGCAAAATTTTCATCGGAATCCATTCGACTTAGCGAGAACGTCGAATTATTATTGCGTTTTCTTTTTCTTTTTTCTTTTTGTATTTTTTATTTTGGTTTTTTATTTTTTTTTTTTTTTTTTTTTTACTTTTTACGAGATCACGTCTCGATCGTAAATGTATATTTATATATAAGCGTTAGCGTGAGAGAAGATTTTTTTGTATGAAATGTGAATTTTTTATATATATATATATATATATATATATATATATATATATACATACATATATATACATATATATATATATATATATATATATATATATATATATATATATATATACATATATATATATTACGGACTTGAATGCGTATGTAACGTTAATCGAGTTTGTATCGCGCAATTTAGTTGAAATTATATTTGTATATTGAAACGGCACGCTTCGATATCGTCATACAACATTGTATAACGTTTCTTCGATATACTTTACACATTGATAATATAAATAATTTACAATTAGTAATTTATACCGAGCATAACAGTGCGTTTGCTATTCTTTTTTTCTTCTTCTTTCTTCCTTCTTCTCTCGTTTCTTTTTTTTTTTTCTTTTCCTTTGTCGATTAGAGAATTTTCAAACGCAAATATGCATAAGGAGACGCCTCGATAGATATCGCGCATATGTATTATTTTTTAATTTTTTTTTTATCTTTTATTTATTTATCCCTTTCGTTTGGTCTTTCGTCGTTTTGTTCTTTTTTTCTCGTCTTTTTCCTCCTGACTTTCGTGATCCTTCTTATATATCGTTAAAATCTTGACAGGATAAATCGAGGACTACGAAATTATAATTATAATACGTAAATAAATGCATACGTATAATCGTAGGAATAATATAAAAAAAAAAAAAAAAAATAAAATAAAATAAAATAATAATAATAATAATAATAATATTTGCAATGTACTTTAGATGTTTGTTATTGACGAGCCAAGTTGTGGACAGGACAAGGGATGCCTTCGTTGTTCGTTTTTGGCTCATTGTTATTTCGTACGAATGCATACGTGTGTAACTGCTTTATGGATCGATCAAATTTGCACTTCTCTCTTTTCGTGCCTTGAATCAATTTCTATGTAATTGCTTGCGTCTTGGCTATAAGATTATGAATGACGAACCCACCCGGGGTACGTGATTTTCGTTGCGATCGTTCATGGCAGACAGTATGGAATTTACGATGATCGTTTTCTTTATATATATATATATATATATACATATATACATATACATATATATATATATATATATATACATATATACATATATACATATACATATATATATATATATATATATATATATATATATATATCTTTGAACTTCAGAGTCAAAACCGATGCGTTAAACGTAAGAAAGAGAATTGGTCGTATTTATTAAAAAAAAAAAAAATAAATAAAAAAAAATAAATAATTGCGCAAAAGTTACCACGAGATAACGTTTTTCTCGACTCTAATTTGTCTTTGTAAAATTGTAACACTCAAAATAAATAGGCTGTTTAAAACTTAAAACGTAATTTTTTTTTTGTAATTCGTTATTATTGAGTCATATTTAATAATTATTAATTACAATACGAGTTAAAAATACAAAAATTTGTCTAATAAAATAGGAATTGCGTGTTTAATACATATTACTTTTCTTTTTTTCCTTTCTTCCTTTTATCCCTTAAAATTATATATAGCTTTCTTGTAAGCGAATAAAAAAAAATTGTATATATACATATATATATATATATATATATATATATATATATATATACATGTACATATATATATATATATATATATATATATATATATATATATATATATACATATCTATGTATATACACTAACTTTGTTACAAATCTATATTATAAATGTTACATATTCTAATGAGACTCGAAATCATTCACCTTGTATAATACTTTATAATGAATATCGTATACAATGCGGTACATTCGTATATCGATTAAATATCGAATATTATTTTCGAAAGATATTCCTACGAGTATAAGTAAGTACTCGAAACGTTCCTGTAGAAAAACGAAAGCGATGATAATAATGATCTCGTTAAGGTTAATCGCATTAGTTGTCGTTTGGTCCCATAAATAAAATTCTTTAAAGGTTCACGAGGATTCTGAAAAGTTAACTTTTACCCCATTATTTATAATTAACGACGACGCGTCAAATCGAATCGTTCGATTTATTTTCAAAGTGTACGCGCGTTACCTTAACAGCGTATCCAAACGAACATCACCATTTTTATTTCTATAATATTTTTTAATAACGTCTCTTTCTTTCTTTCTTTTTTTTTATTTTCTTTTTTGTTGCGTTTGTTGTTTTTTTTTCTTTCTTTCAAGCCAAGCATATTAGCGTCCTGCCCTCGTTCATCTTATCCTGAACCTTATCACTCGCCGTAGATTTTTCGGCTTGTCCGCTGAGCATGGCCGCCGCAAAAGTTAGGCCAGTACCAATTACGGCACTATAAAAGGCCCAACCTACAAAATAACCGTTATGCGTGGGTTTAATGAAAAAGTGTAATGTATTGATTGAGACTTCATAAGAAAAAAAAGAAAAAAATAAAAAAAAAGAAATTAAAAAAAAAATAAAATAAATAAATAAAAGCAAAAATATATATATATATATATATTTTTTAATTCTAATAACCGAGAGTACAATCCCCAAGATGAAAGGCGTCAGCTTCTTGACCGCAAATTCTTCGTACCCTTTCGGCGCCCCATCCAGCGGGATACAAACTCAATCCAACCAAGTAAAGTATACCTATCCGAGAATTACAATTTAATTGATTCAAATTATATCGATACAATAATAAACGTGATAAATTAGATCAATCATTTTACCGGCTATAGCTTGAGCCACACCAGCAAGATCGAAGATGCTCTTCCTTCCGATACTCTGAATGCAACATCCGATAAGAGCGGCCAATACGGTCATCGTCATCACGGCCAAACCGAATGATACGAAGAAGAGAGAGGCCTTCCAGAATCCCGGAAAGACCGAGGAATGCGTCGCAAATCCGTCAACGTTGAAATTAGCACAATGCGTCCTTCCGTATAATCTCGTGCAACGATTGAAGATTCCAACCGTCGGCACGAACAGCTCCGTGCCATTTTCTACAAAATAATGGACGGATAAGAAGGAAGTATAGTTCCTTCTTTTTTTTGCTTTTTTCATAATAATTGAATTAATAACAACAACAGCAACAATAATAATAATAATGATGATGATGATGATGATGATGATGATGATGATGATGATGATGATGATGATGATTCGAAAATAAATAAGCAATGTTTCATCAAACGAAATTTATTTATTTATTAACTTTATTTATTAATTAATTTGTCTTAATGCATACCTTTTTTATATATACATATATATATATATATATATATATATATATATATATATAAGCCGTCTATTTTGAAAGTGGCATAAGTCCGTTTATATTTAATTTGAAATATTTAAGAGTTTGCGTTTCAAACAAAATTCAAAGTAACGTTACTACGGTCAACAAAACTATTTTTTTCCTAAAAAAGAAAATAGCCAAGTCCGTTCGTAAAGTATTTTTTGTTGACTGTAGTAACATAATTCTTAATCTTTCTCAAACGCAAACTCTCTTAAATATCTTAATTTCAATATAAATGGACTTAGGTAACTTAAAAAATAGACGGCTCATATATATGAGCGGTTAACAAGCCAAATATCGATTAACGCCACTTTTCGAATGTTTTTCAATTTTTTACGAATCGAATCACACGACGGATCCCTCCTCCTCACTTTTCATACTCGCAATAAATTTCCCTAATTTCCCTTAATTTAATATCATTAAACGACAAAATTTATTTCGCCGTCTAACCAAAACAAAAAAAAAATTATTTATTTCATCGATAACGATTATTCTATGACCATTCCATCTTATTCGCTATATACGTCGTATGTACATTCAAATACGTTTATTTGAATTTAAACATTAAAGAGAATCTCGAAAAAAAAGAAAGGGCAATTTATGCCATCTCACCGAATTCCTTCGCTTTTCGTTTTACGGAGTTAATCGATTCGACAAGTGATTTGGGCTCGTATAGTGATATTTGGGTTCGAACGAAAGAAAATCAAATCTCCCAGGATATTATTGTTATTGTTATTATTATTGACGTAATGGTAGAAGCTTACTCGTGTCCTTAATCGTGTGCGGTCCGACGAGCCATTTCGGGGTAAGGAGTGCCGATAAAACGGCCATTAACGCCGCCAAAGACAGAAGCGTCCAGAGGAGACTGCGACCAGTGACTATAACATAGCACATGCTGCCGGCCGAGAATAATATTCCGTTTTATGCCATCCTCCGGACGATCTTGGTTGGCTTCCTAGGAAACGAAAAATAATCTTCTTACTGATTCGTTTCGACGGTAAAAATCGTATAAAAAAAAAAAAAAGAAAAAAAAACTGAAAGAAAGAAAAAAACGTTCGCAAGAACGAAACGAAAGGAGTGAAAGAAGAGTGCGAGGAGGGGGGAAAAAAAAAAGAAAGAATTATATCTCTTAAACAAATAATAGAAGCGAACGAAGTCGAGGCTAATCCTTTTTATTATTTGTTCCCTTTTGGAATAATAATAATAATAAGAAGAAGAAGAAGAAGAAGGAGAAAGAAAGAAAAAAAAGTCTTTCTTAATATCATTCCATACGTGACGTAACGCGTCTCGAGTTAATTACCAACGAACGTGAACGAAGTGTCGGTCACACGTCACTTAGAATTAATGCTGATTTACGAGCAATCCGCTTTACGAGCTATTTTGTCTTTAACCTCTCCTCTCCCTCCACTACCACCTTCACCGAACACTTTCCTTTTCTCTCTCTCTCTCTCTCTCTCTCTCTCTCTCTTTCTATTCTTATTATTTTCCTTCTTCAACATTCATCATATTAATTAGAAGAAATTACGAAGGCAATTTAGGAGATACCGTTACGTTGTATCGCTTCTGTTCTGACATCGTGTCAGAAAACTAGACACAAGTCCTTGTACATATGTTGTATCTCTCTGCATGTGTGTGTGTGTGTGTGTGTGTGTATATATATATATATATAAGTACGTAGATACATTTGATTCGTGAAAGTTGGTACTGAGTTTCGTACGGGCGCGTAAGAATAAATACCATTCACATATAAATTCGTAGAAAAGCAAACGGGCCTTCCACTTTTGCGGTTCCTCGAAACGATAACTATTATACGATTATAATATATCATGTTTTGATCGTTGGATTCGACGAAATTTTTTTTTCTTCTCTGTCTGACGCACACGCATACACGCGTACGCCCAACGCCTACCACGCGCAGAGATTAATCTGTCGTAAATGAAATTTATCTTTTCATAAAAATCAGAACGAACGTAGGGATAGAGAGAACAAAGACGACACAGAAAAGTATCGTTCGTAAGTTTCGATGTCTACGCGAATGTGTTTTAAAAAAAGAAAAAAGAAAGAAACCACGAAAACGAACGACGCGAACATGATTTTCGTTGAACGTTACGAACGTTCCAACTCCACCCCCTTTTATCCCTTTTCTCCATCCCTTTACAACCGGAAACCTTCCGAACGATCATCTTTAACCTTTTCCCTACGAGTACGACGGTAGTCACGTACCAATTTTTCGACTCACATATAACCTCACCATTACGTCGTTGATATCTCCTATCCATGAATTAAAACTTACCTCTTGTTAACCCTTGCATACCAACACACTTGCATCATTAAATGAAATATACGGAGAAAGTTTATACGCCTATTGGGAGTACAATAAGTAGTAGTTATCAATCGCCAATGGTCTAATGGGTTTCGGGTCGTTAACTTTTACTTTTAACGTCATTAAATCCATCATGAGAATTTTCGAATCTTTCCGGTTGGTCTTTATCGAGAGTAACCTTTCTTAATCCATTCATCTCTCTCTCTCTCTCTCTCTCTCTCTCTCTCTCTCTCTCTTTCTCTCCCTTTCAAGATGGATCAAGAATATCGTGACCTCCTTTTTTTAACACCGTCTATAGATATTCTAAAGAGAGCGAAAGAAAGAGAAAGAGAAAGAGAAAGAGAGAGAGAGAGAGAGAGAGAGAGAGAAAGAACCAAAAGTGTGGGCGAAGGTTTCTCGGCAAGTTCGAGCAAGAGGAGAGCACGTGTTTGTTGCTGTTGCTTGCTAACAGCATTTCTCAAGAAGATACTCTCGCGGCTTCCCTTAGGAGACCCCTGCCGCCGCAAATTTAATCGCCTTCGTGTTCCACGCCTCGTGTTTCTTATAGACAAAGAAAAAAAAAAGAAAAAGAAAAAAGAGCAACAACGAATGTTCATCTCCTCTTTGATCCCAACCGCGAGATGTGGCAAATCGGTCGCGCCGAGGTTTGCCATCGGTCGTGTCTAACACGTGGATCGTGGCCTTCTACGGAAGGAGGCGAAACGTAAAATCCATTTCTCACCTTCCTCGGCCTCCCTCCTCCCTCCCCCCTCCCTCCTCCCCCCGTCCGCCAGCGCCGCCGCAGTTGCCCGTCTTAAACAACCCTACAAAGCCCCCTTTGCTTTTTTCCTATCTTAATAACGTCATTCTCGTTAATGATTATCCCTCCTGGTCGTCCATCATTTTCATTGATATGCCAACGTATACGAGCTAGTAAGTTGATGGATTATTTGCATTTCCGTAATTCTATTGGATAGATATAATAGATGTATAGATAGATAGATAGATAGATAGATAGATAGATAATCGTCGTCGTCGTTTAAGATGACGATGTCGTGCACGAAACTCTTAGCGCTCACGATTATTACCAATTGCGATAGCACTCACGCAACGTACGCAACAACGCAGCAGCACTAGGGATAATCCCGCTCCCATTGGTCGTTCGAATTCGTTGGAATTTCATCGGGGACGTAAAGCAAAAAAGAAAAAAGGGAAGGATATACTTGAACGTTCTTAGATCGAACGACGTTACGAAAAATGATTATTAAACGTTAAATGAAATTTATGGCTTTAGTTGAATAAACATTCCGACTAGGCGACTCTATCGTCACGAACAATGTATCTGTGCGTGCATCATGCTGTATGCATATATATATATATATATATATATATATGCATATATGTACATGCTAATTAACATTTACGAAGGGTGGAAAAAAAAAGTGAAATTGAAAGATAAAAGTATAGAGATTACTTTGAAACTCACGAACGCGCGCGCATGCACGCATGCACGCACGCATGCACGAAGTATACGTATGTACGACATAAGCGCGCTCGCATTAATCTCTCTCTCTCTCTCTCTCTCTCTCTCTCTCTCTCTCTCTCTCTCTCTCTCTGACGTGTCTCTTATACGTCTATAGAGAACGAACGGTTCACCATACCCAATCAGTTTTCCAAGATCTACGTGAATTAAGGTAATTTATATTTCCCATTTCACGGGTATTTATCTCTCGAATCCGAGTGCCCTGTCCTATGTAATTAACGAACCAACGGGTCAAATCAACGATTCCGTGAGAAAGGAGGAAGAAGGCGAGTTTATAAACGAGCGCTTGATGATGGCACACACACTAAACATACACACACACACAGAGTCCCGGGGGGGGGTCTAAGGGAACGGCGCGTCGTGCCGTTAGTTAGTTGCTACTCGCCCGAGAAGGGTTCCCTCTCGTTTTGACCGACGTAGAAAAAAGGGACTGACAATTGCCCCT
>OU426851.1:3026314-3028814 GCA_911387685.1 Dolichovespula media | reverse complement strand
TTGCATATACCATAACTCTATGCAATTTTATATTACATAAAATTGCATATATATATATATATATATATATATATATATATATATATATATGTATATATGTATGTATGTATATATATATATATATATATATATACACATCCTATATGCGTTACCTGAGTCACGTTTGATTTGCAAAACAAAAAAAAAAAAAGAACGAAAAAAAGAAAGAATAAACGAATAAAATATCTTCAAAGATCTTATAATACATGCATTATACATCAAAGTTCAAAAGTCACGTGTATACGTGGTCGTTTCCACCGGATTCGCGTTAGCCGATAAATTCTTTACGATCCCCTCTCCTCGTTGAATCCTTTATAACGACTATAAATAGCCTTAACGGCGACAAAGATAAGAAATAATGGGTCACTTTCGAGGATACACTCGAGTTCACTCCGAAAGACAATACCGGCTTAGTTCAAGTACTATGATTATTTACGTTCGTATTTACACTATATATATATACTTATCCCTGATATATGCAAGCATATTCGTGTATCTTCGATAACGCATAGGGGAAGACAAAGTCGATAAACAAGGTCGGTCGTTCTTTCGTCGAGATAGCGATCTTGTATCGATATTGTATTGCGAATTTGTATATCGATAACGATTAACGCGATCGAGCATGTATTGTATGTAATACAATACTTCCGAGGCTTGGCCTTTCCCCTAAACCCCTCCCCCTCCCCCTCCCCTAACCCCCTCCCACACACTCGCCCTTCCCTTTTCAACCGTCTCAAAAGTTATAACTGTAGGCTCCAACACAGTGTATAGATACGTTTTCCCTACTCATATATACGTATATAGGGTGTGCGAGAAAATAGGATTCTATACTTCAAAACGTTCATTCATTTCCGAACGTTTCGTCCGAGAGAGAGAGAGAGAGAGAGAGAGAGAGAGAGAGAGAGAGAGAGAGAAAGTACTGCTCGTTTTTTTCTTTTTATTTATTTATTTATTTATTTTCTTTTTGTTTTTTTTTTTGTTTCGTTTTTTATTTATCCTTCTCCGACATTTTATTTCAATAAATTCAAACGATATCCGCGTATTTCATTATATTGATAAGCACGTATGTATGCGCGCGGAGGAAAATTTATACATACATGCATGCATGCATAAATATATATATATATATATATGCATATATGTATATGTTCTACAAGCTGTATAAAACGTTTGTTATTCACTACGTTTGAAACGTAGAAAGCGGATATATTTATACGGATATATCGGTTAGACATTTTAGCGATTCTATTCGTGGCCTGGGTACCATAACGACTATTCCTGCTTTCTGGTTTTCAGGGAACGTATTACCAGAAACGATTACGAATCCATTCCGCGGAGAGATAACGACGAGATCGTTTTAAGATCTCTCTGGCAAGAGTCCGTGTTTCTTGGTACACGTCTCGTCGTTTCTCTGTAGTTGCGACGGTGAGAAGGACAGAGACAGAGAGAGAGACAGAGAGAGAGACAGAGAGAGAGAGAGAGAGAGAGAGAGAGAGATAGTCTCTGGTCGCATCGATGTGTGTACACCCTAATCGAGATATTAGAATGCATCACGTTATGTTACCCAAACGATTCTCGCCGACATTTGTTGACGCATGCTGGATGGAAAAAATTGAAAACGGTCATAAAACCAATGGATTAACATACCATCAAATTTGTCTCATAATAAGTCTTTTTATTTTTTCTTTTCATATATTTTTTCTTTTCCTTTTTTAAATTTATAAGAAAAAAGCGATACCTCTTCGAAGTATATTTCGTTAAATATTTCGATTGAATGAACGTGCCATCATTTACGCGATACCTTTTATCTCTTCAATGTTTTTGATGTTTCATCGACCGTCTCACATTTTGGGACTCATCCCTCTCTCTCTCTCTCTCTCTTTCTACCGAGTCTAGGGGAAACTAAAATAACGAGCAAAATCAACAGATTCGATGTTTTCACCGTCCTGGGTAGGCAGCAACGACTACGCCGGAGGCGGTGGGTTCAAAATCGGGGACGCTCGGATGGTTCAACGAACTCTGATGAAAGATAAGAGAGTACGACCGATTCAATTTTCTTTTCTTTTGTCTTTTCTTTTTTTCTTTCTCTTTCTTTCTTTCTTTCTTTCTCCCTCCCCCCCCCTCTCTCTCTCTCTTTCTTTCTTTCGCCTTCTTCTTCTTCTTCTTCTTCTTCTTCTTCTTCTTCCAAGGATATTCGTCCCACGACTCTCTTCGTTATTCTTCATTCAAAGGCTTTCGTCCATTTTTGTGTTTACTTTGCGAACGTAGATGGCGTACGAAAGTTCCCCATTTACCTCGCTAACTACCTACCTGCCTGCCTGTCTGCCTGTCTGTCTGTCGCAATTAAAATGCATCGCCCGTGATCGTTTGAGCTTAGTAGCTGCGAGAGACTGAAACGAGCGAGAGCTACTGCGCTCTGTAAGTATGATCGTTTTTGGAAAAAAAAAAAAAAAAAGAAAAA
>OU426851.1:2970088-3025814 GCA_911387685.1 Dolichovespula media | reverse complement strand
AAAAAGAAAAAAAAGAAGAAAAACAAACAAACCAACAAACGACGAAAGAGAAAAAGAACCCGAGAGAAAAAAAGAAGCTACCGAATAAAGCTTAGATGATATATATCTCTCTGTGTAAGTAGGACGGGGGAACACAACGAACGTCACAGTTCGTTTGTGTAACTCGTACGGTTACGAAGTTTACGATCCGAGATAAAAAAAAAAAAAAGAAAAAACAGAATAAAAAGAATTTTTTAGAATTGAGAAGATCTGATAAGCACTGAATGATATATGTTCGCCGAGTTATATATATATATATATATATATATATATATATATATATATATATATATATATATATATATATGCCTATCCATGACGTAATATCTATCACAAAATTATCGTCCCAAAATTTTCTTTACTTTGCGTATAAGTTGCTTATAATGTAGCTCCATCTCTCTCTCTCTCTCTCTCTCTCTCTCTCTCTCTCTCTCTCTCTCTCTATCTATCTATCTATCTATCTATCTATCTATCTATCTATCTACCACAAAATTTTCGTTCCAAAATTTTCTTTACTTTGCGCATAAGTTGCTTATAAAGACGGAATAATGTAACTCCTTCTCTCTCTCTCTCTCTCTCTCTCTCTCTCTCTCTCTCTCTCTCTCTCTCTCTCTCTCTCTCTCTCACCCTCCCCAATCTCGCATGACCGTATACGTGATAATACAATTATGCAACTTTTAATGGACGTTACGATCGTTGTCGTCGAATTTTGATAACATTAAGCGTGTATAAAAAACCGAAAGGCGAGGGTGGTGGTCCGTGAAAGAAAAAGAAGAGAGAGACGAAAAGAGTAGAAGTAAAAAGGAAAAAAAGAAGCCCGGAGTCTACCTTTTGTTCGACGAGTCGTTCTTCGGACACGAGTCGCCCGCATTCCTTCCGTGGGTACAGAGAAAGAGAAAGAAAAAAAAAAAAGAAAGAAAGAGGCTGCACCCTCCCCACCCTTCCTCCCTCGCATCACACTCTCTCTCTCTCTCTCTCTCTCTCTGTATCTCTCTCTTTCTCTCTCGCTCTAGGTCTATCTCTCTCTCTCTCTCTCTCTCTCTCTCTCTCTCTCTCTCTTTTTTTCAAGAAAAAAAAAATTGAAAGGAAAGAAACAAAAAGGGAAAGAAAAGAAAAACAAACGAAAAGGAAGAGGCGAATTTACAAGCCCGGCACGCTCGTAATGTAGTCGGCTGGCAAGTCGAAACTAAACTCTGGCATCTGGAAGTACGATTTGATCTTCGTGGGGACGCTTTTTTATAACGATTTATCCCTTTGTACGCTTTTCTACCACATTCGTAAGCGGCGCGTCACGCCACGCCACGCCACGCCACGCCACGGCCCGGCACGATCGTACTTCGCCCTGACCCCCCTCCCCCCGCCCCACACTCCCACCCATCAAGGAATTTCGTTTATCCATCGAATTGGGTAAATGGTACGATCATCGATCAACGAAATCGCAAAATAATTCGTAAATGGTTCGATTTGTTTGACTTGTGTCGTCTAACGCTTGAATTCATCCTCCATGACTACTCTGTCGTTCATCCTTCTTATTCGTAATAAACAAAAAAAAAATATATATATATAAAAAAAGAAAACGAAAAGAGAAAATATAGAAAGAAAGAAAAAAAAAAGAAGGAAAACCATATCGAAAAGATATATATATAAATATATATATATATAATATATATAATATATAACATATAATATATAATAATATATAATATATAACATATATACATATGCATATAACACATTATATACATATAACATATACATATAACATATAACACATTATACACATATATATAACATATATATATATAATATATAATATGACATATAGAATATATAATATATATATATATATCTAATAAAAAAAAAAAAAAGAAAATCTTTCGAATAATCGATCAATCCACAAAAATCCTCTCCGAGTGGCGATCGTCGTACTCGTACTCGTGCGTACGTACGTAAGTGTGTACGGTGATGGTGATGGTGATCGTTTTGGACGATCCGAGACTCGAATCGATCGGCAAATATGGGAAAGCATAAAGTATGCCCCCCGTGCATGCTACGTGTCTAGCCATTAAACTCACCCAATAAGGTAGTCCTTACCGACATACGTAAAGATACGTGCTCCTTGTTGTTGTTGTGTTGTCGTTGTGTTGTACGTGTACGTACTACGAGATATACACACAACTATGAAGACCCTGAATCGAGACTACGTACGTTCGCGTGGGAAGCTGAAATCACGATTCTTAAACGATCGGAAGTAAATCGGTTCGGATGAGTGGTCGGCCAGGGGAGTGAAGGGGAGGGGAAGGGGGGAGGGAGCGAAACGTATCGCCCTCAATCTTAAATATTTATCCCTTATCCTTATTACCCCTTCCTTCTTCACGAACAAACCCTGTTTCGATCTTTCGTCGCGATAACGCGTACCGTTATCGATTTGCTTAACGCAAACTTTGTTGTCATCAATGGCTTCTTCTTCAAACACATAGAAAAAAGATTTTCTAGTTTCGAACGGATCAGCCGCTTATCGCTAACACTTACGTACGTATTACCGAAATCTCGATTGTTACCGATCGGAAGTGAATCTGTTAGAAAAAAATAAAAAATAAAATAAAATAAAAGAAAAGAAGATAAAAGAAAAGAAAAAAATCGTGCGTTTGTAGGGGAACGAAAACGTGTCCATTAAAAGTTGTTCTCTCTTATCTTTCTTATCTCACCATTCATAAATGCATTTCGATTCTTTCGTTACGATAACAAATACTTTCGGCGTTACAGGTAAGCTTTTCTTAATGGCTTAATATATATATATATATATATATATATATATATATATATATATATATATATATATATATACCAAGCAGATTTTGAAGCTTTACGATCAACCGCGAAGCACAAAGAAAGAGTCGGAGTCTATTAAATTCAACGGTGAAAGGAATTCGTAGGAAATGCCATTCGAGTTTCGGCTTGAATCATAAGAGAGAGAGGAACGACGACGTTACGAAGGGTCGTCCGAATCGAAATATTTCTCCTAGAGTCGTTAGTAAAAAAAAAAAAAAAAAAATAAAATAAAAAGAAAGAAAGAAAGAAATATTATGCATCAAATTTATTCAACCAGATATGAAAGATTTCCACAGGCGTCATTCGAAATTAATTTGACTCAACGTTAATCAGACTCGAACTATGCATATCTGATTTCACTGATGAGACAATAATCAAATGATAAACGGAAAACGTCGTTCTTTTGAATTTTGCCTAACGATATCGCGAATTAAACGAACGAATATCGAGTGGATTCTTAATTCTACAAAAAAAAAAAAAAAAGAAATAAAGAAAAGAAGAAGAAAAAGATTATAAAGTTAAAAATACATTGGCAAATGATTAATATTGAATCGTTTACTTGAATAACGTTGTGCGTTAATGAATTAGTTTCGCTTTAAAATTCGAACCATTTTTTTCATAATGCCTGGGAACGAAAATGAATATTAACGAGAGTTACGTTCCGACAAGTAGGGGTCGGTCATAGTGCGAGTCATCTTTCGAAAAAAAAAAAAAAAGAAAAAATAAAAAGAAAAGAAAACGTCTAAGAAAGAGACGAAACCCTAAACCGTTCGACGAGATGCATAATTCATAGAGCTGACCCGGTATTACGAGGCTGCCTGACGGTACGATGTAAACACTCATAAATCCATAAAAATTGATAGACGTTGCTGTTCTCTCATGGAGAGAAGTGAAAAGAGAAAAGATAAAAGAGAAAGAAAAACAAACAAGAAATGCAAAATCCTATATACCACGTGATCGTAATTTTCGAGATCGATAGATCACGTGTAATAAAATTGGGATGGTTTTGTCATTAAGCATATATTCAAACGACAACTCAATTTGTCGATGGAACGATTTCGAAAGAGAAACAAAGACAAAAACAAAAAAAAAAATAAAAAAGAAAGAGAAGAAAAAAAAACAGAGTGACGATCAAGGAATCACGAAAGAATACGTTTATATACCTTTATCTTCCGTGTAAAGAAAATGTTCGAAGCGTCTTTTATTGGGGACAGGGGGAGGGGAGAGGGATCGTCAAGGATGAAATTTGTAGATAAAAAAAAAAAAAAAAAAGAAAATTACAAAGTTCGTTCGATAACTTACAAATTACCGACATTTCCGACCTGATATCTTTCGTCTCTTCTTTTTTTTTCTTCTTCCTCACTTTCTTCGCAAAACTCGTCGTTATTGAAAGTCGTACCTGTCGTTGGATTTTAATGTCGACGATTTAAGGGGAAAAAAAAAAAAAAAAGAAAAAAGAAAATATCGAATTGGCAGGAAACGCATTAAATCAATTACAAAGTTGTTAGAAAGAGCTCACCTTTTACGAATTTCCCCACTGTCTAAGATCTCTTGATAATCCAAACGGAAGAAGATGAAGAAGAAGAAGAAGAAACTTTATCTTTCACCGGCACGATTTTACTTAGCGACTGAAAACCAAGGAAGAGAGAGAGAGAGAGAGATAGAGATAGAGATAGAGAGAGAGAGAGAGAGAGAGAGAGAGATCTCTTCTGTCAGATCGGAAGGATCCACAGGAGCGTGGATACCGGCGTCACGAAGCGACACGGTCCGAGCGCTGAGCTAAACTGAAGAGTAGTGTGGCCTCGAAGAGCGCCGTTACAATGTAGCGCAAACTCGACGAGCATGAAGCTTGGCATAAGGGCTACCGCCGAGCGACAGCCTGTTCTCGGCCGTCAAGTCATTTTTTTTCTTTCTTCTTTCTTTTTTCTTTTTTCTTTTTTCTTTTTTTCCTAAAAGAAAAAGGAAAAAAAACTCGATCGTTCTTAGGTCCAATTTTGTTCTTTCTTCTCTTTTTTTTTTTTTTTTTTTTTTTTTTTTTAAATATAATAAGCTGCAGCAGTCTTTATAGATGGAAATAATTTTGTCTTATTTTTTTTGCTTGTTTAACACACAACGCATATGCGAGATTTAATCTTTTTCGAAATTAATATATACATATGTGTATATATATATATATATATATATATATATGGATATGTGTAAAATAATTAAATGTAAGACGATCGAATCTAAGATTATTGAATAATACTAAATCGAAGTGATATGATCGCGATCTAGGTACAATGGATGTTCAAATTTTTATATAAAGATAAATCGATCACTCTATGATCTACGATAAGAATTAATAAACAGATCGATGATATAATTCATAGAACAAAGGTGGTCTCGATTGTTCACTGAAAAGAAATAAATAGATAATAATAATAAAATAATATATATGTATATATATACCTAACATATAAAAAGATCAAATAATAAAATTTCGATGCCGCTAGTATTTTCGATGGTATCGTGCGGTGCAACCATCATAAACGGGATCCCTCTAGGCCAATCGAGAAGCCCCTTGTGGTAATCATCCCTTTGATGTTTCAGAATACCGTAATTACGAACTTTAATCCCATAAATGACGGTAACTCGCCGTAGCATCGAGTGGTATTCACGAAATAAAAGGGAGCAAAATTTCGAACAAAAGGATGAGTAGAGAGGAGAATATCGTAGGGTGTGTAAAAATCGTTCGATACTTTTCTCTGGTATATATAGCTTTTCCTTGTATACGCTTCATGGGGTTGTCCCTTATCCCTACGTTTTCCTAGGCGTCGAATTACATCGTTCTCGCCATAAGGGCTGTCTGACTAGGCGCCAGCCTTCCCTACGAATTTATTACTTCTATGAAAAAAAAAAAAAGAAAGAAAAAAAAAGAAAGAAAGAAAAATCCCTAAACGAACGTCAAAAGGTATGCCGTCGTAAATTAACCATTCTCGCATATATAAGTATAGTATCGATTCGTCGATGTGTTTTATATCTTCGTTAAAACTATAACGTGAAGTTGTTTGTTAATCGAATGACATCGTTAAGATTTATCATAAATATTTCTATTTGTTTATACGTACGTACGTAATATTAATTTTAAAATATCAATCAATTATAATAGTGGTATAATATGGTTGAAAAAAAGAGTAGATACAACTCGTCGATGAAGGAGAAATCCATGTCGCTGATCAGTATGTCATAATAAAGTTTTCAAGATATAATATGACCGTAAAATAAATTCGCTTTGGTCGATCAGATTATTTTTGTCCTTTATTTAATTTCTCTTTTCTTTATTCTTCTTTTCTTTTCTTTTTTTTTTCTCTCGTAGACGAAACGTCAAGGACGTCGCAAGAGAATTTCTTAACGGAATTTTTATTACATTGGAAAGAATACGAGATCGATCGTTCGCCTAAATTTGTGGTTGGTAAATAATAAACGAGGAAGTAATAAGAAAATAATTGAATGAAATTAAATAAGAAGGAAGGAATGAACGTTTAGAGAAATTATTTTTAGATAAAAAATGGTACGACGGATCATTTAAAACTGACGCAACAATTTCCTCAGCTGGAAGGAATCATTTCGATAACGGATCCTAAACAAATATTAGCGTAGCATCATTATTTTCGCACGAACCGTACCGGTAATATTTCACCGTACATCGATATCTAAATATAACGATATATTTCTTTTCTATTTTAAGAACGGGGAACAACGAGGCTGACCCTATTTTTTATTTAACTTATGATAATCCAAAATTATTGGAAACGTTGCAGAAATTGGAATGCAAAGATAAGTCATAATGATATATTTTATGAGACAATAAGATTTTATGATCTATTTAATAATTTCTCGTTACTATACGACAGGAAGTTTCAATTTCTATTTTAGATGCTCTCTATTTGACATTAAACAATTATCGTACACTGACTGTATTAAGGTGAACATGATCGATCGTAGAACCTCATACTTATAACGATTATCGAAATAAGATAATAAATTTGAAATTCGATAGATTGCCAAATTGTCGCATAAATGCATACGGCATCATGCAAATATATTGCATGCTGATGGATTTCAATTGCTTGAGAGATTTGAATTTAGATGGGAATCCAAACGTACAAGAAAATTATCACTTGTTATGTAAATCTGTTGGGAAGTAGGTGAAAATTCAAATATCGTTCTGACATCTCATATTAAAAATATTATTTGATTAAAGTAAAGCCTGTACTTTTTCTTTTTTCTTTTTTTTTTTTTAGCTTGTCATACCTATCATTGCAGTTTTGCAAGATAACGGACGAAGGAGTTAAAAAGATAGCGAACGAATTGCGATACGCTGATCCACCTAACGAACCAAAATTATTAGCCCTCAATCTGGCCAATAATCGTATCGGTGATTTAGGAGCATCAGAAGTCGGACGGATGTTACGAACGAATCGGTACGTGAGATTTTCCACTATCCAAAATCAAAGCACGAATGAGTTTTGACAAGTTGAATAAAATTGTCTTAATTCCAATTGCAGTTCTCTTCAAAGTCTGATATTAACAGGAAACAGGATATGCGATGACGGTGCTAGTTTGATAATCCAAGAACTTAATATGTTAGTTCGTAAGCGCTATCACTCCGTCGTAGAATTTAACAAACGCATATTCGACAATTTCTCTTAACTTTTTTGTCACGAAACAGATCGAAATTGACGCATGACGAGATCGTTGATCTTCGTAGACGTAGATTCGACGCACTGATATCGCGAGAAAAAAATTCAATCGATTTAAATCAAAGGAACGAGAAGGAATTACCTAAAATAATCGAAGATTCGCCGAACTTGGATATTTCGCAGACGAGAAAGAACAGCAAGGTTTTGAAAAAATCGAACAAATCCAAAAAACGTACGAATTATACGAATACATTGATATTTTCATAACTGAATTTTCTGATATATATATGTATATATATATATATATACATATATATATATACATAATATATATATATACATAAATAAATAAATGATCTCGCAATAGTCTCACTTTCGAATAGTTCTTCGAAGACAACGGTGCAGGAAAATTCTAAAAATACATCTCGATTTCCCGTGAGTTTCTTTAAAAAAAAAAAAAAAATGATTCCAATAAAATTCAATAGACGCGATATTGCATTGTTCTATTTTCCTTTTCTTTTTTTTGTAGACGCCGGTAAAGGATTCACCCATAGAAATTGATCATCCATTTGGCAAAGAGAGTACAGCTGCGGGAGGAGTCATAAGAACAAGTGGAAATTTTGTATTAAAACATTTAAATATCAGTTGTACGTATTATCATATTATTAATTTAGGAAGAAGAAGAAGAAGATAAAAAAATATATATACATATATATATATATTATATATTATTTATTGTATTATATGTATTATTATATGTAAAATATATACATATATATATGTATATGTATATGTATATATTATATATTATTGTATATTATTATATATTATTTATTGTATTATGTGTATTATTATATGTAAAATATATATATATATATATATATATATATATATATATTATTATTATATTGCAGTTAATCATTTGTCTGGTGTAATTATCAAACAATTGTTAGCCTGCTTGCGTTATCAGACTTACATGATGCTGAGTGATACGAGCAAAGGCCTGCTTTACGTAAGAATAGAGGTAATTGTCTTTCATAATCGATTTACCACCTAGTACGATTATCGCAAAAACTTTCTCCCATAATGTCAGGGAAATGAGTTTAACCAGGACGATGAGAAAGATTTAATGGAACTCGAAGAGATCTTGCGGTGCAGACAAGCCGGAGAATATTTGTCCCGATCGGAGGATCTAGAAGATTCGATTGTATCGATAAACGATGAGCCACGAAGAAAATGATCGATTTTTTTTCGTACGGGAGATAACGTTCGAAGTGAAAAAAAAGGGAAAAAACAAAAAAAAAAGAATAAAAAATTATATAATGGGAAAGAAAAAATAAAAAAGAGAGAGAGAGAGAGAGAGAGAGATTGAGATAAATCTTGTTCATGCGATAGATGACGACGTGAAACTCGAGGAAAAAAGAGACAAAAATAAAAGATAAAGAGAAAGAAAAGAACAACGTAAAAAAAGACACGCTCGCGCGCGCGCATTAGACACGAGGACAAAACGTGAGCAAACAAAATTAGAGGAAGAAAAACGGTGTAGTTGCTTCGACAGACGACGACGAAAGAAAGAGAAAGAGAAAGAGAGAGAGAGAGAGAGAGACAGAGAGAAAGGAGAAAAAAGGACGTAAAATTTCTTTCGAATTCGAAACGCGATTGGCGGGAAATACAAAGTGGCGTGATTCGAGTGCAACTTGCTCGGAAGATTCTTATCGGACGAACTTAGAACTGTTGACTTCTCACGAGTCGCTGACCGACAATTATTATTCTCTTACATATATACAGACAGACGAGTTTCGCTTAAAACGCGTTGGTTTCTCTATCGCGCCCCACCTAACGTACTGCTACACCTTTATCATCGTTTAATATCTATTATAAAACGTCTTCAGAGAGCTATGATCTTTCACGTTGCATCGACCGCCATATTAACGAACATCTTTATATTGGAACTCTATTCGATATATACTTACAACACGATGATCGATTCGAACTTTCTAAACGAGGTAATTTTTCTTCATTCATCTTTCTTATCTCCCGACGAATTATTATTCTTTTTCCCCTCCCCTCATTTCGTTTTGTCATGTTCTTTTCTCTTCTTTTATTATTATTATTATTTTTTTTTTTTGTATTTTTCATCGCGACAAGTACAGCAAATATTTACAAAAATAAATAAATAAATAAATAAATAAATAAAATAAATAAATAAAATGTAAAATTCCTCTTCGTATTTGCCACGATAATCGATTCGAACTTCCTAAACGAGTTAATTTTCTTCATTTATCTTTCTTATCTTACGACGAATTCCTACTTTTTTTATCCCCTTGTTTCGTTTTTTTTTCTTTTTCTTTGTGTTTTTGTTTTTTTTTTCATCGCGACAAGTACAAAAAAAAGATTTACAAGAATATATAAATAAATAAATAAAGTGTAAAATTCTTCTTCGCATTGCCTTGAGTGTAATTTAACGATAATGTGATAAATGATAACGCAAATATGATTATATTTTCGAACGAAAACAAAACAAAAAAAAAATATATATATATATATATATATGTAAATGTATATATAAATGTGACGTGTACGTGATTATTTGTGTGTGTGTAATCTTCTTTCGACAGTAGCGACATCTGTCGTATAATATACGGTACTAAAAAGTACTGGACTCATGCGGACTACAATGCCTATAGTGCGCCATCGTTCATTCACATCTTTCGTGTCGAAATAAAATTCCGAATTGGCTCTTCGCGCAGTATTAGAGGCCCGTTGGAATGTACCGAAAATATATCCCGTTGTAAATTGTCTACCCAGTCCTTACGGTGAGTCCGACGATCCAACGTTGATCGTGACAAAATCGTAAAAAAGACGCGAGTTACGTTCGTCGAAGGTAATAATAAACGTTAAAACGAATTTTCATTCTCGTCTGGGATACTTAAGAGACGTTCGTTCCGTTCTATCACAATTAAATTTCTTTTTTTATTTTTCTTTCGCACAATATTTTCCCTTTTCTTTCCTCCTCTTTTGGCACACGTACGCGCGCACACCCAGCGACATCTGGTTGACGTAAATAGAATCGTTCTTCATTATTCTATAAACGACATTACCGATCAGGTTGTTGATTATTTACGATCGATCGAGATAAAAACGTCATGTTCGTGTTGCTCTCTCAGGTCACGTTTAAATTGTAACGATTAATCGACGTATTTTACGCTCGATAAAATGATTTAGAAGGATCGTATAAAGTAAAGGAAGTAAAAAGATATAAAATAAAATAAACCGAAAGGAAATATCCGTCGAACGAAGAAAACGCACGTGGGAGAAAGAGAGACGGAGAGTGTGAATGAGAGAGAGAGGGAGAGAGAGAGAGAGAGAGAGAGAGTGAGAGAGAGAGCGTGAGAGAAGAGGAGAGGGGAAATATCTACGAAAGAAAATGTACGAAAATCTGTTCAAGAATCCTTTACATCGTATATTCATATATGGGACCTTGAAGAGAGGAGAACCGAATCATAAACTAATACAGGATACGGCCAATGGTTATGCGAAATTTCTTGGAATCGCTAGAACTACGTCACCTTATCCATTGATAATTGCCACTAAATATAACATTCCGTTTTTATTGAAGAAACCAGGAATCGGTCATGTGAGTGTGAAATTATTATTATTATTATTATTATAATTAAAAAAAAAAAAAAGAAAATCATGCTCGCGAGAGTTCATATCGTTATTATTAATTCATACAGTTTATATTTATATCGCAAAGAAAATAAGAGTATTACTTGGATTATTATTATTGAATTAGAAACGTTTCGAATCGAAACAAAAAAAAAAAAAAATAAAAAAATCACGATAAAAAATTTACGCACGGTTTAGAAAATATCGATTAAATTGTCCTACACGTTGGCCGACAGATGAGAATTTGTATTCAAACGAGAGAAATTAATTAATTTAATTGATTGAAATTAATTCGCGTTCATTTCAATCCCGATGATTCTGTCGTGCGTAATAAAAATCTTTTCTTTTTTGTCCTTCTTGCCTCTCGAGTAAGTGTCGCTCGAAAAAAAAGAAAGAAAAAGAAGAAAAGGAAATGTTTATTGTTATTTCTTGGCACGTTTCTCATTTGTTTACGAGCAGCATGTTATCGGGGAGATATACGACGTCGATTCGAAGATGTTGACGAGATTGGACGAACTCGAGGAACATCCAAATTTTTATGAGCGCATGGAAGAGGATGTTCTCATGGCAACGGAATCGAAACTGAAGTCAAATAATAATTTCGACGAGGTAAAAAGCTAATTCGATATACCCGAACATAGAATTTGTTTATACAAATTTTCCACGAACATACGTACATACGTACAAACACATATTTTATATATATATATATATTGTGTATTGGGTCGCTCAGAAAATTCGGACCGATTTTGAAACGCAAAAAGAAGATTTAAATTTTACTGTATGTTTATTAAATCATTATTATTATTATTATTACTATTAAAATATTATCGGCATATAATTTTTTTCCGGACGATCATCAATATTAGGGCGTCCCACATGTTTCTTCCTTAATATTGACGCGAAATTAATACAGGATACGGAATAAACTTAGGGGACACACCTTAATATATACATACGTATATGAGTATGTGAATATGTGGTAATAAATGATTTATATAAATCTATATGTATATGTATTTATGTATTATATAATAATATTATTATTACTTATACATTATATGATAATATTATTAATATTATTATATAATATTATAAATAATATAATTCTTTCTTTTTAATTGTATAATTATTTATATATTTGTTATTATTATTATTTTTTTTTTTTTAGATCGGCACGTTAACGAAAGCATGGATATACTTTTTACCAAAATTCAAGGCTACCCTGCTCGAGAGGCCGATGTACGAATCCTACAGCAACGAGGGAGATCATGGCTTAAAATATGGCGAAAAGTATGTTCGCGAACCTACGTATGATCACAGAAACGAGGTTCGATAAATGATTAACGCCGATATATACATAAATATATATATATATATATATAGACGTTTGTTTTTCTTCTGCTATCTTTACAGCGACAATAATACGGCAACTTTAGAAGACGTACTTTGACAATGTCCAAGGTCGTACACGATAAACATAAATGAAACTATTGTTTAATTCGATATCGCGATCTAATGATGAGATCTTGTATTCTTAGTATCTATACATAAGCATACGTATATGTATTTATATATATTTTATATATATATATATATTATGCATGCATCACGTATGTATGTATGTATGTCTGTATGTATATAAGTAAAAACACGATGTCGAAGCTGTAAAAACAAAAAAAAAGGAGAACAAATGAGTTTAGCCGATCTAAAAAGTATTTAATATTTAACGTAAGCTTTGTTTTACACTCACCTTCAAAAGTACATCGACGATTTGTATTTCTCGTTCTCTTCCTTTCTTTTTTTCCTTCAATGAAACGAAATATATATATATATGAAACTAAGTAAACTAGTTCGGATGGATTCAATCTTGTTAATTAAAACGATCAACACGAATCCAACAAAAAAAAATGAAAAAGAAACCCCAACCGAGTTAATAAATAGGTTGACGAGATACTGGCATAAAATTTTATATATATATATATATATATTAATCGAAATAATAGATGGATGGACGTTTCTATCGATATCCCATTAAAGAAAGGAATCTCTTGAAGTATTCTCTGGATAAAAATTGACGTGTTTAGAAACAAAGAAAAGAAAAAATTGTTGATCCCTTTTCTTCCTCTTTTTCTTTCGTTAATACGTAATACGTAATTTATAGGATTTAGAAAGGAAATGTGTTCTACCGCCACAAAAAAATCTTTCTCGATGATTCATTTTTATTTTACTTCCTTTATCATTTTTCAATAGCCACGTATTCTCTCGTATATGTATATGTCAACACATTCTAACTTGATTCTTCATTTCGTTATTTAATTTTCTTAAATATCTTTCTATCGCTTTTTTTCCTCTCTCTCTCTCTCGCACTCTCACGCTCTCTCTCGTTCGCTCTCAATCACGCAACGATAAAATGATTCTAATTTTCAACTATATACTGTTAACAGAAGGCAGATTTATTTATTTTTATTATTATTATTTTTTCTTTTCATTTTTCTTTCTTTATTCATCGCTTCCATTGCCATAATAATCGGCTAAGATCGTTCGAACGTTGTTATTATTTCAATTTTTATTCTTCGAGAGACGACAACCATGCATTTTCTTTTGCAACATATTTTGGAAGCTAAATGCAGAAGCTCTCTTAAAATGATTGGCGTTAAAAACAACGCCATCAAAGATACAAGGAGCAATATATATATATATATATATATATATATATTTTCTTTATTTAATTGCAATTGCGAGATCGAAAACGGAAAGGATTACGTTTATACCCCGTTTACTTTGCACCACTTCGTCGTTTAATATATATTTATAGGAATAAACGCTTACATTGCGCTTTTAAAGCGTTTTTATGTATAGAGATAATATAGTTCGAGTGGTGCGGACTCTAAGATCGAGAAGATAAAAAAAAAAAAAAAAATAAAGAAGAGAGAAAAGTAAAATAAAATAAAACAAAATAAAAATAATAATGGAGGCAGTACGTATGCCTTCCTAGCTAATTCTAGGAAATTTATTATAAATAATCACATTCTCATAATTCTTTCGCTTTTTTTCTTTTTCTTTTTTTTACTGTACACATTATTCGATTCTGTATGGCTCATTTTATGATATCATCAAAAAATAACAGCTTTTTAGCACCGCCTTCTTAAATATGTATTCCAACTATGTATCCGTAGGAAACACAACACCATCTTTCAACTCGCTCGTATCGTTTCGGTTTTATTTCCATTCGCTTTAGTTTTTTCACTTTTTCTTTTCTTGTATGTATAAATTATATATATATATATATATGTTGAGAGAATAGAAAGAAAAAAGGAAGTCTTTTTTTCTTTTTCTGTTTTTTTTTTTTTTTTCTTTTAAATCAACAAAGTAAATTCAAAACAATCATCAAACGAAATCTTACATATACACACACGCTTTTCCTTTATCTTTTCTTTTCTTTCTTTTTTCAAACGTACATGAATTTTTCTTTTTTATGAGTACATATATATATATATATTTATATACATATAAAAGATAACATCTTTTATACATATATATTTATATATATATATATACAACATATGTATTATACATATGTATATATATGTATATATATATATATCTCATTACATCTCTTCCATCGTGATTACAACGTACTTTCTATACACATATTTTCTTTCGATGATGCTCGGATACGTTCCACTTTGCATCTATTTTTATTCTCTTATTCTGCTCCTAAGCCCAGCCTTCTAAATTTTTAGCCCGATCTTGTATGAATCTTAATTCGTTAAAACGCTTTCGTCTATTTCTCGGACGCATTAGTTTCTTTGAGCATAACAGAACGTAACGGAGTACTGAGGGTCCATCAAGAACGACCTCATTTTTAACGTTTCACGATATTTCGTACCCGTTTTAATAAAAAATATACAAAGAATAATTAAAAGAGACACACACAGATATAATTTATAGAGACCAACAATCGTCATACCCGATTTGCGCGCATTTACGCAACGAATAACAACACATAGACGCGAAAAAAAAAAAAAAAAAAAAAAAAAGAACGAGAAAAAAGAAGCAAAAAAAAATAAAAAAAGAGAGAGAAAACATCTATTATTTTATAACAGTGTGTTGTATTTCTTTCTAAATAAAACTAGCACCATGTGAATGAAGTGGACAAAAAAAAGAAGTAAATAAATAAAAAAACCAAAAACAGGAGAAAATACAAAAAAAAAAAAAAAAAGAAATTGAAATAGAAACAAATAGATCACACAGTTATGAACTAATAAGAGTATTTCTCACATTTAATATATATTCACAGAAAGGTTCTCTGAGAGAATCTGAGCGCCGCACTATATATTTCTTTCCTATCTTGACGCGATTATACCTCTTGACGCAGTACAATCTTACAAGTTTATAAAATTAAATATAAAATTGAGGCTAACATTTGAGCACACAGTATGAAAATAAGTTTTCACTTGTAAAATATGATTTCATTGTAAGAATGTCGTTCGATGCTTTAGAAGGACCTAAGTTGCTCCTGTTACACAAGCACGATGGAATCCTGTTTATCAGTCGAATCAGAATTTTGCCCTGGGCTTTTCAAAACACGGGACATGTACACGGTGTACATTATGCGCGTACATATTTATATATACATATACCATACATATACATATATGTGTATATATATGCATGCTTATGGTACACATAATATTTCTATATCCTATGAAATGTTTTGCGGCTTAGCTGGGCCACGTAATGGAAAGGAGGCGATGATATAACAATGCGTGTCCGTTGTCTGATCTAATCGCAAGGAGTCCTTTCAGCTTTGATCTTGCGACAGGGCACCATACTTGTTCCCAAGGGAGAGTTTAGGTGTTTGTGCCTGCGACTCCTGGATACTATAAGATCTACTACCACCGCGATTACGAACCTCCTCGAACGTACCCTCTTCTCGTTTCCTATATAGTTAATGCATTACGTTATTACATTATTCGTTATTCAATACAGTTGTAATAAATAACGTGTATTAAAAATTATAGCTCATTAAATTAAATTGATTTTTTCCCCCGTCAAAGTTATTGAATTTCCAAGGATAAAGATATTACCAGTGGCTCAGAATTATTTTCCTAAATAAATTATCATCCGGAGACCTTGATCCTACAGATTAAGGTTTCCTCACGGGAATCATCGTTTATTTATATTCTTATAAGCACGACCTATGAGAGAACGTATATGCGGTGCAATAAAATTACGTGAGCTATAGTTCATTTTCTTTTTTCTCTTAATATACGGATTATATATCCCAGTGCACGACCGTAATAACGGTAAAAGTATCCCGCTGGAATCTTTTATGTAACATCGACGTAGGGGAAAACTTTTAGAAATAATTGACTCGTCGCAAAGAGGAAAAAAAAAAAAAAAGAGAGAGAAGAGAAGGTGTGCAAATACATGTGTGTCCTTACCGTCGACCCCATGGACCGGTGGATTCAACGGTTTGTGGCTTGGAGCTCAACGTAGGGAAATATTCTTCGCTGTGAATGTCAGGCGCTATGTTTTTAGCTCGTGGTCTGGGGGCAGACATTGCTACTGGATTTCTCAAATGGGGCGGTACGTAGCTATTATACGTCGATATTGCCTGGGTCGCCGGTGCAGCAGCTGCCACTGCTGTTACCTCTTCTATGGCCTCCGCCTGTTGTGGCGCCTCTGGTTTCTTCCATGGTCCAATTTTGGACGTTGCTTCGCCAATTTCTCCGTCTGAACTATTGTCGCCTGTTCCTCGTTCATCATCGGACTCCACGTCGATGGTTTCTTTTACCGAGAGGTTTCCTATTTTCAAACCTCTCAGATCTTTCTTCTCTTCCACCTCGAACTCTTTCCATTCGTCTTCGTCCTAAAATTACAATCAATTTTTGTTGTTTTTTTCTTCTTCCCTTTAGACAGGGAACAACGATATCATCGACAGATATGACGCGCTTGAAAGAAAAACAAAAAAACGAAAAGAAAAAACAAAAAAAGAACCAAAAGAATTGTACACGCTATATAATAAGCTATATTATTGTATAATATTACGCAAGAGTTCGAAAAAACATGTGCTCTAAAGAACACATGTACGTATGTAATATGCGAGAAATAAAATGTCAGAAAAGGAAATTAATAGTGTGAAAGGGAGGAGAAAAGGGGGAAGCACAAAAAAAAGGAAGAGAGCAAGAGCGAGAGAGAGAGAGGGAGAGAGAAAGAACAAATAAAATAAATCTACGCGAGCAAGCGAGAGGTATCAATTATCGATCGTGCCAAAAGAAAAGAGAAAAGAGAAAAAAGTTATCGGCTCTCTATCGAAAAATCGACGATTCGAAAAGGTGTGAAAATATTAAATCGTCGAATTTACTTTAGAAAATCTAACACGCTCGACGTTATCGTTTAATGTTATATAATCGTCGTACTTGATTTCGTCCATAAACGACCGTGATATTATTTACGAATAAAATATCGTAACGTAGGGGAAGAAAATTTGGAGAAAGCGAATTAATATTATGGGCAGAGGTTCGTTATAGAGAAGCCGAAGTGACGTTTGCAAAGAGCAAACATGGCAGCGACCAGAGGACTGGTGTGTGTCCTCTTAGCCTCGTTCTTCCCATAAACGTAGCCTATAGTCTGATGTTAAATGGGGAACGCATTTTTTCCAATATCATCAATAAAAATAACCAACAAACGAAATATCACCTCTATTTGTTGTATCTCCTCGCTCTCCGGATTCATTGGTTTCTCCTTTGATTTCATTTTTTCCGAACGTTTACCAGTCTCTTCCAGCTTCTTCGCAACCTCCTCGGTCGTAGTGAACTTTTTACCTTTGGCTTTCTTCCGATCCTTTTTCGCAAAGAAGTCATCTAAATCCGCCATGATATATATATGTATATGAATATATATATATGTGTATATATATATGTATATATATATATATATATAACTGAGAGTGATTTCGTTAATCTTAACGTTTAAGTTTGATACGAAAGAAAATAACGACGAGGAGAGATTATCGAGAACGTGAAAGAGAGACTACACGAGGCACGGTCGAAACGCGTACTGAACTCAGGGCACCCCTGCTGCCGTCCACATGGGCTTGTCTTAAACCGGAAGTAAGTCAACGACTCCGAAGTCAATTACCTTTCTCTAACCTAAATCGACGATCGATATTCATCGTTTCGACGAACAAATTATCATCGGGGAAAAATAATTGAACGATCAACCCCGAAAACCATTCGAACGTTCGACTCGTCATTGATACGTTTCGAAATAGGCGGGGTGGGGCGGGGAGGGGGGAAGAATTTCTCTCGAACGATACGAAAAATCATATCAACGATTACAATGGCATGTGGCGCCGTCTGTCTAGCAGAAGACTCGTTTTACAAAAAAGAAAAAAAATACAAGGATTACTTAACCTAAAAAAATGTCGTTACGTACGTTCCAACCGATCGTCCTCGTGATTTCGCTTTTGGTACGGCTTTGCGTTTCTTTTATTTTTTTTTTATTTTACAACGCGTTACGAACAATCACGATTCAACGTTCCATTATTTAAATGAGATCCTAAACGACGAATTCGTACTTATCGATAAGAGGAACGGTTTGAAGGTTAATTATTCCTCTACCTGGTCGGTGGTAGATGGCGTTGCTGATCGTAATCGTCACTTCCGCGTTAACAGAACGACAATCGCGCACCACCGGACGCAATAGGATAGAACATGACAGATAGAATTGCATTAAAAGTCGATTTAAATATATCGTTATTCGAACCAAGTCCTGTTATTGAGTGAAAGCCATCCCTTCTCTCTCTCTCTCTCTCTCTTTTTGTTTTTATACGGATACACCTGCAAGTTCTTCATAAATGCAGAGTGCTTTAATTTCACGTTTAATAAAAATCAATAATCCGTCGAAATTATTTCAATCATATTTTGCTACGATTTTTCGTACGTCCATGAACTTTTACGACAATGCATCGATTAATTAACCCCTCAACTTCTCATATTATTTTTTTCGTATAAATTGAGTCCGATTAGGCGTAGAATCTCGATGAGAATACGTACGTACGAATTGAATTTCCCGCGAAGCTCGTCGTTCCACAGTATCGAAGCGGCGATTGGTGGCGCAGTCGCTCTGACGTTTTACGTAGAAAAGAAAGAAAAGGTGGAGCGTGTGTGGGAATACTCGTTCGTAAAAGAGTAGGAAGCCTCTCTAGAGAGGGCAGCCACTGTGACTACTAGTTTCAGTACGAATAATACGTTGTACGAGAGAGATACGTTTATTGTTATTAGATGTAATACCATATTATAATAAGACGCAAGACAGAGAGAGAGAGAGAGAGGGAGAGAGAGAAAGAGAGAGAAAGAGAGAGATAGAGCGAGAGAGAGAGAGACGGAATATATATATATATACATAAATATATACATATAAATATATATATATATATATATATATATATATATATAATATAATATAATAAAAAAAGAAGTGTAGTGTCCTGTTATACGTATATTACAATTTTTTATCTTCTTATATATTTGCGAAAGGAGGGAAAGAGAGAGAGAGAGAGAGAGAGAGAGAGAGAGAGAGAGAGAGAGTGAGTGAGTGAGTGAGTGAGTGGGGTGGTGGGCGGACGGGTGGTAGGTCGGTGGTGGGAGGTAGTGGGTAGAGAGGAGAGTAAAGAGGCCGTGTGCGCGCGAGACAACGTCCAAACGCGACGCGCGCGTCACGTTACGAACGTTAAATAATACGACTTATATCCCTGGTATAAAGTTAATGTTTTACGAAGAGCGACGAAATGAAGCTAACACGAAGGTGTTTCGGGAATATCAGCAAGATGCTGGACTTTTACTCGCAGTTCAACCCCTCGCCACTTTCGATAAAGCAGTTCATCGATTTCGGTGAGTAAGTGTGTTTGGCTATGCGTTAGACGTTATTACCTTAGGTACATACCAAATATGTGTATATATATATATATATATATATGTATGTACACGTACTTAATAGATACATACTACTACCTTTTGTACATCTCCTCTTCCAAGGAGATATACAGCAGACTGACAGACAGACAGAAAGAGACAGACAGACAGACAGACAAAGATAGAAGGGAGATAGAGACAGAGATAGAGATAGATAGATAGATAGAGAGAGAGAGAGAGAGAGAGAGAGAGAGAGAGAGAGAGAGAGAGAGAGAGAGAGAGTTAAAAGATTCGTCATTGTCTATACGTGAAATGATTCTACGAACAATCTTCCAAGCTTCTTGATATTATTTTAATAATTTTTTTTTATTCCAAAAAAGAAAAAAAAAATAAGAAGAAATATCATCGAATTCGTCGATCTAGAATATATATATATATATATATATATATATATATATATATATACGTTCGAAATTTTCTTAATAATTTCGTGTCAGGGTTCGTAGACATCCAACAACGACCTTCGAAGGCTAACGTTCGACCTTCTTACTATTTTTCCACACCATCCTCCCATACACTCTCTCTTCTCCTGGTCATCTTATCCCTCCTTATCCCACCTCACCCCACCCTAACCTATCCCACCCTGTCCACCTTTTAACTTCTTACTTCAACTCCAACCCGACCAAATCCCAAATCCCAAATCCCAATGTCGAATCGTATTATCAGAATGTCTACTTTCTCTCCTTTTATACGTCTGTTTTAATATATATATATATATATATATATATATATATATATATATATATATATATATAATATATATATGTATATATGAATGGAATAGTTTCTAGTCTTTTATATAAGTGTACGTACGTATCTACGCAGAAGCGTTTAAAAGTGTACAGTGCGGTGATGAGGGGCGGGGGGCGGGTTGAGAGGGAAGGGGAGAGGTAACTCGTTAAATCCTCTTAACGTTAAACTGCGAAAGATTCGCACGGATGGTACACACATAATCTATCCATATACATATCTATAATCTTAGATTATTTTTAATCTGAGAAAATAAGTTGGGAAGGTTCGTGCGTGCGAAGAGATAATGCGAATACGACAGAGTCAAGTGAGATACCAAAAGAAAAAAAAAACCAAGAAAAGAAAAGAAAAGAAATAAAAGAAATAAAAAGAGAAAAAACGAGAGAGAGGAAAAAAAATACAGTTGCTTGTACGTTTAGTAAAAGAGAGAGAGAGAGAGAGAGATGGAGAGAGAGAGAGAGAGAGAGAAGAAAACATTCGTTATGTATGAAAGCGAAACGACGGTGGGGGAAGGTGGAGGGAGAAGGTCCGGAATTACATATTTAAAATTATAATGAATGATGTTAATTCGATGTGGTATGTTTTATAGTCACATATTTTAAAGTTACAGTTACGATTGCGAATAACTTGGCTAGAGAAACCGAAAGAGTAAGAGAAGCAAAGAAAGAGAGAAAGAGAGAGAGAGAGATAGAGAGAGAGAGAGAGAGAGAGAGAGAGAGAGAGAGAGAGAGAGAGAGAGAGAGAGAGAGAGAGAGAGACGACGACGACGATAGTCAGATGCAATGACGACAACGATGTTTATTTCTTTCAATGTAAACAATCTTTCAACCGGTTTCCTTCTTTTCGAGATGGTGCGATAGTAAAGCGCGATTTCATTCGTATCCCGTGTACGGAATTTTATATTAGAAACGTGTTATACTACAAATTCCTCGGGTGAGACTGGTTGATAATTTTGTTTCGAAGCAAAAGAAGAAAAAAATAAATAAACAAATAAATAAATACATAAATAAATAAAAAGAAAAAAACAAAAAGAAGAGAAAGGAACGCCATATAATGTAATTATTAGTACGCGTTTATTGGTCATGCCTCGTAGATGCAATTAATATCGTTCGTGAATCCTTGCATCGAGGAAATCAATTATTTCGAGAGAGAAGGATGTGTAGTAACGTCCTTCAATAATTTATTTTTATTCTACCGAAGTTCTTAGCCTATATCATCTGCTTTTACATACAACTCAATACGATAAGAAGAAGAAGGGAATTAACTCTGTCAAACTGTAGGATGCGTTGAATTAACTGATTAAGGATAAATGAATAAAGATGACGGATGTACATACATACATACATACATACATATATACATACATATATACATACATATATACATACATACATACATATATACATACATACATACATACATACATACATACACACATATATATACATACATATGTACGTACGTATGTAGATCGGGTTAAGTAGTAAGTGTTAATCTAATTATCTTCAAACCAAACGAAATAAATTAGGAAAGTCGACTAAGTTCGGCGAATAATTAACGGCGAATAGAATTTTACTTGTTATCCGTCAGAGAATTAGCTTGAGAAATATTTTGTAAGAAGAAAATATTTTTATGCGTCTATACACTCTTGGATTACATTTTTTGTTTTTCACGTTACGTTTTCAACAATGTTTTGTCTTTTGTGAGAAACATCATGAATACTACGTTATCTCTCTCTCTCTCTCTCTCTCTCTCTCTCTCTCTCTGTTTCTCTGTTTCTCTTTCTATGGATGTGTATATGTGTGTCCGTGTGTCCGCGCGCGCGCGCGTGTGTGTGTGTGTGGGCGCGTATATTCAAAGATAATTAATTAAATACATTTATAATACCTAATAATAATAATAATAATAATAATAATAATAATAATAATAATAAAATAAAATAAATTAATTAAATTTCAGTAATATCAAATTCTGCATCGGAGGAAGATTATAAAAAGGGAAAATAAAGAAAAAATTTTTATCACGCTGTAAACTCGTTTATCTCCGCGGTTCTTCATATCGCCTAACGTTTCTTTTCATTGTTTGTGGGAAAAACTTTAACGAGTACTTTATACAACCTGTAAGTGTTATCAATAAAATCGACTCGAAGAAAAAAAATAAAAAAAAATGACAAAAAATATAAAGCATTATTATTTATCGTGGCTGAACGTTACCACCAAAATTTCATTCCGAAAGATACGTCGGAATCCTTTTATTCATAAAATCTTTGTCACTGACCTATCCTCCTTTTAAATTATTACTTCTCGTTCGGAAGATAGATATTCGCCTTGAGGCAAGAATCAACGAACCGCGAAATCGATTTGTCAATTTTGCGGTTCTTCATATTCGTTGGATTCAGTTTTGTTTTTATGCTTTTGTGGTTTTTTGTTTTTATGTTTTTGTGATTTTTTTTTGTTCTTTTTTCTTTGCCATATTCATTCCGATAGGCACTAAAAGATGATGAACGACGACATATGATTCTAGTTTTCATTATGGTGTTCTCGTCGTGTGAGAAATACACACACACACGCGCGCGCGCGCGCGCGCGGTATGACCGATATCGTATTTCACTGAAGTTCGTGGTCATGTTTCTTATTTTTCATCTAAAGGAACAATATTTTGTAATGACTCGTGCTTAGATTTTGTTCGTATGAATTCTAAGATTGGTATCGAAAACATCGTCATTTGTAATACGGTTGAAACAAAAATGAAAGGAAAAATACGAAGGAAAATTAATTACTATGATTTCGACGACAAACATTCTACTTTTTCATATTTTATTATTAATATTAATATTATTATTATTATTATTATTATTATTATTATTATTAATATCATCAATCGATCTGGAATATTTACTTTATTCGAAGGAAGGTCTTAAAAGCATCGTTGTTCTTGTTAAAAAAAAAAAAAAAAAAAAGAAAAAAAGAGAGAGAAAAGAAGAAACTACAAAAAAAAAGTTGTGACGATGATAAAAATACACTCGAACATCATTACGATCGTTTATTATTTAATTGATCTCAAGTATCTTTCCTTTCAACTTGATAGGTAATTATAATTAGCCGTTTCTTGTCACTTACGTGACGTTTCGGAATAGTTAATATCGATATTTTCGCGATTATATCGAATAACACGAGAGAGAGAGAGAGAGAGAGATTCGTGATTACGTGACTGGCAACTCAGGATTTTAATATTTAATGATCTTGACATTCGACTGACTTGAATGATGAAAAACCTCGACCCATTTTCGTTAATGATCATAAAAGACACTTTGTGACTCATCGAGCAATTCCATTTAAATGTTCATAACTTGTTTTTTCTTCCTCTTTATATATTTTCTTTTTATTACGGTTTTTATATATATATATATATATATCTCTCTCTTTTCTCTCTTTTATTTTTTCTGCGCGCGTGCTTTTCTTTTTTTATTTCGCAATTTTTTTTTTTTATTGGAACTCAATATCTCGATCGATTGTGTATTCTCGTAAAAAGCAAACGCGAATCACCATCGTGATATTGTGGCTTTAAAAATAAAGCTGCGAAACGTGCGTTACCTTCGCCGTACCGTACGTACCAAAGAGAAATCTATTTGTCGTGTAAACATTTTACCGTTTACGCAAAGCCCGACCGACCAACTAACCGACCAACTAACCGAACACAAACGCATGAAGAAGAATCGTCGTCGTTGTCAATGCACGCCGTTCATACATCCTGTTTCACCTTCGACCTTGCCGCATATATCGCCCGATCAACATTTTATTTCATCGATAGCCTGATAAACGCTTAGGTTGACTATATAGCTGCGTATATAAAAGATTATAAATTTTGATAACGAACGAATAACAAGAACAAAAGAAAAAAAATAAAGTAAGAAGTAAATGGAAAAGAACAGGAAAAGATAATCCAGATGAATTAAAAAAAAAAAAAAAAAAAAAAAAAAAGAAGGAGAAAATTAATCCTTCGCAAATTCATCGTATTCTCAATATTACGTAACGTTTAAGTATTCGATTGTGTCATCGAAGATCGCATTATATATATATATATATATATATATATATATGTATATATGTATATGTATATGTATATGTATATGTATATGTATTTATGTATGTATGTATATATGATCGAGAATGCTTGTACGATATATATTCGTCGGTGAAACGATATTTAATTTCGTTCCGATAAAAGAGAATAAAAAAAATAAAAAATAAAAATAAAAAAAAATAAATAAAAAGATACAAATAAAAATAAAAATAAAAATAAAAAAATAAAAAGATACAAATAAAAATAAAAATAAAAAATAGGAAAAAAGACAATTTTTGAAACGTTACCCCTATACTCGGTATGATAAAAGAAGTGTACGTTTTAGTACAAGGGGTATCGAGGGGCTCGGCGTTGCTTTGAAAATTCGACAAAAGATCAAAGAAAAAAAAAAAAGAAGAAGAAGAAGAAGAAGAGTAAAAGCCCAAAAAAAGAAGAGAATAGAATATAATCGGTACTTCTAATCTGATAAGGAGTTTCGCGCTTTTTAAGATACGACGAAAGGGAATTCAATCGTGAAAAGGAAATGTACGAAGAGAGAGGAGAGGAGAAGGAGACCTTGAAATAGGTTTCAGGTTTAAGGACAGAAATCGCTGTTCGCATGTAGTGGGTCAAGGTCAACCAATCAGTGTCCTTGTGTACAAGTACCAACCCCTCCCCCCTTCTTGTGTTTTCTAACGTTCTTATTGGCATTACATCGACGTCTCTCTCTCTCTCTCTCACTCTCTCTCTCTCTCTCTCTCTCTCTCTCTCTCTCCATATAGAAAATATAGAAGCGAAAGATCGCGCGTAATCATCCCGCGTCTTTATGTTCTGGACGTTTGCCACGATACTAACGTTCCTAATCTCTTTTATACTTCGATATTCGTATGTAATTTATTCGTTTGATTAAAAAAAAAAATTTCTTCGAATTATTTATCGTTACATTGATAATACTCGAGTATACGCCAATATTTTTGACTTACGTATGTATGTATGTATGTATGTAGGTTCAGATAACCACAGTTAATAATACATTTGCATATTCATTTATCCATAAATCCACGTATACCTATATTTTGATGAGCCAAAACTTCGTTTCTTTTTCTTTTTTTTCTTTCTCTCCTTTTTTATTTTTTATTTTTTTTCCTCCTTTACTCGTATTATTCTCTCTCTCTCTCTCTCTCTCTCTCTCTCTCTCTTATGGAAAGTTACTCCGATGTTTTCTTTTGCGACCTAACTCTTTTCGAGGGGGGGGGGGGAGGGGATAAAAAAGATAGATTTAAAAAAAGAAAAAAATAAAAAATACGAAGAAAAAGTAGAAGGGTAATAAATGCCCAAAAATGTCAAATGTCATATATTGCATCATTATACTTAACTCCTTGTTCGTATAATGTAATGAATAAAATAAAAAGGAAGCACCTTACACGGGGTATATTTTATCTCTATTGTCGTATTAACAAAGTTAATATGATCGATATAGTAATTGTATTGATACAAATGTAGTCAATGCGTATGTATGATTAATGTAATAATAATCGTATCAACATGGTTACAATAGATAATCGATCAATTTTATCTGTATTTATTGATACAATTAATTATTTCCATTTCTCGAAATACATTTCGAAATACATATATACATACATACATACATACATACATATATATATATATATATGTATATGTATATATATATATATATATATTTATTTGTTTAGGAAAACAAAATTAATTGATTATTCTCTCGATCATTCTGCGTTTTAATGAATCTTTACGAAAATGATTAGAGTTTCTTTCCAACCCAAGTAACTTTACTTTACCATGAAGCGATCTGGCGAAAGGACGTAGCTATTCCTGGTCACCCTCCTAGAGTGGATGTACCTACCTATGTACATATACGTAATACATACACCCATATATATATACATACACACACACACACACACACACACACACACCATATATATATATATATATATATATATATATATATATATATATACACACACATATATACACGTCCACTTTGCGCTTTAATTAAAGTGAGAATGAAATCGTCCTAGGATTTAATTTCTTTTGTTTTCCTAACTAATTGCTCGGAAAATATTCCTTCGAATTTCAATCATTCTCTCAACGTTAAAAGGAAAAGAAGAAAAAAGAAAAGAGAAAAGAAAATAACGAAACGACAAAAAATAACAAAATAAACTTCAATTCTCTCGGTTCGTTTCGTTTCGTTTTCTTATTCGATATACGTTCTCTACGTATACAAGCATACATACGTGGACCACGTGTACGTGGAAATGTATGCATACATGATTTCACGCACGTCGCGCGTGTCACGTCGTGCAAAAGATATTACCATTTCGTAAAAGCTCTCTCATCGATGAACAGTCACCTCTAGACGATTTATTTCGATGTTAAAAGAAAAAAAAAAAAAAAAAAAAGAAAGAAGAAGAAGAATAGAAAATACAAAAGAAAAAGAAAGGAGAAAACGTCGGGAAAAGTATAAAAAAATTCATCGTCATAAAGACCGTTTTCTACAGTCTTTTATCGTGTTCCTCCTCTATACTATTTCAACGTATCCGCCATAACGTTTTTTGTGCTAATTTTCTACCTGTTAACGTCTACCTACCGATCCGGTTTACGAACCAGATAAAAATTCTCTCTCATTGCAACGAACTCATCTATTTTATTTCAACGACGTCTCTTACTGAACGTAATGTCTTTATCATCGATTATGTTCGTTCTAACGAGCGTATAAATGATTACTAACCTTTATCTTGGATTTAATTCGAGTTCGTTTCGTTTAATCATTTATATTTTTTAATATCAAAACATTATTTTTAATATATTTATATATTAAATATTTATATATTTAATATTTTTAATATATATATATATTAAAAATATATATATAAAAAATAATATACTTTAATGTATTATTTTATAATATAAATAATTTTTATTTTTTTATTTTCATCTGAATAATCTCTCTCTCTTTCTCAAAATATCGTTGGATATTTTGTGATAATTATTTCTTTAAAAAATTCCAGTTCGTTTCGTTTATTCATTTATTTTTTGTAATATAAAAAGAATATTTTCAATATACATGGTTTAATGTATTATTTTATAATATAAATAATTTTTCTTTTTTTATTTTCATTCAATTCTCTCTCTCTCTCTCTCTTTCTCTCTCTCTTTCAAAATACTGTTAGATATTTGGTGATAATTATTTCTTTAAAAAATTCCAGTTCGTTTCGTTTATTCATTTATTTTTTGTAATATAAAAAGAATATTTTCAATATACATGGTTTAATGTATTATTTTATAATATAAATAATTTTTCTTTTTTTATTTTCATTCAATTCTCTCTCTCTCTCTCTTTCTCTCTCTCTTTCAAAATACTGTTAGATATTTGGTGATAATTATTTTTTACAAAAATTCGACGCGACTCTCTTCGAGGTCCTTCATAAAACTGAAATCGTAATCGATAAAGAAAGTAATTCGACTTCCGACTTCTCGTTCTCTTGTATTTTGCTAAATATGTTAAGAGATAAATTTGCGCTTTATCAATTATACGACAAGTTCGAGCGTTCGAAAACGTTCGGATCTCTCCGTGATTCTAGCGATAAAAGTTTGAAATCATCGCAAAGTCGACAAGGTCGGTTAGGCTTACGCAACATGAGAGGAAGAGAAGTTAGATAGTATTCATCGGTACTAAGATGATATTGAGATGTACACAAGTAATAATTATTGTCGACTGATAATATAATTTCTTTTGAAATGATTAGAAAAAATAAAAAAAAGAAAAAAAAAATACAAAATGAAACGTGATATTGTACGGGACGAGTCGAAAGTTTTTCTATTTTGCATATCTTTAAGATTTAAAATGTAAGAGAAAAAAAAAGAGGCGAGAAAAAAAAATTAAGTCGGTCTATAAATTCGAGAAAAGTGTTATTAATTGATTTTTTTTTGTTCTATCAATTAGTTTTTAATATCATCAGAGGAACTTTGAACCCAACCCCTGTATAAAAGGGGAAACGCTGTTTATTCATCAATAATTAATGTTAAATGTACGAGAGAAAATTTTTCTTGAACAAAATAGAAGTTTATTAATGCGCATTAATGCGAGCGATCAATTAAAAATGCCTTTATATATCTCTTTTAAATTACTGCGTTAATCTTTTTTTTTTTTTATTTTTTCTTTCTTGCCAAATTTACGATCCTTTCGAAAGCCATCATACGGTTCGGTGTATTTTATTTATGGAACAACGTTAGATCGTTCGAGTTTCGATGGAAGCTGTTTTTGTTTCTTTATTTATTTTTTTATCTTCTCTTTTTTCTTATGAACCTCACTCGAATTTTAAATAAGGGAAACTGCGCGAAAAGAAGAAGATAACATAATTGTTATCACACACAAAGTGTCGGTCATGTTTTTTTTCTTTTTTTTTTTTTTGTTTTTTCTCTCCATATTTCCATACGTAAAAAATGTTTTCACGTTTTTCATTTCAAAGGCGTTTCACGAACGAGGAAACATTGATCTGTCGGTCAGTTTAGTTTTCTTTTTTTGCTGTATTTTTTTGGTATTTTTTTTCCCCCTTATTTAACATCGACAAATCTGTTTTATCGGCCCCATTCAAGAATTCCATTATTTCCTATCGATATTGGATATCGTTTGCTATTTAAATAGACACGCTAAAGATATATATATATAATATATATTATATATATATATATATATGTATATATATATATATATTCATTAATTATTCCATGAAAGAATTTTCGAATAATAATATTTCAACCGAGATTTCTCGTAGACTGTGATTTAACTTGGACGTACGTACGAAAATCGATGTTCCTTTATAATTCAACCATTCGTGCCAAGTTCCAATCGATATATATATAATGCATTTGGCACATTAATTATCCTCGTTGCATGCATATTCGATAAACGATTTCTAAACCAGCGATCGGTTTTGATAGGTTTCTTTTCTTTTCTTGTTTTTTCTTTTTTTTTTATTTTTTTGTTCGTTCGTTCGTTCGTTTTTTTTTTTTTTTTAATCTACTGATTCATTCTTCGATCGAACAATAAATTGAAAATTAAACACGCTCGATCAGATCAATTTTCCTTTCTACCCTTTCTATTAATATTTCTTCTCTTTTTTTTTCGTGAATTATAAAAACAACGTACTATTCGTTATATCAATCGAAAAAATAATTGACCGATTTTTACGTATCGTTTAAAATGACGATTAAATACCGTAATTATTGTTTCCCGTCGATCTAATATTTACGATAAAAAAGAGTAGATATACGTCGTTCCGTCTTTTTTTCTTTCAAAGGACTGAAGTACCTCTTTGAATGAAGAGAGACCTTAACGAGCTTGTTACTTTAGACACCGGGTGTTTTCGTATCTCGATGAAAAAAAAAAAAAAAAAAAAAAAAACAAAGGAGGGAATTGAAACCGATCATTTGTAGTTTTGTTTACTTATTTTTGTTTTGTTTTTTCTTTTTCTCTTTCACTTTTTCTTCTTCTTATTTCTTTCTTTCTTTTTTTTTTTTTACCAAGTCAATCAATACGTAGCGAATATGTGATCTCGATTGAATATCACCACTAACGGAGATTGAGTTCTTCAAATAATTTGAATTGATATTCGACGAATAATATGTTAGAGATCGTAAAAGCGTACGTATTTATCAAGTAATAAAATGGCATCGGTTTAACATCACATTTATTTTTTTTAATCGATCTGACGTATTTTTCATCCGATTCGCACCAGTGAAGCGCGTTATAAAAATAATTTCTTTTTTTAAATAATTTTCCCGTAACAGTTATTGTCGTCGGCATTCGTATAACAATTATTTCATCGATCTATTTGTATCATTTCATTTTGATCGATCAGAACTTAATAATCGGCCGTTTATATCGTAGCTTCGTATTTTGCCTGAAAAAAAGAAAAAAAAAAAACTGATTCGCGACAAAATGACGAATATAAATTATTTATTGCGATTATTGTAAACGGTTGAATATGCGGTATCGAACGTACGTATATATCGTATTTTGGCTGGTCCAAAGTATAATTGGCAACGTACGAACGGACGTTTGGTATAAAAGTGACTATTCTCGGGTTTGGCGAGATAAATTTGGACGTGTACGAAGAGGCACGATCAAAGTCCGAAAGATTGGAAGGCTCGTCGACTATAATTTTCTTGTTTACAAAGTAAACGTGTCGCGTCATGCGATGCCTGCTCGTAGCACATAGTTATTATCTTGTGAACGCATAAGATATGAATAAAAAAAAAGCAGATCTTCTTTGCCTAATTATTTACATTCATAAGATGCATATTCGAGTCTGATTCATTGAGATAAAAAAAGACAGAGAGAGAGAGAGAGAGAGAGAGAGAGATTCGAAATTAGAAAAAAAAAATATATATAATTTGGAATAATGATAAATATGTCTAAATTTCAATTCTATTATATTTATGAAATTAAAAATACATTCCTAAATTTCTATTAACGTCAATATAATTATTAACGTTCGTAAGACGCTTTATCGAATCTGATTCATCGAGGAAAAGAGAAATATATATATATATATACATATATGTATGTATATGTGACGTTAAATCAGATATAAAACCGGATATAAAAATTTGTTCAAATCATATATATTTCAATCTTATTGTAGATATCGATCAATTTAAATGCGGAATCGCTGAATATATAAATGCACAAATGTGGATTTGTTGTGAATGAATTTTGAAATGGACTAGAAAATACGCTTAGAATTTGAGAACAATGAGGACGGAGGAAAACTAGTTTTAGTTCAATGAAATTGTCGTCAAAGTGAATGCGAAATTGAAACGTCCCTCTCTATGTCTTTCATGTGTCATTCAGCTGTTTGCAATCTGGTACAATCCTCCTATCATCTATCGCACGCACATACACACACACACACACACACACACATACATATATCTATATATAAATCATATATATATATATATATATATATATAAAGGATCGTTACTATACGTACAAGTTCCCTTCACAATGATAATCAGCAATATAATTTAAAAATCATTCTACAGTGAAATAACAGGAAGTCCCAATATCGTTTAATTTGATTAAATTTTTCGCAATCGAATAAATTAACGACTACTAAACATATATTTTCATCAATTACAATATATTGTTTTGTATTACATACATACATACATACATACATACATACATACATACATACATACATATATATATATATACACATACATAATATATATATATATATATATATATAAAATGTTTTGACGATATCATCGAGATACTTAAAAAAACTTTAACATCGTTGCGAACGTGACGAATGTCTCGCATTCGTTTTCTGCGCGTCTATTGAAACGATATTTTATATTGAATTGAATTCTCTCTCCCTCTTTCTCTTTCTCTTTCTCGTCCGCTCACCCACATATACCTACGCGCGCGCGCATACACACATACACGTGCACATGGTTATCCTTTAAAGTTCAAAGCTGCGAACGAGTAGATAAGGTCAGATTGTAATTTCACGCCAATTTCTCATCGACTCATTCAATTACATTTGACAATGAATAAGATTCACCTCTCGATATTTTCTCGAAGATATTTCTCGAACGTCTCGAAGCTTCTTTAATATATATATATATATATATATATATATATATATATATATATATATATACATATATATATATTGAATTGTTCATAAACAATTATTAATATTCGTTGGGAAGGATGGAAGTTTTTGTTGAAAAAAAAAAACTAAATAAATAAATAATAAAATGATAAAGAAAGAAAGGATAGAAAAGAAAGAACACTTCGATATGAAGACTCGTCAGGAGGCTAGAAAATATTTTCTACGTGTAATTGCAATTTCCACGATAAAGTGTAATCGTGTTATATGAATTACTACAGGCATCATCGCCGATGTATGAACATAACACGTGGATAATTTAATCCAATTAAACGGTGATGGCTAGCTGAGTATTGTTGGACGTACATAAGTGCTCCACCGCATTGTATGACGTACATATATAATAGAGGTGGATGTGGTTCGATATGGTTCCTTGCTTAGAAATAGTTTAGATTGTTATAGCTTATAATACGAATTCCATTTAAATATTGCCAATGATTAATTAACAAAAATATTATATATATATATATAAAATATTACTTGTGCGTTTTCGTAAAGGATATTTTCTTTTACCTTTTCCTTTTTTAATCTACAACAACAGGATACGAGTTCGATCGAAAGAAAAAAAGAAAAAAAAGAAAAACAAAAACAAAAACAGTTCCAAGAATTATTTTCCTCGTTGTCATTTTTAAACGTTTTATTTCTAGACGAAGCAAACCAACTTGCTATTCGTTTCTCACGCTTCAAATCGCAAATAAGCTTCCCACGAAACGACGCGATATACAAACGTTTGTTGAATGAGACTGGTTGCAAAGAGACGTCATCAACTAGGTCACTTCAAGTTGCTACTAAAGAAGCTTCCTTAACTGTGTATATATATCTCTATGTATTACTACTCGTATATAGTACGTAATGTTCGTAGAATAAATCGATCCTTTCTCGATATGATTTTGCTCTATCGCTACGGACTTTTTTCCTTTGTTTTTTTTTTTTCTACTAATCTTCAGCAAGTGAGACTCGTACGAATTAAGTAAATATTATATATATAATATTATATATATATATATATTTAACAAATATAAATACGTAGTTGTGTGTAGATTTGAAGAATCGAATGCAATATTTTTTGTATCGTTTAATAATAATAATTATAACATGTGTGTGTGTGTGTGTGTGTGTGTGTGTGTGTGTGTGTGTGTGTGTGTGTGTGTGTGTGTGTGTGTAATATATGTAATATATATATATATATATTACAAAATCGTTCGATAAAAAGTATTCATCAAATTGATAAATCTAATAGCTGTCTCATGATATATCTTGTTTTGTACGATATCGAAATATATATTGACGTTTTTCGATCGACCCAAAATCCCTGTGTACGTGTATGCGCTTGCATGTTATAATTGCTATAGATAACGATGCCTGCTATTCACGATAGAGTTCTTATCTATTATATATAGAATCCAGTCAAGATATATATATATATATATATATATATATATATATATGTATATATACATATATACACATATATACTAACCGAAGCTCATAACACCGCTCCGTATTATATATTATTTATTATGAACTCGAAAAAGATGATCGGATTACAAGCTTCGTTTAATCATTTCAACGTTTAAACAAATTTATCTATGAATCATGATTTGAATTTATAGTACATTATTTTAAGGGATTACATAAGTTCTCGGTGCGGAAAATTTTCTATTTTGGGAATTTTTTTTTCAGTAAGGGAATCAAATAAATCGAAAAATGAATAATTACGCGTTGTCGCTTGACGTTTTGTTTGGCGTCTAAAAAAAAATTTTTTTTTCCCCTTCCAATCTGTTTACACATGGACTATGTAATTTACAGTATGCGTTTGCAGCGGTCTGAAAATTCCTGCTTCACGGGAAGCATCCTTCTAACTTCCCATAGAAACAGGAAATAATTCAAACCCCAATGGTGCATTGTGAAATAAATATTTATGAAATTTTTATGGAATTTTAATGGAATTTTAATAATTTCGTGCTTTCGATTTAGAACTCGATGGAATTATTGATTTTTCGATTTATTTTTACTCTCCCCTCCACTCAACAACAACCCCATTCCTCTCCGTTAATAGCAACAATCCCCCGCCTTGAAAGAAATTTCCAAAAAGAGTGTATCTTTCAGCTCCGAGAATTTTTGTAAACGCTTAACGCTAATGTTATTTTTACGATCTTAAACCCATACGATAATTATCGTATTTTCTCTTTCAGATAAAACATTAATTGTCGCCTTTAAGTGGCAGTCGTTGTAATACTTGATGCGATAACACCAAAAGCATATTTGTCTTTATAGACTCTTTCGAGAGATCGCATTCTACTCTTAACAAAAGATCTGCGTTTACTTGTTTACCACGTGAACGAAAAAAATTATAAATATTGCAATTTATCGTTGTTTGCCCATACAACTTCGATACCTAATTCGACGGTCCGATTGTAATAAAGAATAATAATAATAATAACAATAATAACAATAATAATAATAATAATAATAATAATAATAATAATAATAAAAGAAAAAGAAAAAAACCGTTGCAATCAAAAGATTTTCTAGAGTGCGAATGAGTGGGAAGGAAGAAGAAGAAGAAAAAAAGGATATTTATTCAATTTTGTTAATTCGTCTTCTCTTTTTCTTTTTTTTTTTTTTTTTTTTCTCGTTTGTTTGTTTTCAGGACTAAGCGCATGCGAAAGGAAGTCTTTTATATTCTTAAGGAAGGAGCTACCGGTACGACTCGCTAATATCATGAAGGAGATCCATCTGTTACCCGATAATTTATTGAAAACACCTAGCGTCGTCATAGTTAATAATTTATACGCCACTTCGTTCGAGGAAATTATACACTTCGAAAAGTCCGAAGTCAACGATACCACTTTGGACAAGTGAGTAGATATCCTTTCGATGGAATATTTTAAAGATATCGATATTCTTTGCGCTTATTTCGATTCTCTCAATTCGTTTCTTTCTTTTTTTCTCTCTCTTTTTTTTTTTCCCCTTTATTTCTTCATTATTATCTGTTCACAGATTTTGTCAAGCATTGATAAAAATCCGTAACAGGCATAGCGACGTCGTTCAAACGATGTCCCAAGGTGTACTCGAGCTTAAGGATTCTTACGACGTCGACGTTCAAACGGAGAACAGCATCCAGTATTTCCTCGATAGATTTTTCATGTCACGCATTTCCATTCGTATGCTCATCAATCAACACAGTGAGTTCATCGAACTTGTTACAATATCGATTCATTACAGTTACACGATCATCCTCCTCTCTATCACACGTTTATCAAGCAAACGAAATCACCGTTTAACGTTTAAATATTTCGTTTCAGCGCTCTTATTCGGTGGATTGTTGAACGGTCACAGCAGACACATAGGATGCATAGATCCATCGTGCGATGTTATAAGTGTAATCAAAGATGCCTACGAGAACGCACAGTTTCTTTGCGATCAATATTATCTGGCCAGTCCGCCGTTAAACGTGAAGCAACATAATGGCAAGTCTTGATAAAAAATAATATGTCGATTGTCCTATTAGGATCAATTATATAGCTTGGTTAAGCGCGAACGCTAATAATTTTGATCATTTTCTTTTAATGGGTACGATGAACTTCTTTTTCTTCCTTTTTGTTTTTTTTTCTCTTCCTCGAGACAATCTCGATAAAACGCATAAATACACGAAATAAAACTTGCATCAATAAAATTTATACGGATAACGGGATTATCCTCGTCGAGAAACGAACACAAAAAAACAACGTTAAATTCGATTCCTCTTTACCTTTTTTTTTTTCTCTCTCTCTCTCTCCTTTTCAGAACTCGAACGAGGTAACGAAATACGAATCGTTTACGTACCAAGCCACTTGTATCACATGCTCTTCGAAATATTCAAGAACAGTATGAGAGCGGTTATGGAATATCACGGCTCGGAATCGGACAATTATCCGGCGATCGATGTGACGGTCGTACGTGGAAAGGAGGATATATGCGTGAAGGTGATTAGAGTTAGGAGAGATAAGTCGAGATTATTACTTGTGAAAAGAACGTACGATTGCGAATGGAATCAATCGAGTCTTTATTGTTGTTCATTGTCGAATTTTATTAGATATCCGACCGTGGAGGTGGCATACCTCGTTCGCATATGGATCATCTTTTTAAATACATGTACAGTACAGCGCCTCAGCCAAGCAAGTCGGATGCGCATACAGTCCCTCTCGCTGGTTATGGTTATGGTCTTCCTCTGTCTCGTTTGTACGCCAGGTATTTTCATGGTGATATCGTTCTCCTCAGCTGCGAGGGTTACGGAACCGATGCGATCATTTATCTGAAGGTAAGGGTATATATCTTTTGTATTTGGGATGAACCGAACTTTGATTTCGTCTTATAAGAACGAACGTTGGGGGACAGCTTATCGATTCTTTTTTCTTTTCTTTTCTTTTCTTTTCTTTCTCTTTCTTCTTCTTCTTCTTCTTCTTCTATTCTCTCTTTATTTTACAGGCTCTTTCGAACGAGGCGAACGAATTGTTACCTGTATTCAACAAGACTTCCTCGAAGTTCTATCGTACTCCAGTTCCTACGGCTGATTGGAGCAGCCAATGCGGTGGCGGCATGGCCACTAGACAGCTCAGAATGAGTTGTAATCAAGGGCATAGATTACCTCACGGTATGGAGGTCGGTCAGTGCTAACGTAATTTTATCACGCTTTGAAGAAAGAAAGAAAGAAAGGAAGGAAGGAAGGAAGGAAAAAAAAACAACCAAAAAACAAACGAAAAAAAAAAAGAACAAGAGTTGATGAAACGCTCGACGTTTTATTCGAATTAATTTTCGTACTATGGTGCGTAGTCTCCCCGGCCTTCCCCTCCCCCACCCACCCACCCACCCCATCCCGTTTATTTCTTCGTTCGGTTAGATACCTCGGAATGAGCTTCGACGAGAAAAATGTCAATAGTTGCGATATAAATATTATAGCGATCTGAGATAAACGTAATCCTCGATATTAGTACAGCAAATTGACGTTTATCGCGATAGTTTATCTTAGTCCCCGTAAGAAATGGAGTCACGGTATAAATTAAAAAAAAAAAAAAAGAAAAAAGAAAAAAGAAAGAAAGAAAAAAAAAACAAAAAGAAAGAAAGAAAAAAAAAGTTTTTTTTTTTTTTTTTAATTTCTACGTCTTACATTACGTATCGCAATCACGAGATGTTACATATCAAATCAAAGTGACAGATCTGCCAATTGATTATTTTTATTCGACCTGCTCATTCTCTTATTTCGGAGAGTATCCAACTGACTTTTATCTTTTATTTACGTTCTTTTATCTAATTTTTTTTTCTTTTTTTTTTTAACAATTACGAATAATCACTGTCATCGATGGATCGCGTAGTGAGCAAAAAATAAGAGCGACTGGTATACTTAGTTAAATATGATTTTTGCTTACTCGATCATAACTTTCGTTCTTTTTTTCCTCCCCCCTCTTGTACTTTAACAACAACGACGTATCGAGCATTTTTATGATTTAGAATGCATTTTTGTTTTGCGTTTTTATCGCCAAAAAACAAAAAAAGAAAAAGGATAAAGAAAAAAGGAAAAAAAAAAAAACAACAAAAAAGATTAATTTGAACGGCATCGATGAATATTAGAAATCATCTCATTAATTTTTGTGGCCCCCTCCACAAGGGGTATAACCACAAAACGCAGACTGTGATGTAATAGGCAATTTTAATTTTTAACTGTTAGACGGCTAAAAGAAAAATTTGTTAAACGTTAATAACGGTATTAGTTGACCATGATACCGATATCGTGTGTAATAATATTAAAATTATAATTTTATGTGTACCCTGTATGCATCGAGTGTGTATATATATATATATATATATATATATATATATATATATATATATATATATATATATCTAGTATCGAGTGTATATATATATATATATATATATATATATATATATATATATATATATATATATATATTATATATATATATATTTCGATTGAAGTCGAAGAGAGAGTCGCATTAAGTCTCCCAAACGGAAAGTATTTTCTATCATAGATATAAAAATTCATCTATAATGATAAACGATGAAAAGTTGAATATTAATCAATGATACCTCAATTTTTAATAATGACATTTTATAAGAGGGAAGCTCTCTCTCATCGGGATATTGCCGAAACTGATCGTTTTTATAATGCGATAAACTTCGTTCTTGTAAGATTCTGAAAGTAAATACAGGACCGTAGTATTTTTTTAAACTATTACTTGGCATACAAACAAACAAAAAAAAAAAAAGAAACAAACACACACAAGCATAATATTCCAGAGATCCATCATTTATTTTGTTAAATGTCACGTCATATCGTTCATCATTTCTTCTTTCTTCTTTTTTTTTTTTTTTTTTTTTTCCCTCGAAATTGGAGCCACGTACGTGTGGTAATACCAAAAGAATGTACTAATAAATATGTAAGTTCCCTTTTCACGTTCTTCTATTTCTTTCGTTCTTTCCTTTTTTTTTTTTTTTTTAAATCGTAATCTTTATTTTTATTTTTACTTCATTGTTTATAACTGCGTACTCACGGGAAGAGAGAGAGAGAGAAAGAGAGAGAAAAATTGTCTATTTAATTTATATCGTGCGAAATTAAGCGAGAATGTGTACGTTCGTAATTTTCAAAAGTGTTTCCTGTTTTTGTTGTCCTTCTTCTATTTTTAAAAGTATATAATATGAAAGATAACCTCACTAAAAATACCGTGTTTTGTATATGTATATGTGTATATATATATAAGAGTAGATTATAATTATTGTAATAATAATGAATTATAAAACTGTCATAGATTATAGTACTTATTACGACAAACCATATAGAGAGATGTTCGTGCGTGTAGCATGATATTGTAAAACATTGTTAATAAAGAAATTACGATAGATTCTTTCTCTTTTCTTCTTCTTTTTTTTTTTTCTTTTTTTGGTTTCATTATTTTTACGAGATACTAATATATACTTCGGAGTGGATTGGCTTTGCGATCGTTGGTAAGTAATTACAACTTGGAACGAATTATAATGTCGCTGTATTTTTATCATGTGCTTCTTGGCCAAGCATAACAAGATTGAAAATAATAAATTTCCTCTCTCTCTCTCTCTATATATATATATATATACTCGTACATCTTTTTCTCATTTTGAATAATAAAAAGTACATTTTAAATGGTATAACAAGACCTGATATTATAAAATAAATATGTTTTTTATATACATACCTGTCTTGATTCGTGCGTACAGGTGTTTCGGCAGTTGAATTATTTGTTCTTTCTTTCCTTATTTTTTTTTTTTTTTTTTACATAAACAACACAACGTTATTATCGTTTGCTTTCTATTATTAGCAATTTTTTAAATATATATATGTGTGTGTGTGTGTTTGTGCCACTGCACACATCAAAATTTGTTTGAAAAAATCGTTCGCCTTATCCTTCGTCATATTGTTATTAAAATGTTTCAATAAAAAATGATAAGAAAAAGGACAGATTATTCCAACGGCAAGAGATTTTAGTTAATAAATATAAAAGAAAAAGTCAAGTGTAGACAACAACAACAAAAAAAAAAAAAATATATATATATATATATATATATATATATATATATATATATATATATAAGAAATTTAAGATGTTTCGTAGACGCAATTAAAAAAAAAAAAAAAACGGTGATTCTTTCTTTTCTCGTTTTTTTTTTCCCCTTTAAATTTGGCACTATAAAAGTAATTGGTCGTCGATAAATAGGAAATATTTATGTTACCGTGAGTTCATATATGAAACTACATCCACGTATATCACTCCCATTTAATTTATCACAATATTTATTAGCATTCTCTCTATATCCAAAAAGAGTACACGATACGTCGTTTTCTTTTTTTTTTTTAACTCCAAAAATACAATCTTATTTATTGTTTATCTTCATACGTACAAGTTCAAGAGGTATTTTTAAGATTGCATGTTTTGTTGTTGTTAGTTTGTTGTTGCTGTTGTTGTTGTTGTGTCGTATGAAAATTAAATACATTTTATATAATGAAATTTTACACAGCTATATTAAGCATTTGAGTGATAAGGAAAAAATTAGCATGGAATCGTCAAATAGTATTTTTTTTTTTAAACATTAAAAGTTTAATAAATATATATATATATATATATATATATATATATATATATTCATTCATTCATCCACTGTTTGCAATTTGTGATCTTGAAGAACATGACCAGGTGTCATTGCGAAAAAGAGATTAATATTATTAAAGTTCAATGAAGATACTACTTGTTATCTATGCTATAATATATTTATACAGCATATGGCAGTGGTACTATATCCCACAATTCATTGACATACACACTACAGATTGTAAAATTTTCTTGATTCCAAATGATAAATCACAGTTTCTCAGTATTATTTTTTTTTTTTTTTTAATCCTTTCCTCTTCTTTTTTCTTTTTCGTCATCGTTCTTTCCTTATTTCTTTCTTTCTTTCTTTCTTTCTTTCTTTCTTTCTTTCTTTGGTCTGTGATTTAATCGGGACATGCATAAATCACTACTACAGATCAAAACAACGCGTTCTACTTTTTAATCAATTCTTTTTTTCTTCATATCACAAATACGTCACATTCTTTTCTTTTCTTTTTTTTTTTGTTTTGTTTTTTTTTTTTTTCTTGTTTTTTTATATTTTTTCCTTCCTCTTTTTCTATCGGCATTTTTTTCGCTGCGCGATACTTTGGACAGAGACGATCGAAAAAACTCTTACAAATAAATCGTACGAAAGACAACAAAAAAAAAAAAAAAGAAAAAGAGAGAGAAAAAAAACGTAAAATGAAAACGAAAATGTAAGGTAAAATGAAAATGGGAGAAAATTTACACGATTACAGAGTATCAGAAAAAATTGCACTTGTATTCAACGTTCATACATACGAGATATTTCGCGTTTCTAATATTAAAATTATATTAACCATGATTCTGACACAATATATAAATTAATTTTCTTCTTCTTCTTTTTCTTTTCTCTAATATTTCTTAAATGCTCTTTAACTCTCGCGTATGAACGAAACAAAACGAAAAAAAAAAAAAAAAAAAAAAAAGAAAAAAAAAACCAAAAGAAAAAAAAAGAAAAAGAAAACAAAGACGAGGGAAAAACACACAGAAAAGTTTCCATCGTAAATTAACAAACAATCTTAACGTTAAAATTATCCATGAACGAATTCGTACGTCAGCTTATCACGATAAAAAAATAAAATTTCACACAAATCGAATTCATATTTCTTGGACATTTTTTTTTCTTTCTTTCTTTCTTTCTTTCTATCTATTCTTTTTTTTTTTTTTTTTTTTCTCTTTTCTTTAGACCTAATTCCATAATCGACAGGTGTTTGTATAACCGTCGCAGCAAAAATCGATTCATTCTAATAATCCGATTCAAAGAGAGATAGTGATAGAGACAGAGATAGAGATAGAGATATAGACAAGGAAACGAAGTAATTAGTTATTCCAATATGGGTACGAAATAGTACACCATACGACAATGACACATAGTTACGGAATCGTAGTGTGATTAGCTATAGCTCTACAATATGTTTCCTCATACGACGTTAGTATAATTATTTCTAGAAACATATGCCCTACTCAAATATTTACTTTACAATAATTACTCTTCGTAGTCCTATCAAAATATTCATCACAGTGCTACGGACACAAGAATTGTGTTCTGTTTATACGTGTAAATAATGATTCTTCTTTACAATAAGGAAATATCACATTACCAGGCCACTCCCTGAAAGCAATTTATGCCAAAAGGGAAAGATTTTGCCTAATCTTTAAAAAGAACAACAGACGCACACATACACGCACACTACTTTCCGTTGGTCTATAGTAATAAAAAGAAGAAAAGAAAAGAAAAGAAAAGAAAAAGAAAAAAGGAAAGAAAAGAAAAATAGAAATAATGATAAAATGAAAAAAGAAAAAATAGAAAGAAACGTTTAATATTTAATTTAATTTGAATTTAACACCGAACAAATCGAATTCATTTACAAATAACGCATATCATCATCATCATCATCATCATCATCATCATCATCATCATCATCATCATCATTATCATCATCATCATCATCATCATCATTATCATCACAAATTTATAATTTTCTACTATATGTTTATATGCTAGATAAAAATATCTCAACGAGAGGTCCGATATTTTGATATTTCCCACTTTTATCACTCGTTTCTTCCTCGTTTATAGGGTTACTACACAACGGAGATGGCAGTATTATCCCATTTGTTTTTTTTTTCTTTGAACAAAAAAAAATAAAAAAAAAAAAAGAAGAAGAAGAAATCTCGGGTTCTTTTTTCTTTTTTTTTTTTACACTATCTATATTTACAGAGACAAATTGAAAGAATGAGACTTCCCAAGGAGATCATATTAGCTTGCGACAAATTTCGACGTGAAAGGAAGATAAATGGTAGTAATTCTTTTTTTCCTTTTCTTTTGTCCTGTTTCTTTTTTTTCTGATTTTTTTTTCTTCCTTTTTTCCATCGTTTTTCCTTTCTATTTCTTTTTTTTTTTTTTTTTAAATTCTTCGCAACTGTTACGAACTCGAAACGATTTCGAAAAAGGAAAAGAAAAAAAAGGAAAAGAAAAAAAAAAAACAGAAAAAGAGAGAAATACGGATGAAACCGACAACGTCGACAGAAAAAACGTACTTTTTTTTTTCTTTTTTTTTTTTTTTTCTTTTACGAACGAGAAGAATCGAAAGTTGTGCGAATCTAACGATTAGGTGCAATCTAAACGAGCGCTACTCTTTTTTCTTTTCTTTTTTTTTCTTTTTTTCTTTTTTCCCCCCAATTCACTCAAATATCACGAGAAGAATAAAACGAGAGAACAAAGACACAACGTATCGTTCAATCTTCCATTTAACAGACGTTAAGCTTAAACAAGTAAAACGCGTACCACATTAGCGACGCGTCGCCTCCGACTCCTCTTCCTTAAAAAAAAAAAAAAAAAAAAAAAAAAAAAGTAAAGAAAGAAAAAGAAAAAAGAAAGAAAGAAAATCAATGTAGAAGAAACTATCGCAAGCTAATGCTGCTACTAAGCACATCCCACGTCACAAATATATTTTAACGTACCACAAATAAGAGAGAAAAATCGTAACTACGATAAACTCTCTCTCTCTCTCTCTCTCTCTCTCTCTCTCGTAGCTTTCAAATTGGTTATTCTTGTTGTTATTATTATTATTATTATTCTTATTCTTATTATTATTATAATTATAATTATTATTATTATTTTTATTGTTATCATCATCATCATCATCATCATCATCATCATCATTATCATCATCATCATCATCATCATCATCATCATCATCATCATCATCATCATCATCATCATCATCATCATCATCATCATCATCATCATCATCATCATCATCATCATCATAATCTCCCTTAGCGTACCAACGTCAAATTCGTTTTAATACGTGATCCCACTTTCTCGTGTGTGTAAAGAAGAAGAAAAAAAAAAAAAACGGAAAGAAAGAGAGAAAAAAAGAAAGAGAGAAAAAAAGAAAGAAAGAAAAAAAACCATAAACAAAACAAGATCTTTTAGTTTCCTCTTCTCGCAGTCACATTACATAGCGAATCAAACCTCGACATGAAGGGGACTAGGTGGGCGGAGCGATTGGCAGCAACCCCATGGAAAGAGCCACGTGGCTCAGCACCTTGGTGAAAATTTTGGATTCGTAGGACCATGAATATAACTTCTAAGTTCCTTTGGTGGTTCCGATCCAAAATCCGAGGCTGTATCTACATCGGACTTGCGGCATATTATCATACGTATGTCCGTGTGTAGATAAATCCTGCCTGATTTCCCGGACATGAATCTACAAAAAAGAGAGAAAGAAAAAAGAAAAAATTGAAACAAAACAAATCCAAAAAAAAAAAAAGATAAAAATTAGATATAAACAGTATTATCGTTGATATTAGCGAAAGATAGAGGATAAGAAGAAGAAGAAGAAGAAGAGGAAGAGGAAGATAAAAGCAATAGATTATTGTGTATACCTAAGATGTACGAGGTAGCGTAGGGTTTTATCCCGTAAAGTTCTTTGACGTAAAAAAGTATGAGATCGTGGTGGCATGTCGGAAAGATCATAAAGAACTACGAACATCTTGACAACTGTGCCCAGTGGATTGAGTAGGGTCACTTGAATGGTACCACTTCTCGGTACCTGATAACCCTTCTTTCCTAGATTAATATGAGCCTGATAATAAAAGGAAAAGAACATCGTTAGGCGTTAAAACTTATCGATGAAATCATTTTGGGAGGGACGATAGATAGATAGATAGATAGATAGATAGATAATCGACGATAGATGAGAATTTTACGTACGAGGTACGGCGTAGAGACTTTGTCATTGTCCCCGAGAGTATAGAAGAACACAGTGACTGGAAGCTTTCGATGTTTAGGACAGAAGGAACCACTCGCACCGAGTTCCGCTGTGAAACCGTGAACGGTCGATACCGGTTCGAGTCTACCGTTCAAAGCTGACTCCTCGAAGCTACCCAATAGGGCATGACTCTGTGGCCTGTTTCGCGAGGTCGAACGTCTCCTCGGTGGTTCTTCGCCTTCGCATGCATTCTCCGTTTCTCGATCGGTCTCCTCCAATGAGACCGCGCCTGGACTTGGCGGTGTATTCAATTCGAACAGCGCGCTAACGAAAATTGGATACACATGTAAATCATTCGTAAACGATAAAACGATTGTATTAGATATATTTTGTATTAAGTAAATCGATTCCTTGATAGTTTATATTGTGTGTGTGTGTGTATAATACCTTCTTTTCGAGGACACGGAATTCAAGCTGCTGTCGTAGTCGAAACAGCAGCTACCTCTTCTCAATGGCGCAGGGCTCGATGTTAAGGGCAAACCAGTCCTACTGTGGAATACCATAGATGTCGCGTTCTCCAATGACCTTCGAAACCTTTCCTGCTCGTACGCCGAAGGAACAGCTTTGTCGAGTGTCTCATCGTCCTCGATCATGCCACCGCCGAAGCCGGCCTTGTTATTGTTATTTCGTATTTTGGAAGACGAGAAAGCGTTTTGCAACGAGACCGGCGTAAATTTAACAGCGGATGTTACGGGATCTTTATTGTTATGTGCTTTATTATCTCGATTAGTTTGATCTCCGTTTACGTCCTCGTAATCATCGTCCTTTTTAATTTGATTTGTACTGTACAGCCTGTTCATGGGAGGGCCCTTGTTGCAGACGTTAATACGATGACGATCATCCTTGTAATTTGTACTATTAATCCTTGAGTTTTGATGTGCGCCATTTGTACTAGAATCTAAAGACGACGGTTCCGTTCGTTCCTCGATGATCCTCCCTGTCCCCTCCGAAAAATTCGAAAAATCTATTTTTCTCTTGACCTTGGCCTCTCTCGAATTACGCGTCGTATTATCAACCGAATTACCCGTCTGAATGTTATTGCAAGATAAATTTAAATTCATACTGTTTAAACGTTGAGAGGAATTTCGCACGCATTGTTGTTGTTGTTGCTGCTTCTGCTGTTGTTGTTGTTGTTGCTGCTGCTGTTGTTGTTGTTGTTGAAAATGATCTTCCGTCGTCGTACATACCTTCCTTTCTTGTTCCTTTTTAAACAGTTGACGAAAACGATTGAATTTCTTATTCAAAGCCAACGGCAACGACTTGTCGTCTTCGTACGGTGCGATTCTCGCATCATGTTCGAGTTTCCCGATCGAATTTGGCTGTTCCAATCGAGGATTGGTTTCGTTATCGGCCTTCGTATTCAACGTGACGACTTGAGATCTGGTCCCATTCGAAATATCCGACAGACCTTTCCGATCCTTGCTGGTTCGCAATATGGCCCCCAATAATACATCCGCCTTATTCGAAACACTTTGTAAACAATCGACTGGATTAGCGCTCAAACGTTTGTCCGTCGTGCAAGATTTATCGCCATTCATTTCTTCGCTCAAATAATTCCCCAGCTTGTCCTGCCTCTCGTGGGTTGGATTATAAATATTTTTACTCCCATAAACGCGATCCAAGGCGACGCCTTTGTCGGCCAATCTATGCTCGTTCTTCTTGCAATACCTGTGATTACAACCCTCGCACGGTATGTTACGTGCGTCCACAACGTGATTGACAACGTGATGATACTCGTTGGAATCCAAATTGGTGGTAAACTTGGCCGATGGCTTCTCGTACGTGCCATCCTCGAGGGATTTCTCGTATCTTTCGCGTCTCTTGATCGTTTTCAATGGGGTCCTCTTACGGCCGGACGGCGTCCTGGCTCTTAAAACCGCCAAAACCTCGTCGAATTCACGCTGGCTAAGTTCCAAGTTGCAGTTTTTAAACTTGACCTCGTTGTTGCCGTGCTGATGATCCTGAGATTTCAAGTTCGTGTCTTTGGCTTTACCATTTTCAACGTAACCATTGTTGTTAGGCGAAACTCCAAGAACACGACTCGGTACTCTGCTAAACCAATCTAGTATACCACCTTCCTCCTTTACCTTATCCTTCTCGCACTGTTGTACGTCCGGGAATGAGAGCTTCGACATCATCTGATTCAAATCCCTGTTGGGCCTCCCGCGACATCTTGGATTCTCGTCGTTCTTAAACGTTTCCTTACAATCGCCACATCCGAAACCATTAATCTGCGTCGATTTCGGCCGAGCTTGTTGATGGACCGTACATGGGGATTCAAAGATATCGTGCTTAGGTTTTATATACGGGCTTACGTACGTGGAGGGTCCTGGATTGGATTCGTGGAAAGGGGTGGCTCGTTTAAAGGGATCTATCACAGGTGGTGCAGGAACGGTATACATCCTCGACGTACCATTGAAACGTCCTTCCTTTGGTCCTCGTAAACTCTGAAAGCCGCACTTCCCATTGGCGCCGCTATTGTTCCAAGACTCGACGAATGACCACGGTAAGGAGGAATTAAATGGTATGAGGTTCTCGAAGAGACCGTTCTTTTCCATCGATTTACTCTCAGCCGGTGTGCTGCTAGCGCAATTGATGTTCTTACGAAATCCCCCACCGGCACCACCGCCACCGCCACCGCCTTCACCACCACCACCACCACCACCACCACCACCACCACCACCACCACCACCACCACCGCCGCCGCCACCGCCACCGCTGCATCCTTTCTCCGTCGATCGTCGCGTTTTCTCTTCTCCTAACTCGCACGATTTCGCTTCGGCTGCACCATTCACGGTGTTCTCGAGTGTGAGCTTGTAACGTTTCTCAACGTTACCGTCTCGTTCCTCGATACTCAACTGTGTCTTAAAGCAACGCTCGAGATTGTCAGAGTTAAGATTATTACGGCTCCTAAGCGCGCTCTCCTCTAACCGATTCTGATGGTGTCCGCCATTCGGAAACTTTATACCCGTTACTCCCCGATTATTCAACATCTCCGAGGACGATCTAGGATAACTCGAGCTCGAACTCGTTATCGAACGATCGTTATTATCCCTTTGCTCACGTACGCTTGACTCTCGAACGGCCGGCAGTTGCATAGCCTGAAACGTTACGCTGGGACTGACATCCGGTGGACCGCAAGGTAGCGATCTACGACGTTTTCTCTCTCCGATAGGCCTGGCGATCGACGGTGAGGGCGGAGAAGCATCCTCCTCCTCGCAACGACAATGATGTTTCCCTGGCTTGTTGCATGGCGTATGGAGCCTATCGTCCAGCAGTACTAATTCAACATACGAATTCAAAGAATACGATTATCGTCTGGTTCGATCGTAAAGACTTTTGATATTATCCGATCGTCGTTGAGAAAGGAATAGAGATATGGATGGATGGATGGATATAAAGAGAGAGAGAGAGAGAGGGGGGGGGGCAGAGAATGAGAGAACGAGAGATAAGTAAATATGGGACGATCTATCCACATATTATCGTTATATAACTCACCGGGCATAACGAGGCCGTCGGAATTTTGCGAAGGGTTCGTTGATACCGCGGGAATCGTTTTGGTTGGTGTAAGAGCCCTGGCGACACCCTCCTCGTCTTTCTCCTTCGTCGGATGTAACGGGCAGCTAAGTATCGGCACCTCTTCCATCCGTGGCAATGCCCAGACGGTGACCTAAAATTTACAGCACAAATCCTCTCTTCAGGTCCATTAAATGCACTCACACCGCTCGTACGTAAGATTGGGTAGCCGGTGACTCATCTGCTGGTTAAAAGTAGGTATAGTTAGTGTCCTCGGGCACTAAAATAGAATCTAGGAAGAGGTGTAGTAACGGTTCGTTCACGAGATAAACCACCATGCGGATGTACGGGGTGATGCGATATATCTTTTTTTTTTTTTATCAAAACGGACCTCTTGGCCGTCCGTCGTCGATGTCGATCGGAAAGCATCGATGAACGATTTCCAAAAGGGACGAAACTCGCATTCGAACTCGTACGCAGAGATAGAGATAGAGATAGAGAGAGAGAGAGAGAGAGAGAGAGAGAGAGAGACACGAACGTAGTAGACGAGGAGGACGAAACTCTCAAAAAGTTCTCGGGTAGCGACGTCGAATTCGCATCGAACACCCTGTATATCGTCGATGGTTCAATGGACCCTGTGCGATCTCGCTCTTTGGATCTCGCGAGAAAATAACAGATTACTTCCGACGCTCTCCCCGTGATATATGCATTACGCACGTACACGGGGATAGTTATATGTATAAAATGTAAATACAACATCATGCACGGGACGGTATATAAAAGAGGATTTCAAATGCAGACGTTGGACTCGAATTCTAACGATAAAATTGTCTTCTTCGAGAAACGATATATATATATATATATATATATATATATATATATATATAATCTAAATAAATCGTGCAAATCCATATGCACGCATCTGATCCAGAAATCGGGAGATGGACCATATCCGAAGATAATAACACATATTTCGAGTGGCACTAGGCGTTTGCTAAAATAACGTCCGTGCCAATTCGTTTTTTTTTTCTTCATGAAAATTGAAAAGAAGAGAGAGAGAGAGAGAGAGAGAGAAACGAAGCAACAACAGGAAGAGATAAGTTACACTCTCACCTTGATGGAACTCCCGTCGCCGTTACCGGCTAAAGGGAAGGTATGTTCGACCGGCGAGTCCCGAAATTTCCTTAGATTATCCTCGTTGTACGGGACGACTCTCGTTGCAACGTAATTCGGTTCTATCCCGTTGCTTCTTGACCACCAGGCGGCAACTTGGCTAAAGTGTAATCTAGAACGGACCGCCTGATAAAGTCCTTGGAAGTTCATCGTTTCCGGACTCCTGCGGGAAACGTACGTATCATCGTTTTTAATTACATACGAATGGACATTCACGATGTATAATAAATATAAAAATTTATATGTATATATATATATGTATGTATGTATGTATGTATGTATGTATGTATGTATGTATACGTATACAGATAGATAAATAGATATATAAGTGAACTCACTTGCTCGATACAACGCAGATGGACCAATACTCGAGCAGAAGTTCCGAAGTTTGTTGCCATGGCGAGATGGATAAGGACGGTACAGGACAAATCGGGTGCTTGCTGGTAGCTTTAGCCAAGCCGCACTGACAATTGCTGCATAGTAGTACTTCGACGCATAGGAACGATCCGATCGCGGTTCGATCGGCGAGTTCTCGAACTAGGACAAGATACCGGTCGCACTGCGCCGATAGTAGAAATCATATCGATTAGAAAGAGAAAGAGAGATAGAGAAAGAAAGAAAGAAAGAAAGAAAGAAAGAGAATAAATCGAGATGAATTATATGTAACCTTAAATCTAACGTCGAGTTCATTGATATCGATATCATGGTGTTTGTTAAGTTAAAAGAGACCAGACGAGACTTCGGACCGATCCCGAAAGTTATCGAATAAAATTTGATCCTTCGGAAGAGCTCGGATTACCAACGTACTATGCTGCTATCGAATTCGATATCCAAAAATTCTTTCGGTCTAAAACTCGAACGGTCGGGGGCTTCCCTTTAACCAGAAACCACCATTCGCCACACCATCGCAATCGCCACGCGATGTCGCGTTCTGCTTTTCCCCGTAAACTGAACTATCGTTCGTTGAAAACCAACGAGAGATCGGAGACACGCGTGGTCTGACAATATGCGAAAGTAATGCGAGTCGTGAATCGTGAGTCATCTATAAACGGCACATGTACCGTGTATCTACGTATATACGCGTATATACATAGGACAAAGTATCTACGTATATATCCTTTGCAAAGAAAAGGTAGAGAGTGCGATTCATCGTCTCGCGTGACCCGTCCTTTCCTGGAATCGCGTACTTACGATCGTACGTATAACGTGCAAATGTACAACCATCTGCTGTTCCACCGCAGAAACGCGATTATAGTATTAGCTTTTAAATGATCGATCCATTTTGAACGATCGTTTCGAGATTCTTCTTCGATCGAGAGGAGGAAGAAAAAAAAAAAAAGAACAAAAAATAAACAACGAAAGAAAAACGAATCGCGATTAAAAAGAAAAAGATCGGAATCGAAATTCTCGAAACGAGAGGGCGAACGAGAGGAAGAAAAAAGAAAGAAAAAAAAAGACGAAGGAGAGAGAGAGAGAGAGAGAGAGAGAGAGAGAGAGAGAAGACGCTTACGTGCGCACGCGTGAATATATTTCTCTCTCCGTTGTTCGTACGAAACGTTTAATTTGACAAAACGAAATTACGAGTGAGTTCGACGTCGGTGGAGATGACGGTTGTCCCGTTCAGATTTTTAACGAAGACGCGGGACTCCTGCGAAAAACGACTCTCTCTCTCTCTCCCTCTCCGTCTCTCTTTCTCTCTCTCTCTCTCTCTCTCTCTCTCTCTCACTCACCAAATAATTGTCCTCTTCGCAGACGTGGTTGTTTGGGAAAGGTTGCATGGGCGGCGCACAATGGGGGCCCTCTTTGTAACCACGCGGAGGACCCTGGATTCTCCCTTCGCACACAAGGACTCCAAGAGCTCGGAACATACTAAGAATACCGCCTCGACTACCAGCCCCCCCATTTGGGCTGGGAGTGCTTCCCGTCACCGCTCCTAGGCAGTGCATTCCTGTAACAAAATAAATTGAAACAAAAAATAAATAAGTAAATAAATAAAGAAAGAAAACGAGCCACGTTGGAGCGATCTTTTACGGTTTTTTCTTTTTTTTTTTTTAAAAAAAAGAAGGATAAAAAAGAAGTCTCTTTTCTCTTTCTTTTTTCTCTTTCACACGAGATTCGATCGTATGAGAATTATCGAATCCGAATTACTAGCAAATTGATTTTGGTTTTTTTTTTTCTTTCGTTCCATCCCCACCATCATCACCACCACCACCACCACCACCACGCGCCCCTATTTATCTCCTTAAACATTCGCGATGATAAGTTTAATCCGAATTGTAAATTTCATATTCTCGAGAAATTCAAAAATTTGAAGTACGTTCGTTTGAAACACGAAGATCTACGCGAAATACTTGTTTTGATATTAGTTCGTCGATTTAATCCCGATACGACGCATTCGTATGCACAACTTATTTACCCGTACATTGCATTTCTCTCTCACTCTCACTCTCTCTATCTCTCTATCTCTCTATCTCTCTCTCTCTCTCTTTGGTGCAATAAAGTTTGAATCGTTGTGATTTTATTTCCGATTAAAATGGTTATTGCCAACAGACGGATCTGGGTTATACATATCGACCTTTAACTTTGCCCAGAATTCTTGCGATTAAACGATGGAAGAGTAAATTTTTCCTTAGCGAACGAAAATATATAAACTCGCGTAGATTTTCATTGGATCGTCGGGTATTGAACTTTTGACGAGAGGCGGCGATTCGACATTTTACCGTAGAGCGTAACGTTCTTTACTGTTTTTCTTCTTTTTATCTCTTTTCCTTTTTACAAAGCACTCTTTCATTTCATAAATCGAAAAAAAAAAGAAAAAAAACCAGCAAGAATCTCGGATGAAATAATTTTGCGCGAAAAGGACAAATTTGATTTCGCTGTAATAAAAAAAAAAAAAAAAAAAAAAAAAAAAAAAAAAAAAAAAAATAAATAAAGGGTGCGTACTCGCGATTCGCAGGAACAAATTGTTGAATTCGAAGTACGGAGAATCTCGTGGTACGACGTATTTATAAACCGCGTATAAACTCGATTCGTTCGGTAACAATATCGTGTATGTAAACCGATGGATCCGTCTAGGATTATAAAATGCCGAGGTACCATGGAGAAAATAATTCCCAATTGTTGTTCGAGAATCATTATTTATTGGCACGTTAAGACACGGACGTGAAAATATCGGCTAAATACGTTTTTAACGAATCGAACGGTAGAGAGAAATTGGCACGATACCAAAGGGCTTCTTCCTCTTCGTTCCTCTCGCAAGGTCGGGGCTATTCGAAGACAAAGAGACAACGATTTCTTCGTTCCTATTATTTATACGTGGTAGGTAGATAGGCGTATATATATATGTGGAGGACCCGTTTATTTCGAAAATGGTACGAGTCCATTATTCGTTGTTTCGAGAGAATTAAAGGTAAAGGACGATCAATCCCTACGAAATTTCTTTCATTGGCCAATTTTAAATCGAACAAAGAGCATTGGGAATATCTTGAAAATGTTAAATGTTAACTTGTTATGAATGAAAACTTTACAATAAATTAATTACAAATTGTGTGATATATTATCATTAAAGAAAAAAAAAGAAAAAAATGGACACACCATTTTCAAGATAAACGTTCCATATATATATATATATATACACATACATACATACATACATATATATATATATATACATATACAGATATACATATACATATATATATATATATAATATAATAAACTTAAATATAATATATATAATATATATATTTAAATATTTATTATTATTATAATATATATATATATATATATATATAAACTTAAATTATATATATATATATATATAGAAAGAATGTTTATACATTTATTAAATTATTACTATTAAAACATTATCGGCACGAATTTTTCTGACGACCCAATATATATATATATACACATACCAATATATACCAATATATATATATATATATATATATATATATATATATATATATACCAATAAGATTTAAACACGTTTCTCCGTTATTTATCCTTAATAATATTTATGTAAGTTAAATACAGGTAATTACGTACAATACGTACGCGCGTACACTCCTATCGGCAAATCAAATAATACGAATAAGACTAGTGACTTTCTCGAGAATAAACGATTGATTTATCGTTAAACGACATATTATTATTATCATTATTATTCATCGTACGATGAAAGCTAAACGCTAGCTATTACGTCCTACTATAACCCCTCCCTCCACCCACCCCCCACCCACCCAGATGAAATTTTTATTAAGAACGTTCATCCGTAGTACCGTCTGCACCTTCGAACTTTCCAATCCCATCGAGGAAGCAATTCGACACACAGCTTAACAGGATCGTCGACATTTTTACGATTCCCTCTCCCGAACAAATCGTAATCATCCTCTTCTTTCGTTCATTCTCGTTCTCCGTCATGACGACCGCGATATTCGTATAGTTTTACGCCACTACTTTTACTACTCCCTTTTTTTCTTCTTCTTCCTTTTCCACTTATTCCTCTTCTTATTCTTATTCTTCTTGTATTTTGTTGTCGTCGTCGTCGTCGTCGTCGTCGTCGTCGTCGTCGTGATTGTCGCTGTCGTCGATCGTCGAGAAATGAATTTACGAATGTGTGTCATTCGTGAGAGTAAATCGTGTTGTTGGACGTCGAACAAGCATTACTAATAACTTCGTTCCTTTCCATATACATTAGCGAATGAAAGAGTCGGGGAACCGGATCGCGGATTTTAGCTTTTCTCTTATTTACACTGGACAACAAGAAGACTCGATGAACGAGAAAAGATAGCCGTAGGGAAAGATAAGAGAGTCTCTCTCTCTCTCTCTCTCTCTCTCTCTCTCTCTCTCTCTCTCTCTCTCTCTCTCTCTCTCTCTCTCTCTCTGTTCGAAATGAACATCGTTCGGAGGACTTGAGATCAACTTTGATAAGTCGTTGATTCAAAACGAATACGATTAAATGAAAAAAATAAATACATAAATAAATAAATAAATAAATAAATAAAAAGAAAGTCAAACAAAACCAAAACAAAGTTTTACTTTTATATATGTACTTTGTATATGTATTAAAGATGTACGCAGCTATATATATACATATATATATAAGTACACCCGTGTACGTGGTATTCTCTCAATATGGTTTTTACATTGAAAGAAAATCGAGGTCAAGAAGGTGCGAGAACGCGTTCGTGGACCAATTATATGCAACGTATGTACTCTATTGTCTATCTCTATCTCTCTCTCTCTCTCTCTCTCTCTCTCTCTCTCTCTCTCTCTCTCTCTCTCTCTCTCTCTCTCTTTCTCTCTATCTTTCTCTCTCGTTTTCTCGCACAAGCAGTAGTCGACTTTTGTTAGGAGAAAGAGACGAGAAAAGCGTAAAATACGAAAGAGTAAGAGGAAGAGAGGAGGAGGGGGAAGAAGTAGAAGTAGTAGAAGAAGAAGAAGAAGAAGAAGAAGAAGAAGAAGAAGAAGAAGAAGAAGAAGATGACGGACGGAACAACTTTGGACGGTGGGCTCGTTAGCAAAGTCAATGACCGAGAAAACCCGTCGACTTATCTGCCTATTCTTTCTTTATCACGAGAACGAGAACACACTTTCGCGACGAATGTGTGGTACGAACGATCGGCAAATTTTCACTCCAAAAAGATCTCTCCTCCTCTTGTATGTCCTCCAATGATCGTAAAAATTGATTTACATCAAGAACGCACTTAATCAATATTATTATTGTTATCTTTAATATACGATCGTCGATTACGAAGAAGTCGTTTAAATTCGATTTGTAGACACACTTTAAAGAATAATAATAATAATAATAATAATAATAATAATAATAAT
>OU426851.1:2962588-2967588 GCA_911387685.1 Dolichovespula media | reverse complement strand
CGTTTGAGCGCGACTTCGCTCGTTTCTCTCGTATTAATCAATGAGAGAGAGAGAGAGAGAGAGAGAGAGAGAGAGAGAGAGAGGAAAGGGACGATCTCGTACGACTTCTCTCCTTAATAACTCCGTAGACAGTCTCTTTCTTTTTTATTCTCCATGAAACTTCTTCGCTGTTATATCGATTCGAAGAATACTCGGGGAGGGAGAGTTTCTTTAAGATTCGAGGTCATGGTTATCCAAAAAGGAGCAAACGATTGTGTACGTTTTAAAAACGCGCTAGGATCTTCTTAGTTCCTAGTATTACAATAATAAGTTACCAAGCGAGATAGAGTCAGGGGGTGAGAGATAGAGATAGATAGATAGATGGATGGATAGATAGATAGATAGATAGATAAATTAATAACTAGATAGATAAATAGAGAGAGAGAGAGAGAGAGAGAGAGAGAGAGAGAGAGAGAGAGAGAGAGAGAGAGAGTACATGCGAATATACCGAGTGAACCTTTTTTCTCTTTTGACTTTCTTTCGAGGATCATCGAATTTTTTGTTCGATTCGTTTGCTCGTTTGGTTTGTTTTTGTGTTTTTTCTTGCTTTCTTTTGAATTTCGTTTAGTTTTGTTTTCGTCGAAATCTAAAATTTTACTCTCTCTCCCTCTCTCTTTCTCTCTCTCTCTCTCTCTCTCTCTCTCTCTCTCTCTCTCTCTCTCTCTATCTATCCATCTCTATCCATCTCTATCTCTGGTTCTGTCTGTTTTATCGTGCAAAAATATAAGAAGTTATTCGGAATCTCTCCTTCTGGTAGTCGCTTCGATCGAGATATTAATAACGCTGGATGGTCACGGCCGGCTGCTTAACGATCGCTAAATTATTCTCAGGGAAAAAAAAATATATTGCGGCTGAATGGCGCCATTTATATCGGTATACACACACACACACACACATATAGATATAGATATAGATATTTATATATATATATATATATATATATATATATATATATATGTATGTATGTATATGTATGTATATATAGTACGAATAATATTTTTGGATTAATCGTCTTCCTGATTTTTCAAAATATAAACACACACACGCGCGCGCGCGCACACAAAGGAAGAGAAAGAGAGGGGAAATAAAATATGATCATCGAAATCCATAAAATTAATTCGAAGATTTCGAATAGATATCGAGACACAGACCAAGTCGATTAGTAATCAAAAATGATCAATCGTGTTGATCGAGAATCGTTAATTAAAACAAAAAAAAAAAAAAAAAAAAAAAAAAGAAAGAAAGAGAGAAAAAAGAAAAAAGAGAAAAGAAAATACCTTCATTTTCAATTAGTACGCGGACAACGCGACAAGAGGCATTACAAAAATATTTTGCAAGAAAATTTATCGACGTACGATGAAAAGCGATCCAATCGATCGATAATCGAAGGAGGACAATGGGATTAAATGGGAGGGAGGAAAAAAGAAACGAGAGAAAAAAAAGAAGAAGAAGAAGAAGAAGACGGACGGACGGAAAGACAGGGACAGAGACGGAGAAAGAAAGAAAGAAAGAAAGAAAGAAAGAAAGAAAGAAAGAAAGATAGACAGACAGTGAGAGAGAGAGAGGGGGGGGAGAGGGAGAAGGGTCAATAACCCGGAAAGGAGGAGAGGACCGGCACGATGATTTTCGTCCTTTTTGTCAAGAAGCGTAGTCTCACGAGAACTGAACCCAACGAGGCCAGACGACTTTGTAACGACGAGAAGAAGGTGCAGGATGACCGACCGGTCTCTTAGCTTGAAAACTCCACCTACATGTTTCTTCAAGAAAAAGAGAGAGAGAGAGAGAGAGAGAGAGAGAGAGCAAGGAGGAAAGAAAAAAAAAATGAAAGAAAACGAAAGAAGAAGAAGAAGAAGAAGAAAAAGAAGAAGAACAACAACAACAATAAGAAAAAGAAGGGGACGAAGAAAAAAAAAGAAAGAAGAAAAAAAAAAGAAAAAGAATAAGAAAAATAAGTAGAAGAAGGAGAATGAGAGATCGGCTAATGGCAGGGTAATTGAAAGCAGAAGAAGCCCCGTCTCCTCCTTAATGCCGTTTCATCAAAACACGAAAAGATCTCTTTCATTCTAAGGACTCTTCTACGGTTAGGGCAATTTCTATTCCGTCTAACGAATAAGTCGAATCATGTCGAAAGGAGTAAAGGAAGGAAGGAAGGAAGGAAAGGTTGTAAGCGAGTGGAGAGGGAGAATAAGAGGGAGAAATAAAAAAAAAAAAAAGGAAAAAAATGAAGAAGGAAGGAGAAGAAGAAAAAAAAAAAAAGAAGGAAAAGAGATCTTGGAAGGCACAAAGGAACGGCCTCGCGAGTTCTCTCCTAGCCGTTTCTGCGAATCGAATACGGAGGACAAAGGAGCCGACGTGTTCCCTTTATCTCACTCTTTCTTCCTATCTATCTATCTATCTATCTATTTATCTATCTATCTATCTATCTATCTATCTATCAATCTATCTATCTATCAGTCTATCTGTCTATATATGTATATATTTATTTATGTGTGTGTGTGTGTGTGTGTGTGTGTGTAAACACACACATATATATATATATCTTTCTTTCTCACTTGGTTCTCCAGCAAGTGGCTCGTTTTTCCGATGTCACCGAAACTCCGAGGGAGGAAACGATCCTCCTTGTTGTTTCATTGCTTTCTCTCCATCCACTGATCTTAGCAGCTTGCCAAAAGCATGACACATTTCGCCAAGCACTCCCCTCCCCTCCTCCTCCTCCTCCTCCTCCTCCTCCTCCTCCTCCTCCTACTTTTCTTCTTCTTTATCTTATCGCTAAACTTTCGTCATTAATTCTGTCGTCGTCGTCGTCGTCGTCGTCGTTGTCGTTGTTGTTGTTGTTTTATTTACGTATTCTTCTTTTTAAATTTCATTTCGTTCCTTTCTCTTCTCTTCTCTTCTCTTCTCTTCTTTTGTCCTTTATTTTTTTTATTTTATTCATTTTTTATTTCACTTTTTTTTTACGAAAAAGTAAAGAATAGTAAAGGACGGTGAGGTCGACGGTAAGGTTCTTGAATGATGAAAGTTACTGGAAAGTTACTACCCTTTGTTTTATAATCGTGCGTGTGCGTCTCTCTCTCTCTCTCTCTCTCTCTCTCTCTCTCTGTGTATGTGCGAGTGTGTGTATGTACGTATTATGTATACGAGGAGGAGGATGGAGAGAAAGAGAGAGAGAGAGAGAGAGAGAGAGATCACAATAAAAAATATGAACGATAACAACTAGGGCACAAGTGGGGGAGATGATAAAACTCGTCCGATCAAACTCTCCTCGATGATTTCACAATATTTTTCACCATCGATTCCGAATGGATCGTTCAATCTAAACACTACTTTGTATTCATTATTTTTCTTTCTTTCTTCTTTTATCTTCCTGCAATTTTTTTCTTTTTCTAAGTACATACACCACGACGCAACCGTCAATTGGCGCTTCGTTTCAAACGAACACATTCGATCGATTATTCAATTTATAAAACGGGGAATAAATAAAAAAGAAGACGAAGACGAGGAGGAGGAGGAGTAGGAGTAGGAGGAGGAAGAGGAGGAGGAGGAGGAGGGGGGGGGGGAAGCAAAAGAAAAAAAAAATAATGAAAAGAGAGAGAGAGAGAGAGAGAGAGAGAGAATAGAAGAGACTTTTGAATTTTTTTTCTTCTCCTTTTCCTCTTTTCTTTTTTCTAACGATTAGAATGGTCAGATGGAGTTTCGATAAAGAGTACAGCGCATATATGCTCGGGCATATTCTAAATGACTTTCCTCGATCGGTAATCGTATATACGTTTACACGCTCGATGAAGGAAATCATCGATCCATCCATCCATACACCGATCGATCTATCGATCGATCGATCTATCGGTAACTGCACTTCATTGAAATCGTTCGCATAGAATCATTGGGTTTTCCGTTAGTCGTGCTCCGTTACTCGTTACATAGGGATATATCTCGATAAGAAACATGTAATCGATTGTACATGTGGGAAGACATTGTTGACTCATCGCAATTATAAATTTACAAAGGCCAGTTTCATTTTCTATATCAAATTACAGGGATCAGATATACCACAGAGAGAGAGAGAGAGTGAGAGAGAGAGAGAGAGAGAGAGAGAGAAAGTATACTTTTAAAAGTCCGTTTCGTTACGATAATCCATCCGGTATATATATATATATATATATATATATAAATATATATTTCTTTTAATTAACGACAATTCTCTATTTGCAATTAGCGATACTCAGAAACGAGAATGTGATCCATCTATTATATAAATAAGTATTAAAATACACGGAAGTGTATATCGCTAACGCACGCAACTAACGAATAGAATCTATTACATTTTATAGATATAAGTTCATATCCATGTGTCTATGTGTATATATATATATATATATATACACACGTAGATACATCTGTCGTTGAAAATCGTTTCGAGTAACGATCAATTATCCTTCCTGACACGAATCAGTCTCGTATTGTCGCGAGATAATTTGTACTTCTCGTTCGATGATAGAACCGTAAGATCCATTCGTCTAAATCACAAAGAACGGTTACAATTGCCAAGAATGATTTATATTTATCTTATAGCGGTATAATGCTTTGTATTACAGAGGAAAAGTCGAGGAGATACGAACGAGCGAACGAACAAAAAAATAAATAAATAAGCAAAGCAGAGAAAGAAAAAAAAAAAATAATAATAAGAAACGAAAAAGGTAATCGCGAGGATGAAATTGCGATGGAAGGAGAAGCATCGAAAAGTCGACGACGACGACGATAATAATAAAACGTTTTGAACAACGTTGATAAATTTTAATCTCGTCGTTTCGAGATATTAAAATATTGTATACGTCGAAGTTGTGTTAAGTTCAAAGGACGTAATTTTTAATTACTCGCTAAAGTCTCGTAATGTTTCAATTAACGAAGAACAGTAATGAATTTCTTTTGTTACCGGTGATATGGAAAGGAAATTTTGGAAAAAA
>OU426851.1:2940088-2952588 GCA_911387685.1 Dolichovespula media | reverse complement strand
TCTCTCAAGGATACAAAGAAAAAAATGAGGGGAGTGAAGGATAGAGAGAGGTGGTAAAGGGAAGGGGGAGGGGGTAAAATGGAGGATAGAATAGACGAGGTGAAAGAGTGTGACTCCTTCGTACTCCTGGATATCGTGTCAAGGCTAATGTTTATTGATCGAGCGCCGGTGTTCCGGACGCGTCCGCTTATCGACTGAGCCCGCACCGTACGCGTTACCTCTCTTATCCTCTCCCTCAACCACCCCTCCCCCCTCCAACTCCGCTTCCACCCTTACCTATCCACCCCAACCATCTATCGCATATCGTCGGTCTCTCTCTCTCTCTCTTTCTCTTTTTTCACATGCAACCAACTCCATTGTCATTATTAGAATTGTCAGCAACGTAACACACGTTTCGCGTTGTTTGTTCATTCTTTTTTCTCTTTTTATTCTTCTCTCCTTCCTTCTTTCCTTCCTTCCTTCCTTTCTTTCTTTCTCTCTTTCACTCTTATCAATTTTTATCTTTTTCTCTCCTCCCTATCGTTATTTCATCGTTCTTGCTCCTTCTTGCGTTATCTATTATTTATATGGCATATCGTCGTGTCTCTATGTACGCGTACGCGTTCTTTTTCTTTCTTTGTTTTTTTCTTTTTTTTTTTTTTTTTTTTAATGTAATTTATTTCCTCTCAACGTTTGCCAGGTTTCGCGATAACTTTCGTCATCGGCAAATGACACTTTCTTTTCTTTTTAGTGATTTCTTTATCCTCTTATCTTTCCTCTTCTCTCCTTTTCTTTTCTTTTCTTTTCTTTTCTTTTCTTTTCTTCTCTACGATCTCTCAACGTTCTCGTATGTAATTTATTTTTCATTAATATCACATATTTTATACCTGTAAATATACATATACGTACATACATACATACATACATACATATATATATATATATATATATATTTTCTTTTTTATCTCTTCTTACAATTTATTTTCGACTCGTTCCGCAGCTTTTGTAAACGAGTCTTTGTTGGGCGCAATATTTCCCGGAAATTATTTCGAGCGGAGTGAAGTCAACGAACGTAAGAAAGCCACAGAGAGCACGCGAATAACTCGCAGTGTGTGTCGGTCTATTTATTTAACAAGCGCGAATGTTACTCCGCAGAGACGAGTTAGCGTCTCGTATATTCTACCTCCTTCTCGAGAATAGAAAGAAGTGGGAGGAGGGAGGAGGGAGGAGGGAGAGGGGGGGAAAGGTGGAGAGAAGAGATCCGTTGATTCGCGGCCAAGGGTTCGATGCGAACCCGAATGACGGACGAATAAAAATGAAAATACGCCGAGGATGTGACTAGCAATGGCGAAGAATACGCCGATCGATTTTTAATAAACGCGAGTATGGACGATTCTTCGTTCAAAAAACAAAAAAAAAAGAAAAATAATATAAAATAAAAGAAAATAAAAGGTGGAAAAAAAAAAGAAGTAATCTCTTACGGCCCAATTCTCGCTTCGCAAATCTACGGAAATCGATCGTGCGTCTTCTCTCTCGTGCGAACACGACCCACATCGGTTCAAAAGGATTTAAACGAATCCGATTATTAGTATTTGTTCCTTTCCCGGTGTGTTCTCGATGACGGTGTAATCAAGCCTTAAAAGTAAAAATAGAAAAAAACAAGAAAAGAAAAACAAAAAAGAATCGATCAAAAGAACGAACAAGAAAAGGAAAAAAATACAAAAAAAAAGAAAAAAGACAAGAAGAGAGAGAAAAGATTAGGAAGAAAATAAATCTGCACACCGGCAACGTGAGGAGGAGGAGGAGGAGGAGGAGGAGGAGGAAGAAGAAGACGACGAGAGAGAAAAAAAGACAAAATAAAAAATAAATGAAAAGGGCAGAAATATATGGTAAAGGGGGGAAGAATCGTGCGGGGCGAACGTTTCGAGGCGATACGTTACTGGTATATAGCGCCTGATCTGGGGGCTCGTATAGCAGGCCGACGACGACCGATGACGACCGATGACGACCGACGACCGACGACGACGGACGACCGACGACGACGGACGACGACGAGGTCAGCTGAGCGGAGCGAAGTGCCGAGCCTTCTCAGCTGGGCGCAAAGATGGCGACCAGTCGCGAACAGCTGATCGAGGGGACGCGCAAGCGTACTCGTGGCCGCCGAGCCGCCTCGGGTTAGTTGTCAGCGTCAGACGGGATCGCGTCGGCGCTCGGCGCGCACATACGTCAAGCGTGTTCCCCCACGATACGTACGTACGTAACATATGTAAGGTTGCGCTTGTACGTTTGCGCCTCACCTACACGGGATCATATAACATCTACGTACTCATTAATTATTTCACTTCGAATTCAATTAATATTCAAAATTTAATTAATATTCATCGTAAACAGATCGGGATTTTTCTTATTATTCTTCTTTCTCTTGCTCTCTCTCTCTCTCTCTCTTTTTCTTTCTTTCCTTCTCTTATTTTTACTCTTGCTTACTTTTAGGACAACTAAAATGGGCCGAGTGGATACAGAGAAGCATCTTCGAAGCGCGCTGCTGCTATGCGCTATCGAGGTAGTTTCTCTCTCTCTCTCTCTCTCTCTCTTTCTCTCGCGTCTCTACTCTACAATGTACTTTCACCGTTCTCGACGACTACGACGACTACGACGACGACCACGACGACGAGACGGACGCAGTAGGGTCGACCCTCTTGACACCGTTAAAGGAAATACATGCTCGAATACTCGAATCGAGGCGCGGTTGGTAACAAGTGGATAAGAGAGACTAATAATATACCGTACGAGCATCGGAATCGTGTAGGACACTCGGTTTACGTTACATACGAAACGCGGATCTTCCTTTTTCAAATCGAAAGAAAAAGGCGCCTCGGTGTATTACTACTACTACTACTACTACTACTACTCGAATGCGTCATTCGATATAATATGTATCTTACATACGACCGATGACGTAACGTAATAATCCTGGAAGATTACGGAATTCAATATATGTATTACATTTGATATCGACCGACCATCGTCGAGTGATTTTTTTTTCTTTTTTCTTTTTTTTTTTTTAAGATAATAATTACTCCTCGGACACGTTTCGTGCGTACTTTTTTTCTTTTCTCTTTTTTCAATCTCTCTCTCTCTCTCTCTCTCTCTCTCTCTCTCTCTCTCTCTCTCTCTCTCCCTATTTTGTACGAAAATTGATTAGAAACATGGTATAATGTAATAAAATCGTTCGACGGGGACTACTTATCAATTCTTATCGGGTTATGATAGTTTATAACCGTTGAAAATTGTACCGCCATCGACCCCGATTTGTTACCACAAATCTGGAAGCGTAATTCAGCCTTTATACTTCTCTACGAACACCGCGCGGAGTCTTCGCCGTTAAATTGAAAGATAAAATAAAAAGAAACAAAAAAAAAATAAATAAATAAAAAATAAAGAAGAAAGAGAAAAGAAATAGGATGAGGAGAAAAAAAATAGGATGAGAAATGCATAGGATTTAAAAGAGTACTTTAGAGGGGTAATGACGAAAGAGCTACTCGACGTTCACCGCCATCGTCCCACTTTGTGGGATTTTAAAACAAACACACGTTCGTCGTATCTCTACGCAAGAACCTTTTTCGTTAACTTTGTACCTTCGTTCGCGTTTACTTTTTTTTTTTTTTACTTTCTTCTTCGATTGACTGTTCACACACACACACACACACACACACACACACACACACACACACACACACACACACACACACACACACACACACACACACACACTTTTCTAGTCCTCTGTAAATTTTTACGCCTCTCTTTATAACTCAGTGTGCCGACGATCGGTGTCTTCCTCGAATCAGTGTCATTTTCATTACGTACTACATTGAAAGAGTTATCGAGTCTCCCGAAAAGATAGATGGTTATTTTTGTCTCTTTAATATCAATCCCAGAGAGAACTTATTTTTCCTTTCCTCACTCTCTCTCTCTCTCTCTCTCTCTCTCTCTCTCTCTTTCTCGTAATATTTATCCTCCCGTAGTAAGAAGATAACGGCCTACGGATGTTGACCGTTATCTTTATATTATATCTTTTTTTCATTTTATCGTCACATTTACATAATGTTCCTTTAAAAGACGTAGACGGTTTTAAAGAGGTATCGTTGGGAACAAAATATGAAGCTCGTGATACGAAGTTGAAGGTGAAATTTGAAATAAGAGGAGGAGGAAGAAGAAGAAGAAGAAGAAGAAGAGGAAGAAGAAGAAGAAGAAGAAGAAGAGGAAGAAGAAGAAGAAGAAGCAACAAAGTCCTTGGAACGGGCGAGCACTTCGATCGCTGACGTTCTTAATGGACTTAAGAACAGAAGCCTCCTGGCTTTAAGGCTCCGACATTCCAGCTGGTATCGTGCCAACGATAATCGTCACGATATTGCGGCACGTTCGTGACGTTACTTGTCCCGTGTCCTTTCACTCGGCCTTAGGTGCAACACAACGACGAATTGCGAACTCTATAACGTACACATCAGCCATCAAAAAATCGAACCGAACGAAATCTTGTTCTTCGACGAGATCGCGTCGTGTATATATATCCTTCGCGCAACGTTCATCGATCGCATATGCCAGTGAAACGAATTTCCGATTGATCAGAATAATTACAAAATTCATCGATTTATACATACATACACACACACATATATATATATATATATATATATATATATATATATATATACATACACACATATAAATAATTTACGAACGAAAATAGACGAACCGTATTATAAATTGAACTTTCTGTTTCTATTAATCGCGTGGTGGGGTGGTGCGTAAAGGGGGGTGGGGGAGGAATAAAGAAAAGCCTCGACACTAATACATTGACCGACATATCGTTTCAACTCGAACGCGATTAGTCTGCAAAAAATTATATCCGCGCACGCGCGCGCGCGCGCGTATATATATATATATATATATATATATATATATATATGTTCGATAATATTCACGAAGAGAAAAACATTTCGCTTGGAATTTCGCTTTCTGTCCGACTCTTTAGAAACTTTTTGTCCTCTTTTCTTTCTCCCTTTTATTATATATTTATTTTTACTTTTATTTTATTTGATTTTTTTTCTTTCTTTTCTTTTCTTTTTTTTTCATTTTTCGTTCGTTCGATTCGAAAGTATATAATTTTACGCTGCCGCGTAAAGATGATGAGATAAAAAAGGAGAGCACGGTGGCTATAGCGAGCGATAGAGAAGCACACATTTTCCACTAGGTCCATTCTCGTTCGTGTCCTTTCACTCCAACCAGGTGGTGCTACTACGAATTACGGGATCGCCTAAGTAGGCGAGTCCCAAGCTGGAAAAACAACGGCAATTCTCTCTCTCTCTCTCTCTCTCTCTCTCTCTCTCTCACACACACACACACACACACACACACACATACACACACACATAAACGCGCGGGCGCGTTCACAAAGCATAGATTTTAAATCGAACGCGTAGAGGTATTTCGAACCGGTGGGTAAATACTTGAGTATTTTTAAAACAACGTTTCCGTCAGCAATAGACTTTATTATAATGTTATTTGGGTCAAAGGTTTGTCCCCCCTCCCCCCCCACTCCTCCTCCCGTGACGTCCGTAAATTTCGTGCCCCTGTCCATTTCTTATTTGGCCACTTTACAAAATTCCCAGATGTTAAAGGTCGAACGTTAAATGAACTACGGTATATATTACATGTGCATGTGACGAAGCGCGTAAAAAAAAAAAAAAAATAAAAAAAAACTCATTAGGTTTATTTAACGTACGGAATACAATTCATCAACGCTTTTCTCTTTACCCTCGTTTTCTTTTCAAACCTACCTGTTCTTCGAGAAACTCTTTTAAGAACATAATCGTTAGAAACAGAATTTAATTTCACTATAATGATAAAATTTATTTCTCTTTTTATTATCGTGCGAGAGACGAAAAAAGAGAGAGAGGGGGCGGGGGGGGGGGGAAATTACATTTTCTTTTTCTTTCGTTTTCAAATCTTTCTCGTTTAACGACGAAACGAAATTCGGATTAAATTGACCGCAATTATGTCTTCTCAAGGACGACGCGCTCGTCGTTTTGATAAAAACTTCAACTGTATAATGAAAATTTCGCCATAGTACGATCACGATTCGGTCTAAAAGAGACAGAGACGGAAAAAGAAAGAGAGAGAGAGGGAGGGAGGGAGGGGAGAGAGAGAGAGGGAGAGGGAGAAAGAGGGCGGGGGAACAGGAAAGAAGGGAAATTGAAGTCGCTAGACGATTTCCGTGCGAGGTAATTGCGATCGAATTAAATCCCACCGTTCGTAGTCGTACGACGACGGCTTGGTTCGATTTGCTCTGCGAGCTTTGGTGTACGTTTCACTAGAGAGAGAGAGAGAGAGAGAGAGAGGTAGACAGAAAGTGGAGAGAGAAACGATAGTTATAAAATAACATAATTCAAGGCGGAAAGGAAAGTATAGAATGAAGTGGGACTATGGAAGTCTTCTAGTTAAACCGTACTAAGAGATAAGTACGATAGAATCTTCGCTATTAGAACTAATAAGGAGATACACACATACACACACACACACACACACGTATGTACGTACGCGTACACGTGAGCGTTTTAGAATATGTGATACACATCGAGCGAGATATAATAAAATTAATGAACCATTATTCCTTTTTCCAACATTACGCGCACGTGTATACACATACATATACGTATCTACGCATGTGTGTAATTAATAGAAGGAAGGAAAAAAAAAAAAAGAGAAGAAGAGAGAAGAAGGAAGATAGGAACGATTAATTTTCCATAATTATCCCCGTCCTCTACGTATAAGATCGATTTCACGCGAGAAATGAACTACCCGGTGTATACATAGTATGTAAATAGGAAACAAATCTTAGAGGATCTAGATTCTAATCTATAATACGAATTACTACGGGAACGAGTTACGGGATTAGAAGGAAACACAAAACAAAAAAAAAAAAAAAAGAAGAAGAAAGGAAAGAACACATTTGTCTTGTAAGGCAACACTGACGATATTTTTCTTCGATTAACGTCGATTGATCAGCCAATTCTGAATGCGATAAAGCGAACTATATCTATGTATATACATACATATACATATATATATATACATATATATATATATATATATGAATGTATGTATACATGTATGGGTACGTGCATCTATCTCTTCGAATAGTTAGTTACAAGAGGATTATTACAATCGGAAAGAATATTGCGAGGTGAAAGAGGTTCCGAGTCGTATCGACCGTTGGACTATGCTTTACGTTGGAGTTTGTACAATGTAATAAATAATAAAGAGTGTCAGCGTTCGTTTCTTGTCACGAGAACGGATTGAGAAAAGGGAGGAGGCAATAGTAACAACAACAACGACAACAACGACAACGACAACGACAAGGACAACGAAAACGACAAAGACGGACACGGACGAGCGTGTCGTGAAACGTGCCTTTTCCTTTCCCCCTTCTCTCTCTCTCTCTCTCTCTCTCTCTCTCTCTCTCTCTCTCTCTCTCTCTCTCTCTCTCTCTCTGAACCAGTTAAACTCATAAGTTGTTCTCTCTGCTCGGATCGATATGACGGGAAAACTTTGTGAAAGTATAAGAAAAAGAGTAGTAAAGTAAATAAATAAATAAATAAATAAATAATTAAATGAATGAATGAACGAACGAATGAATGAAGAATTAAAAGAAACATAAACGTACTCTCGTGACCAACGATTAATTTCATTTAACAATCGGAGTTTCTTTTTCTTCTCCTCCTTCTCCATCTTATTTTTAATTTCTACGTCATCCCGTTACGCGATGGTATTACTAATGGATTTATTATTGCGATCTTATTATCAGTATAATCTATTATAGCTAGCTATTCGTCATATTGTTACATCCCCGAGACGATGGAAAGTTTTTACGGTGTGCTTAGACGCACGTCAAATTACATCGTCGAAGTCATTTTACGCGATCATAGAGAAACGTTAATTCGATAAGTGTAAAAGGACCATCAGGTAAGTATGTTACGTGGCGTGTGTGTGTGTGTGTGTGTATATATCTCGTACGTAAACGATCGTAGACAATAGAACGTCCTCCAATGGGGGATGATCTCTACGAATTATTACTAACGCGAAATTGTCACGCGATGCCCCGTGATAATCCTTGCGAATTGCGCGTTAAATTATTGCGTTGCCTTTACGTTGCACAATAATGCAGCACGTTCGGAAAACGTTCTCGTATCTTTCGCATAGTGCGTCTTTCTAAACATCGAGACAGATCGCGATATCACTTAAACGACCTTCTTTATCTCTCTCTCTCTCTCTGTTTTTCTTTCTTTTTATCTCTCTCTCTCTCTCTCTCTCTCTCTCTCTCTTTCCAACATATTTCTCGTTATTACTCGTAAAACTACACTACGAAGGTGTTGCGATACGAGAAGATTTTCAAGGAGAAGACGAGCGAGCGTCCATTCGTCCGTCCTGTCTCTTCTCGTGATTCTATATTTAAAGGATAAGTTGTGTTAGCAACCGTGAAATGGAAAAACGAGTTTTCCTTTACCATTCGTGGAAAACTTTCACAATATTCAAGTAGTTACCTATCTACCACGACCACCATCACCGGTACGACGATAACCATCGTATGGTAACCACCACTACCGACCACTGTAACCACCACTTTCCGACCTACCCATCCCCTTTTTCGAAAGTACGCCTCGTTAAATATGAAAAGTTATTTGCGACAAAGTTATAAAACGAATCTCGTCTCGTCCGATGTCAAAGCTTAATTAAACTTAAGTTTGCTACGATAACGTTCATTTTTAGCTCTTTTTTTTTTATGAGAGTCGTTACATATATATATATATATATATATATATATATATATTTCCATCAATTTTTTTTTTCAAATTTCGTTTGAAAGAAAAATAACGTTCTAATTCTATTTCATCTTTTTTCTTTTTTTACCGTCTTCGTCGTTGTTGTTGCTGTTGTTGTGGTTATCGCGTTGCGATTAATTATATAAAAAAAAAAATATATATATATATATATATACACATATATATATAAAGAAGGAAATACACGTTGCGATACACAAAGCGATATTTCTCTCGTCTCTCCCGATATGTGCGTTTAACTCTGCGTGTAAGAAAACGCCGATTTAAAAATCGAGATATTTGCTTATTGGCCTAAAGTTGTACCCATTAAATAATATCGCAATACTATTTCGACATACGGTAAACTTGCTTACGGTTAAATCGAGTCTTAACGTTTACTCAGCGAAATACGAATCTGGTGGTTTAATCAGTCATCGAACTCGTATCGTTCGTTCGTTCGTTCGTACGCTCGATCGACCGATCGATCGATCGATCGACAGTCCTGAATAATATCGTACCGCTTTCAAGTAAATTGTACGCGTTTAAAATATTCTGGTTGAAATCTTTCTCCCTCAATCTCTCTCTCTCTCTTTCTCTCTCTCCACGCATGAAATAAAAGTAGAGTTTCACATGAATTGGTATATAAATATTTTAATAAAATATTATCTCTCTCTCTCTCTCTCTCTCTTTCTCTTTCTTACTATCTTTCACAAATTCACGTGTGAGAATTCTAAATATAAATAGATGTTGCATTCTCTAGGGAAAAGAAAAGACGAACAACGAATGAGAAATCTCTTTGCTTTCTTCATTCTTCATTCTCTTCTCCTCCTCCTTCTCCTCCTCCTCCTCCTCCTCCTCCTCCTTCTCGTTCTCTTTCTTCTTCGTTTTCTCTCGTTCGCAAAAGTCGATGCTTCTGGCTCGGAGCTCAGTGAAACTGCGTTCTCGTCGATCCTCTCCGACGCTGGATCGCCAAAAGAACGCACTCGAGAAACTCAAACCGAAAATAAACTCGCCCAATCTCTCTCTCTCTCTCTCTCTCTCTCTCATCTCTCTTCCGGTAACTCGTTCTCCGAGTTTCGTTCTATACTCACTCTTAACGTTAACTTATTCTACCGTATAAAAGGTTCAACTTTTATTCCATCAAACGAACTTGTTAGGTACTTGTCTAACATTGAAAAAAAAAAGAAATAGAAGAATGAAGAAGTTTCTTTCAATTTCGATTCTCTTTCTCGTTAGCTCGTTCGATTTCACAAGATATACATGCATATGAATATATATATATATATATATATATATATTTGCGGAATCGAAAATCGACCCCGTAAGCGCTTCGCCATTAACGAGAAAATAAATCGAAAGTAATTATCGGTGTAAAATGAAATTACAAGTTTTCTGTACTTTCTTTATAGTAACAGTAATACGATCTCTCTTGTTTTCATTTATTTATTTTTTATTTATTTCGTTCGTTAGAGAAGGAGATAGATGAATAGATAGATAGATGGATAGGCGTGTATATATATATATATATATATATATATATATATATATATATATATATATATATATATATATATATATATATATATATATATATAGAGAGAGAGAGAGAGAGAGAGAAGGATAGAGATAGATAGAGATAAATAGATAGAAAGATAGAAAGAGAGAGAGAGAGAAAGAAAAACCGTGGAGTAGAGAGCGCGCAAGCGTTCGTCTTTTCGCGTCGATCCATCCGCGGAAACTGACAATGAGAGCAAAGATGCAATCCAGCTCCGCTCTCGGCACTCCGTATTTTTTTTTTCTTCCTCCTCCTCTTCTTCTTCTTCTTCATCCTCCTCCTCCTCCTCCTCCTCCTCCTCCACCTCCTCTTCTTCTCCACGTTCCGCACACAACGTCAAGCGTCGGATTGCCGCCAGAGTCATCTCGCCAACCGCTTTTCCCAGAATATTTATGTAGGTCAGTTTCGTTCGGTTCGATTCGATTCGCCGACCGAATCGCGAAAACAAACCTCGACTACGACGCGGTGAATGAATTTTAAATACACCCACTCACCCACCCTCCCCCCCTCTCTCGCTCTCTCTCTCTCTCTCTCTCTCTCTCTCTCTCTCTCTCTCTCTCTCTCTCTCTCTCTCGATATCGAAACTCACATATATCTCGTACGTTGGTATTAAATTTCTTATCAAATGGAATTATAAATCGAGAGGACGACGAGAAATAACCGACGATTGACAGTTAAAATCGTGATCATATCTTTCCTCGTGAGTAATAATAACGCGATAAATACGAAATTTTATCGTCTTTTTCTTCTTCTTCTTTTTTTTTTTTTTTTTTTTTTTAACATGAAGCGTCGACGCGAACTTCGTACGCGGTGTATTGTTGACGAATAGAAAAAAAAAGAAAATAACAAAAAAGAAAAGAGATACACGCAAATGTATACGAGGAACGAATAAAAAGAAAAGAAAAGAAAAAAGAAAAAAAAAGAAATCGATAATCACGATTCGAGGTGAGCAAGAATTTAGAAAAATTTTGCGGTTCGTCGACGATTAATCGGTGTAATGTAAAAAGGAAGAAATAAATAAATAAATATATATATATATATATATATATATGTATGTATATGTATACATATAAAAACGAATAAAATGAAATCGAAAATCAATGTTTACGCGTGCACCAATTTTGCAAAATTTATTGGTATAATATTGGGAAAATAAATAAATAAATAAATAAATAAATAAATGAATGAATAAATAAATCAATACACCACACACACAAATATATATATATATATATATATATATATATGTACAAATAAACAAATAAAAAGGAAACAGGAATCAACGTTTACATCCACGCTACACGTTCGCTCCACTTTCACAAACTACGAGCTCTAAAGTGGGTCGGCCAGTCAAAGTATCGGAGGGATGTACGTTATCCCGGGCGGACCTATTCCAGAGCTCGTCCCTCCACCACTCGCAAAGACTATACCATTCTGCTATCGAACGATTTGCGTCATTTATCCAAAATTCACATCTTCAAATTGGAAAACCTTTTACGAGGTTTTGTACTTTTACTTCCTTTTTTTTCTTTTTTTTTTTTTTTATCGAAAGATGATCGTAACTTCGTATAATATAAAGAATATAATTAGCATTTCTCTCTCTCTCTCTCTCTTTCTTGTTCTCTTTGTTCAGAAAAGACGACTTCTCTTCTGGATCACCAATTAAAAATTACCATAATTCTTGAAATAGTATACTCGACGTTTAAGATTACTTCCAATGGATTCATATTCTTATTATATTCAATACAATCGCCGTGGTTCTCAAGAAATTTCAATAAAAAGCGGACAAGTTTGTACAAGTGAAAGTAGACAAAAGAGAGAGAGAGAGAGAGAGAGAGAGATAGAGAGAGAGACGGAGAATTATTCATTCCTTTCGATAATTTTATCTTACGACGACCTTATCTTAACAAGAATATTAAACTAAAAGGGACAGCTTATAAATAATGTTCCACCCTGTATTAAATTCCCTCCATCTCTCCTATATATATATATATATATATATATATATATATATATATATATATACGTATATAATACATATATATCTTATCTAAAAATAATAAACAGTGAAACTAGTTCTGAACGGG
>OU426851.1:2915088-2935088 GCA_911387685.1 Dolichovespula media | reverse complement strand
AAGGACGTTGAACCTAATTAATTGTTTTCGAAAGTTAAGAAAAATGAAAAAAAAAAAAAAACAAACAAACAGAAAAGAAGAAAGAAAGAAAAAAAGATATAATAACGATAATACTAATAATAATAAAACAAAAAACAAAAATAAAAAAGAAACAAAAAGAGAAGAAAGAAAACACGACCGCGCGAGAAGAAGGCGAAATGGGAGGAGGGGTGGGGGGAGGGGGAGGAGTGGAAACGAGAAAGAAAAAAAAATTCGAAGAGAGTCAACGCGCTCTGACTGTTTGACCCTCGAGAGTTCTTGACTCGACTCTCGAAATAACGGTTTTCTTCTTCGTCGACCGACTCGACCGAGGATTCAAGCGCCTGAGCCGCAAAGAGGGAGAAGAGGGGAGGGGAGGGGAGGGGAGGGAACACATCGAAAACATTTTCATATTGTTACTCGTTTGGTATCCCGACGAAATACAACGACGTTTGTCCTTCATCGAAAGACAAAGGACGTGCAAAAAAAATCCATACGATTCTATGACAAGAGGGGAGGGCGTGAGGGAGGGGTAATAGGGGGGGGGAGGGTTATTAACCTTTTCGCAACGATACGTGCCCCGTCGTAGAAACCTCGTTATACTCTCTGTTATTCTTTCCTTTTAAATAGCTTATATAGTGTCCAGAGAAAGAGAGAGAGAGAGAGAGAGAGAGAGAGAGAGAGAGAGAGAAGAAAATCGACAATATCAACGTCGAACGAATCGACTTCGTTAGAGTTCGGATCGAACTCTCGAAAGAAAAAAAAAAGAAAAGAAAAAAAGTTTAAAGGGTCGTTAACGAATTCAACGATACGAGTTGTGAAACCCTCGTACCTATTCGTTATTCTTTCTTTTAAACGATTATAAATTAACGTTGTATCAAAGGGAACGAGAGAAAACAAAAATCGACGAGATCGACCTCGAACCACGAATCGACGACTTCGTTAGGAGTTAGGTAGGATCGATCTTTCGAAAAGGAAAAAAAAAAAAAAAGGAGGAAAGAAAAAGAAAAGGATAAAAGTTTAAAGGGTCGTTAACAAATTCAACGATACGGAGTTGTGAAACCCCTCTTGGTACTCTTCTTCGTTATTCATTTCTTTTAAACGATTGTAACTTAGGTCGTATCGAAGGAACGAGAAAAAAATATCGACGATATCGACGCCGAACGAGTACGCCTTCGTTAAAGTTTCAATCGATCCTATCGAGAAAACGTAAAGGATTATTATAAATTTACGACGATACCTCGTCGTGAATTACCTTTTTTTTTGCTTCGCGTACTAAAAGGATGGGAAGCAAGAAAAGAAAAGAAAAGAAAGATAGATAGAAAGAAAGAAAGAAAGAAAGAAAGAAAAAACGCGACAACGAAAATAAAATGAAACAATATGAAATTCGAACGAATCGATTTCCTGTTCAATTTCTAATCGATTTTTCGCTTCTAAACGTTTTCCCTTTCCCGTCGTACTTATAATCCTAACTCATCTACAATTTTCGAATTACGTACGAGTCAGAGTCGAGAGAGAGAGAGAGAGAGAGAGAGAGAGAGGGAGGGGGGTGTCGTCTGTCTGTCCATGTGTCTCTGTGTGTGTATTCTTTTTCTTCTTCTTCTTCTTCTTCTTCTTTTTTTCACCTTGGCGTGATGATAATAACAGTAACAACGATAATGACTTCTTTATCGTGTTCGCCGAAGAAAAACGCGAGAGTTCTGTCACGGAATAAAACATTCGATGAAACTAAGAAACGATTCTCTTGAAAACCTTCAAGAATCATTTAGAATCGTTCTATGCGCCGAAATCGTTCTCATACATCTGGAAAATACGTTTTCATACATTTTTTACATCATCGAATATGTTCGATTTTCGTTTTTGCTTTCTTTCTTTGTTTTTCTTTCTTTCTTTCTTTCTTACGTAATAAATCGTGGAATGATACGAAAAAGAAAAGAAAAATAATATCTCGCGTGCGTAGATAAAAAGTGTAAAAACTATGTGTGTGTGTGTGTGTGTGTGTGTCGTTTGTGAAGTAACGACAGGGATTAGGACGAACAGTTTCGTAGAATCGAATTTAACATATCTTGTCAACAACGAGTAAACGAGTGACAAAAATTACAAAAAAAAAAAAAAAAAGAGAGAGAGAAAAAAAATAGAGAACTATTACATAGACAATCAAATCGGTTTCGTGATCAGATCTAATCCTCGTGTTTTATTTCAGTTTTGGTTGAATCGTTCGTACCGCAAAATAATTTGGCACTGGCATGCACTCTCTACTCCTCGACATTATTTCGCAGTTGTTTCAAGGTTAAAAGTCATCCGCTTAGCTTATCCCGATTCGAGCATCGTCGTAAGAAAGAAGGGTTAAAAAAAAAAAAAAAGAATAAAAAAAAAAGAAAAAGAAAAGAACAAACGGAACGAAAAGATAAAAAGACGAAGAGAAAACCCATGAAAAGGAAGAAAAGGAAAAAAAAAAAAGAGGAAGAAGAAGAAGAAGAAGAAGTAAAAACTATTACTCTCGCCGGGTATACTAATCGAGAATTAACATTAAAACTGATCGTCGTCGAAGAAAATCGTGATTGCATGAATTTAGCGATATATATATATATATATATATATATATGTATATATATATATATATAAAAGAGAATCAATGATTAGAATGAAATCATAGTGCCCACGACGAATCTCGCGTGTTGAAACGCCAAGAATCGGCCTTGGTTTTGGCTGCCTATAAATAAGAATCAAAGATACGTGCGATGCGCTGCTACCTCCTTTCCCAACTGTCTACACATTGTTTCTTCTATCTACAGCGCATTGCGTATAAGTATAGACACGACTACTGATAAATTGCATGAGAGAGAGAGAGAGAGAGAGAGAGAGAAAACTAGGCGCAATAGCTTATCTTGGAACTAAGAATAAAAATAATGAATCGGTCAAGTGTATCTCATTTTTCTAATTACTCTATATATAATGATAATAATAATAGTAATAGTAATAATAATAATAATAACAATAATAATATTATTATTAATAATATATTAATATTAATATATTAATAATAATAATAATAATAATAATAATAATAATATTATTGATAGTAATATTATTATTATTATTATTATTATAATTTTATTATTATAAGATTAATAATAATTAATAATTATTTATTATTATAAGATTATAATATTATTAATAATAATAATAATAATAATAATAATAATAATAATAATAATAATAATAATAATAATAATATCGATATTAATATTATTATTATTATTAACCATCTCAAAAGGAATGTAAAATAACGAGAACGATTTTTCAGTACGAAATAAAAAAATTTGCAAGTTCGATCAACGAACGATTTGTTAATGATAAATCATAGAATTAATTTTGAATATAAGTGTGGTCGCGAGAGTACCGATAAATAAAACGAGATTACTTAGACGCGATAAACTTATCTAGGAATAAGAAAAACGAATCGGTCAAGCGTATTTCTTCTTCATAATAAAGTATTTTTTAATAAAACAATATTTTTGACCGTTCAAAATGATACCCTAGATTACACGATCTCCTGCCATTCGGTAGATTTTGAAAATAAAAGAAAAGAGAAAATTATTTGAAAGCTCGATCAACGAAGTAATTGCTTAAAACGAATCGTGAAATTAAATCGTTTGTAAGTACGGACACGAGTACCGATTGAATTATTCGAGAGAATTAAATGCATTAAGATTATTTATTAAGTTAAAGTGAATTAAGATTATTATTTCTTTTTTATTTATTTATTATATATATATATATATATATATATATATATATATATATATATATATATATATATATATATATATATATAGCAATGTCCTTAACCATCTCAAATAGTACCTGAAATTAAAAAATATATAATTTCCGGCGGATCTCAATTCTTAACAATTTAATTTAACAAATTTCGTAAAAATTCAACGAATACACCTTTCTTCGATTAGCTTTAAATAAATCATGTATATATCGCAATGATATATGCATGAGAAAGAGCTAAAGAAAGGGACGACGAGCCGAGAGGGATAAGGGAAGGGGTAATGAGGGGTGAGGGGGTGGGGGTAGGTAGGAAGGTAGGTAGGTAGATAGGAGGAGAAACTAAAAAGAAAAAAAGAGAGAAGAAAAAAGAGAAAAAAGGGTAGTGGCTTGAAAGAACGGATAATAAAGAGAGGGACGTGTCGTGTTGGAATTACGTAAAGGAACGAACGAGTATTATATCTTGTCAACGGCGGCGTTGCAGCGTGAAACTATCGGTTACGAAACTATTTAAATAGACGAAGAGACACGATAAACGAGATGAGATAGAAAGAGCAAGAGCAAGAACAAGAGAGAGAGAGAGAGAGAGAGAGAGAGAGAGAGAGTAACAGACGGACAGACAGAGACAATAAGAGAGAGCGAGAGAGAGAAAAAAAACTAAGTGATATCTCTTTTCGAAACCTCCTTCGTTTCGATTGAATTCATCTTCGTGTGATAATCTCGAAAAAGTCGAACCCTTTTTCTTCTTCTTCTTCTTCTTCTTCCCCTTTTTTTTTCTTCTTCCTCCTTTCAACATCTCGTCCATTGAAACGGCCATACCTCGAGCTTCGACTGCTGATTGATTTTTATACAGTACGTATTTATTACTCGGTGATAATCGCCGAGTTACTCGCGCGATTCAGATCCCTACCGATCATCTATCGTTCCTCTCGAATCAGAGTTGCCTTTGTCATCCGATAATTAAAACAAGGTCGCTTAATTGAATCTAATCTTGCATTATTTTTTGTCCACGGACACATTTACTTACTTACTCACTTACTCACTCACTCACTCACTTACTTGCTAACACACACACGTACATACAAATACATACATACATACACAGCAGACACACAAACGAACAGGCGTACGATACGATATACAGATAAGAATTTAACATAAAGGAGATAGTACAACGATGATAACAATGTACTCGTGTGTAATACTCGTTGTTTGTCGAGCGGAAAAAGGAAAATATATTTCTCCTTATAAATCCCGACGTTTTATTTAGACGTTCCCTAATTGCAAGAGTATAACTGTAAAATCGTCGCCATACCCTATTGTCCTGTATGTATGTATATATGTATGTACATAAGAGCGGGCGTGAGTATTGGATGCGTGCGAAGAGTCGTGTCAAGACTTCTTTCTTTTCTTTTTTTTTGTTTTTCCGTATTCCGTATGTAATTTAAACAACCTTCTCTGTATTCGTAACAACCTCGATACGCTTCCATCATGCATGATATATATATATATATATATATATATATATATATATATATATATATATCCGTATACCCTCGCGTCCACTATGTATGTCTCTCTCTGTGTATGTATGTATGTATGTATGTATGTATGTATGTATACGCTTCAAGAAGTCCGAGGATAACCGTGAAGAAGGAGTCTCTCGACGTTAAAAGGCGCGATTGCAATTCGCTTGCTTCAACCGGGATAAGCCCATTCGTCGCGAGAGACTGTGTAAACTAACTGACCCACATTATTTCGTGGAACTGTTTGTCTATAAAACGCGCACACAAATCTTTCTATGTATAATCAATGCCTATATAATTTTAGACAACTTTTCACTCATCATTATCATTATCATCATCATCATCGTCATCGTCATCATTATTACTATTATTATTATTATTATTATTTATCATCATCATCATCATCATCATCATCATTATTATTAGGTATTACTACTAATCTCTCATACAAGGATATATCTTTTCATGTGCAATTTATATATATATATATATATATATATATATATATATATATATATATATATAATTTTCGAGGACTTTTCTCTTATTAATATTATTATTATTATTATTATTATTATTATTATTATTATTATTATTATTACTACTACTATTGCTATTATTACTATTATTGTTATCATTATCATCATCATCATTATTACAAAATATTATAACTAAATCATTTTCCTTATAATACAATATCATCTGCCGTTTGTTTATAAAATAAAGAAAGAAAAGCAAAAGAGAGAATTATAAGATAATGTCATACTAATGAAGCGATTAGTAATGTGATATACATACAAAACATTTTATCGTTTACGAACGATAAAGTACCGATCGATCTATCTTCGTCCATGTCCTCTTTTAAAGAACGGACATACATACATATATATATATACATATATACATACATACAAACATATATACGTACGTACGTACGTAAATACGTACATACATAGGTAAGGTATGAATGCATCCCCGTAGTACATATTCATCCATAGGCTTTATGTATTTTAATAGAAATATAATGTTCGCGTGCACCGTTACCTAACTACTACTAGAGAATCGATCTAATCGCAAACCTCCTATTAATTTTGGCGTTGAAATTAATTACGGATTGTAATAGATAAATACATACTCGTATAATTATAATCCTATATACTCTTGGAAAGTTTTAATACGTTTCCATCGAGATATCTCGTAATGTATTTGAAGGACGTCGATTTATGGATAAATATACGTAATACATCTCCATCGGGTATCTTCGTTATTTTAAGTAAGAACGAACGTGTGGTCTCTCTCTCTCTCTCTCTCTCTCTCTCTCTCTCTCTTTCTCTCTACGTACTTGGTGTGCCTAAAAGCTCGCAATAAATGAGAATACTACGAACCTTGGCTCAACGTCAATTACGTGCAAACGAGTCATTTGTGCTGCAACGCGAACGTTGCAGGTAATACATATATCCATACATATATACATAATACACAGGTAAAAGTATGTGTGTGTGTGTGTGTGTGCGTGTATTTTCTATGCATGGAATAGGACAGGATAGTAAGAGGCGGCAACAGCTTTCTCGAAAACGTTCGTTATAGTGGTCGAGGTCGACGAAAATGAATGGAAGGAGGGGGTGCCTGAGAAGGGTAGAGGAGAGAAGGGAAGGAAAGGGAAGGGGAGGGAGAAGGGGCCCAGAGAGGAGAAAAGAAAATTTTCCAATTGACTTTCAACCGTTCTCTCGTATTATTATTCAACGTCTACATTATATTTGCTTGCGCGTGGGCGCGATTGAAAGCGATTAAAAAAAAAAAAAAAAAAAAAAAAAAAGAGAAAATGACAAAATAAAATAAAATGAAATGAAATAAAATAAATAAATAAGAGAAAAAAATGTGTGCACGCACGCACACATTTAATTGAAGGAAGAAATACGTGGCTGTGGGTTCTGAAACAGGAGCAAAAGCGTGCACGATCTCCGTAAGTCTCTTTGACGTAACGAGTGCCAAAGATTATGTAAGAACGAAGAGAGAGAGAGAGAGAGAGAGAGAATCGACGCGTTTTCTCTGCCTTCGCAAAGTGTCTTTACGGAACATTAACGACCGTTTAAATGTCACTCCACGGAAAGATAGTCCTCTCCTTCTTATCCCTCCCCTATATCTTTCCTTTTCTCTCGGTATATTTCTCTTGGTTGGCTTCGACCACCAACTCGATGAAAAGAATAAAGGTTGTTGTTCAGAGAGCGAGTGAAAGAGAGAGAGAGAGAGAGAGAGAGAGAGAGAGAGAGATGGAGTTAATGTAGGCGGGTATCGTTGAAACCTTGCGTAAGATCATCGTACAACTGGAGAATCTGTATAATATATTGGATTTATCTCCACTGTCTCTTTCCAACTTATCAAATACAAGTAGCTCGAAACAAATGTTGCGAACAAATTTATATACTTTTACGATATATCCTCGTATTATCTAACCGTGTATATATATATATATATATATATATATATATATATATATATTACATACATATTTATATATATATGTATGTATGTATGTATGTATGTATGTATGTATGTATGTATGCATTCATGCATGTATGTATGTATGTATGTATGTATGTTCGTAGAACTTTTTAATCGCTTCGGCCGCCAGAAATGAGATTTTAATCGTATGAAAGTTATCGCATCTTTTTTTCTTTTTTTACTTATTTATTTATTCCCCCCCCCCTCTCTCTCTCTCGATAGGTCTACGAAAAAATATATCGATATATAAAAATCAAACTTGTCGTTACCTTCGTTGTATATATCAATTTTTAGATAATAATCATGTATATACTCCTATACAAAACACACATTTTGTAAAGTATACATTTTGTATATACCCCTATCATTATCGCCGTATAGATCGATGTAATCTTTTATTATTATTTTTTCGTTGTCTTTTAATAACTTCTTACAAATCAAATTTTGTATCGTGATACAAGCGTCCATTCGAAAAGAAAAGGAAAGAATAAAAATAAATAAAAAAAAAAAAAAAAAAAAAAAAAAAGAAGAAAGCGTCGCGAAAGAAAATCTCCGATCTCGATCGGTCGATCCCAATCTAACGTTAAACGGCACATGAGTTAGAACGAATACGTGATTTTATGGAAAGATAAGATGTGAGAAGTAAGGGAAGACAAGACGGAAACGATCGTATGTACGCGCTGGCAGAGTCTTTTATTATGAAAGATAAAACGTTCGAAATGCGTGACGCAACAACGATCGCTCGTATTAATTCAGGCCTTGCAGACCGATAGTATGTTGCGGGTTGCCTCGAGCGGTGCGAACAAAGACGAACATAGTAAACGTATATGTGTGTGTATGTAAAGATACATATTATATATATATATATATATATATATATATATATATATATATATATATGGTGTGTGAGTATGTGTGTGTACGTATACACACATCAAAAGCACATATATTCGTTCGTTTTTAGAATATTAAATACGAGAGAGACTTAGAGACGCGCAACAAACGTTTATTTGTACTTTTGATAGGCGTGCAATTGTATACTGGGTGGACCGAAAGTTCAGTTACGTGCGTATTTTATAAATTAATCGATCACCGCTTCTTCATCGCGAGGATCGTTCGGGGCCAATTATTCATTCTTTCATAATATACCGGAAGGAGTTTATAAGTTTGCGGTTTTGTGTTCTGAAGAGAGAAAGAGAGAGAGAGAGAGAGAGAGAGAGAGAGAGAGAGAAAATAATAATGATAAAATGAATCGATCTAAAAAGTAGTTACGAAAAGGGAGTAATCGATTTTTAATATCACCTGTAAACTTTGGTCTAAGAACTTATGACCTACCCTGTATATATATAAAACACATACATACATACAAACATACATACATACATACATACATACATACATACATACATACATACATACATACATACATACATACATACATACATACATACATACATACATACATACATACATACATACATAAATAACTTTCCTAAAATCGACGTGAAATGACGTCGTACTTTTCGAGTATCCAAATAAACGTTGTGTTTTCTTCTTCCTTTTTTTCAATGTTCTTTTTTTTTCTATTTTTCTTTTTCCTTTTTCTTGTTAAACGCGCAAAACGATTCGACTCGATCGAGCGAGAGTGAGAATGGAGATCGGAAAATAGTATTTTCTCTCTCTCTCTCTCTCTCTCTCTCTCTCTCTCTCTCTCTCTCTCCTTCTTCCTTTCTTTCCTTCTTTTTTCCATTTTTATTCTCATCGTCGTAGATGATAATCGATTAACATTTGCCCTATAATCTGCGTTGAAGGTCGACAGATAACTAAAGCTTATCGGTATCCTCGATCGACTCGAAAAAAAAAATTCACGAAAGAGAAGCTATAAATCCTCCGTCCTCGATAAAGATGACGTACATATGTGTATATATATATATATATATATATATATATATATATATATATATATATATATACATATATGGGAAAGAAAGGTTACCCTCTATCATGAGAATGTGCGTCGAGGGTAATTAATAAAGAGCAATGTCAAGGAGGAAAAGGGGGAGAAAGAAGAAGAAAAAGAAGAAGTAGAAGTAGAAGTAGAAGTAGAAGATGAAGATGAAGGAGAACAAGAAAGAAACAAAAAAGAAAGGATGATAAACAAAGAGCATTAGAAACGCTCGTATGTGAAACGAGAGGATACTTGTAGAAGATCGGAGGAGGGAAGGGAGGGAGGGAGGGGGAGGGAGCAGGGAGGGAGGGAAAAGAATACGTAGATACGTGATTACCCCGAGTTTTTAGTCGTGGGAGAAAAATCGTTTAGGTTCCTACTAACGCACCTACCTATGTGTATGCGTATATGTGTATACATATATTCATGGATACGTGTGCACCCGTGGATGTATATATATATATGTGTGTGTGTGTGTGTGTATGGTGTCTGTGTGTATAAAATAAAGGAGTTGGAACGTAGCCTAGATAAGAGCGATGAAAAATATTTAAATGTAAAGATAAAAATATATATATATATATATAAACGAAAAAGGAAGAAAAAGGAATGAATAAAATAAAAAGAATGGGAGCTTTCGTAACACGACGGGCAACGTTGGCAGATGAGCTCAATTTATATAGTTTAAATTGCAAAAAAGAGTTGTACATTCTTTATGACTTTTAACGAGAGAAGATTTTAAGACGTGCGTGTGTGTATGAACGACAGAGAGAGAGAGAGAGAGAGAGAGGGGGGGGGGGGGTGGAGAAATCATCGAAGTCATTGTCGTGAATAAGCAGCATAGGACTTTTAATGTGGAAGACACGCGAATAACTTTGATATATGTTACGAAACTTATTTGACAAAAATAAGAAAAGGAAGAAGAAGTAGAAGAAAGAAAAAATTATTACGAGAAAGAGTGAGAAAAATATATATTACATACATACATACATACATACATACATATGTATATATTTCAATATATATATATATATACATACACACATATAAATATATTTTTTAAACACGAAACAAAATATAAAGTATACGAAATATAAAGAGAGAAAAGGAAACAGTGAGAGGGAGAGATATATAGATAGATAGATAGATAGAGAGAGAGAGAGAGAGAGAGAGAGAGAGAGAGAGAGAGAGAGAGAGAGAGAATGGTAAGTCTCCCTGATCGGCTCGATAACACAATAGGCAAGTAGTCCACCATCACCACCACCAACCACCCCCAGCTCCCTTCACCCTTTCCCTCCACCACCGCGACAACTCTCTCGAGTTCCCCCTAGCATTTAAAGCGCTCTCATACGTTCAGTTACGACGATGCCATATGCCATTGCATCCTGAAAGGATTAACTTGTGATATACGGTAAAGGATAATAACTATTTGGTACTCTTGTTAAAACGTGGATAAACTAAAATCACACACACGCACGCACGAATGGAAACGGTGACCGAGGGCGGAGGAGGAGGAGGAGGACGAGGAGGAGGAGGAGGAGGAGGAGGAGGAGGAGGAGGAGGAGAAAGAAAGAGAAAGAAAAAGAAAGGGAAAATAAAAAGAGAAAAAGAATAAACGATAAACTCGAGATAGGATTGTTGGTCGAGGTACGAAAAAATGGTATTACGAAATTTTTGATTACGTTGCGAACGTCCGATAGGATAAATAAAATGACAAGAGGTTTGAATCGGTTCGTCGATCTATCGAGGTTTCTCGCGGCAAGGCGGGGGTGTATGTGTACGTGTGTGTGTGTGTGTGTGAAAGAGAGAAAGAGAGAGAGAAAGCGGGAGGGTGGTAGGGAGATAGGGGAGGTAAGGAAGGTAGGGAGAACGTATACTACACACCGATAACGTGTAAGCGTGTATCCCTTTTTTCGCGGACGGGAGAGTTAGGTGTGCACGCGTGCGCTGATATATACATAGGTACGTACGTACATACGAAAGAGAGAGAGAGAGAGAGAGAGAGAGAGAGAGAGAGAGAGAGAGAGAGAGAGAGAGAGAGAGAGAGAGAGAAGGAAATAAAGAAACAGAGAGAAACGACAGAATGAAAAGAGAGGTGGAACGAGCGAAAAGAGAGATAGATAGATAGATATAGAGAGAGAGAGAGAGAGAGAGAGAGAGAGGTGGCTTGCAAAAGCACGCACGCACGCACACGTAAAACGTAAGAGAGACACGATAGTAGCACGTTTAAAACACAGAACCGTCATACTCTCTGCGACAAAGGAGAAACCCTCGCGATTACTATTACTCTAGTCTCTACATAGTTTTACATATATATATATATATATGTGTGTGTATATATATATATATATATATTTTTTTTTAATCGAGATGACAGCGACTTAAACGATTCAAACGTCAGAACGTCAATCGAAAAAGTCGTGGTGTGTGTGTGTGTGTGGTATGTATATATGCATGTATTCATGTATTTTCTTTCGTTATAGGTTAAAGAGACATAACACGATGACGTTTATTTCTTTCTTTTCCTTTCTCTCTCTCTCTCTCTCTCTCTCTCTCACTATCTATCTATCTCTCTTTTCTCTCTCTTTGTCTATCTGTTTTTTCATATGTAAGTTTATACGAATAAGAGAAGGATACAGATAGGACATAGAGGAGAGACATGGGCATAATAAAAAGGGAGACAGAGATTAAGAAATGAAAGAGGATGAAACGATTAAAAAAAAGTAAAACCAAAAACAAAAGAAAAGAAAAGAGAAAGAGTGAAAAAAAAAATGATTACCACGTTAAAGCAGAAACTCACCGAATCGAAGTATAGCGCGAGGCAGTAGCACAATCCACCGAGCCTGGAGTCGTCCCCACGGGTCAAATGATCCTGTCGGGCCCCATGGCCGTTCTCGAGACTATCGACGCGCACGCGAATTCGTCTTTCGTTGTTTGTCAGAAATGTCTCTCGTGATCAGCCGTGTCCTCCACCTCCTCCACCTCTTCTTCCTCCTCCTTTACCTTCGCCTCCTTCGAAAGAGACTCCCGTTCGATCGTCTTCTTCCTTCTCTTCTTCGCTCTCTCGACCCACGACGGAAATGGAGTTGAACCGATGATATATACCTTGGAAAGGGTGAGCGAGCGAAAGAGTGAGTAAGAGATATTATAGGAGAGGGGGTACCGTGTACGGGGAGATACGGTGGCGGAGAGACAGACAGAGGGAGAGGGAGAAAAAGAGAGAGAGAGAGAGAGAGAGAGAGAGAGAAAGAAAACGACGTAAGGCAGTCACGGAGCAAAAGCTCTCTCAACCACCCACCGACCGCTTCGAAGGTCTGTTGCCAACTGACCCAGGCGGTGACAGCTACTGCCTGATCGACACTGCTGCCAACGGTCGAGATGAGAACTAACCTAGCTTGCATCTTTCTCTCTTCCTCTCTTTGTCTCTCTGTCTGTCTGTCTCTCATTCCTTCTCATTTTATTCTCTCTCTCTCTCTCTCTCTCTCTCTCTCTCTCTCTCTCTCTCTCTTACGTGTCGTACGTTGCAACGGTCGAAGGTTAAACGATTACCCGTTTAATATTAATTCGACTCAATGAGATACGAATCTTCATCGACTGATAACCTCCAAACCCTTTTGCTCTTTACCTTTTTTTAACTTTTCTTCATCGAGAATATCATGGACGCGATGTCGTTCTTCCTTTTTCTACGTTCTCTATCCGTCTATCCGTCTCTCTCTCTCCTTCTCCTTCTCTTTCTCTTTCTCTTTCAAACGCGTGCTCGTACATGTCTACTACGAGACGGATTCATTTTAATCGAATTTAATTGCACACGACACTTTTCCCGTCAATTGTCACCTCTCAACGTCCCCATTATCGATAACACTCACGCAATCTAAATTACGCGTTAACGTGTCTTCTCACTTAGGTTAAATGTCGTCCGTGATACATACGTAGCTTATAACGTTCGAAAGAATGGATTGACTGGACGTATGCGTGCATGTACGATGTTTAACTTCGGTTAGGTTGCCAGCACTGTCGATCATCTGACGATCAGCTGTAATTCACGCCTCGTCGCTAACCACGCGCTCGCTCGCTCGCTCGCGTTCGATTTAATACGGGGGTAGATGGTTTTACTCTACGTTTTTGACGTTTTTTTTATATTTCTTTTTTTTTCTGTTTTCTGTCCTTTACCTCTCACCGAGAAGATATATCGATGTACGCGACACGCAAGCACACTGGGAGATTTATTATTTCGTTATTTGACCTTATAACATCGCTGCGTCTCAGTGCATAGAGCAGCACAGAAGACCGATCTAGTTTTATGTGTCTCTTTTTTTTGCCTTTTCCCTTTTTTCCTCTCTCTCTCTCTCTCTTTCTATCCCTCTTTCTCTTTCTTTCTTTTGTCGGTCAAACTCGTGTCGAAGTATTTTTACGCGTTTCGAAATCAAGGTTAATTGGCGTCACTAGCGTGGGTCGATACGTTGGCGTGCGAAGCTTCGTTAACTTAATGAGCGATATCAAACCTGTATGAAACTTAATGCATATAAAGCCGCATCATTGAGTCCATGATGACGTGGTGAATATGTGGAACGATCGGAAAAAGAAAAGCGTTGACTCACGAGATTGATTATATAAACGAGCGTGTACGTATTTATGTACGATGTATACAAAACACGTGAGGAATGATCGATCGCATTTAAATCAATTAATTAATTCTAAATAAAGGTACAAAATCGTAACGGGTGTCCTTGTTTATTAAACGTAATTATAAAACGACGAGCTGGACGATATTTAAGGAATTTCCTTGGAGTTCGTAAAAAGAAAAAACAAACAAAAAGGAAAAAAAAAAGAAATAAATCGATAAGAAGTATTGTCAATTTCTTCTTTCTCTTCGGCCTTAATTCGAGTTTGCTCGCCGTTATCGCATTATCGTGTAAAATAAATCTCTGTCGCTTCGACAAGGGATGACAGAGTGGATGACACTCTCGTTAGATCCAAGCAATATAAAATCTTTGGTTGTATCCACGACGAATTACGAATACCATGTGATAGATCATAATCTATTCAATTTTTATCTGTTATCAATTTTATTTACAAATAACTGACGGAGCGAAAAATGATGGTAAAAATATTTCTAACGGCGCGTCGATCGTCAATGAACGACAACAAAGCTGTAACATTATCGGAACACATTTTGTAGAGCGATCGTGGTGATAAACTTTTGAACTTCTTTTTTTCTTATAAGAATCAATCACTTTTTGCCAGATTTCTTGATACCGCCAGTAACTAAAGGGCCCTTTTGGCTAGCTTTCTTCGCTGCTTCCGCCAATGCCTTCTGTTGTTCCTTTTGTTTCTGCTTGAAAGCTACATCTTCTTCATCCAATTCTTTAGAATCCTTTTTCGGTGCCTTCAATGGTTTCTTCTTACCTCCTTCTCGGCTAGACATTCTGTAAAAGGTATCAAAGTTGATTAGCATTCTTCTGACAATAAATTCTATAATCTTTCTTTCCTATTATATCCATTTAACTCGTTAATATAATTAAACTAATTTTTCGATGACATATGTTATGCTTGCGACAATACAGTTTCCAAGATATTACAAAAATAAAATGGAAACGTTATTTCTTTCTAGAACTTCTTCCAATTCTATGGAGTATATTTAAACGATTAAAGTGAACACTTTTTGTATTTTCGCATAGTACAAAAAAGAGATCATATATAATTCGGTCAAATCAAATAATCATGTAATTAACAAAATAATACTATATAATCAATGGTTCATTGACCATAATGGAGATGATGTAAAACTTAACCTCTATTACGTTAACATCCATCTCTCTCGATATCGTAAGTTTGTAAAATACATAAATACATAGGAATGGTAATTCCACTACTACGCTTAAGATGTTTGTATTATTATTTATCGATCGAATTTGTATTTTAATATTTTAATTACTTCAAATACAAAAAAAGCACGCGTTCGGCACGTTACACTGACAAAGAGGGATCGTACGTACGTACGTCGACTACAAACATATTTCATAGAAAGTAAATGTCTCGAATGTGTAAAAATCAAATTTTACGTACCTGCGATTCCGTGAAATAAGTCGTTAAATATGTTAAAAATAATGGGTTTGTCGAATCAACAGAAATAAAATTCGAGATATCGGGGAGGCTTTCTCTCCTTCTATATCTCAGACTACCGGGGAGGAAATACCAATCGCCATCTCTTCTTCGATTTATTGAATCGTGTTGCTATTGGTTTATAGGGGAGCGCAGAGCCACCTGCTGGCATTATCCGATAATAGCCGGTAAAAGCCATTACGAATTCTAAGGCGAGTTCAAACGTGCGTATTTACTCTACTCCGCTCGTCAATTTCCTCTGATATTTTCGTTAAAAGCATCATTCAACGTAATATTAAAACGTCATGATATCGTAGATAAATATACTTTATTCGATAACAACGAATTTGTCGTGGGGTCGAGCGAAATGAACGTAAATGTTTTCGACGAGAGAATACAGCGTCGAAACCATCGGAGATTCGTCGACTCGTATTTATTACGAATTTTCTATCACGCGTGATTTCCGTATCGACGAATGTCTTCGTAAAGAACTTGAGAGAGGAACGTAATATAATTTGGGAGAGCGCGTTCGAGAAGAAATTTTTCTTTCGTGAGGCATAAGTTGTAATATATAAGTGGTGTAACGAACGTACGTACTTTTAAAATTTCGTTCGTTCTTCGTAAGAAAGATTGGTGGCGACGACCGTCGGTAAATTATCATCGCGTACGAATATACCGTCTTCCGATAGTTCGAAGAATTTCTATAAACAATCGATCAATTGTGTTATTCATATTGACGGACAATAACGTAAAATCGATCGTTTTACGGTTACAAGACTTCACGAGCTACCACTGATGAAATTACGATTCGTTAAATCGTAATATCGAAAGAATTCTAGTTTCGTTTATCGACAGAAAAATTATCGGTAAGAGAAATACCACCGTTTCTACTAATCTCATTGATTAAACGATCCTCGTTTATCCTCGATGGAGGATATCGATTCATCGATGAAATAATCAACGAAAATTGGATTCATTGATAAATTTTTCGTTCGCCGACTTATCATCGTTTCATCATCGTTGTGTCGTCGTCGTGTAAAAATTCAGGAATATGAAAAAGGTTTCACAAGAATCTTGGCAGATTTTATTTAGAACATAATTGACCGTTACATTTAACAGAGGCATTAATAATAATAATAATATTTCGATTGGTAAAGCATATCGAATACGCAATTAGAATAAAGTGACCACCTTTTCTTTCTTTCTTTCTTACGCGATGTGTCGCTTATCAATTTCGCAAATAGTAACATCACTTTTTTTTCTTTCATTCTCTACCGACAAGCGCCACGAGACATGTAAAAGTACTTTAACATCGATCGAATTGGAATAAATTTGTCGTATCGTTTTGTGTTTTCTTTTTCCTCTTTTTTCCCCCCCCTTCGATAGCATTAGTTTTGAATCCGGTCTCTATGGAGGATTTACCGGAATGCTTGTGAACGTTTATGAAAAAAAAAAAAAAAATAAATAAAAACAATAAAAAAGAAAATAACTGAGGACTCTCGCGGAGTACGGCGTACGAGTGAATACATACTTAGATCGGTCGTGAAACATTTCTTTTAACCTTTTTTTTTTCTTTTTCAACTTTTCCCTTCTTGATTTTTCGATTTTTTTCTCCTTTTCTTTTTTTGTTGTTGTTGTTTTAATGTATATCGCATAAACGTGTTAGTACAAGGTACATACATACGTTGTTACGTAAATACGTACGAATGTATGTACGTACATGTGTGTGCATGTATGGTACGTGTACGTGTGCGTGTGTGCGTGTCACGAATGTGCGTTTGCCTCTTCTGCCATGATCGAAAAAAAGACGGTAGAAACTTCTGCGCTTCTTATTTAACCTTTTAAAGTTCTATCGTTTAATCATTCCGCGATGTCCGATTTTTGGTACTCGTCTCAATGGACGTCTCAAACGATCGACGTTCTTCTCTTCGCACACCGTTCAAATCCGAGATCGTCGTTTCCCCCGTTCGTTATTTCAATTTTTATTATTATTTTCTATTCCCTTGTTTTCTTTCTTTTTTTTTTCTGTTTTTGTTTTCTTACTTTATTTCTCTTCGTTCGAACGATCCCTTCGGACGAAAAGACGTTGCGAAAAGAATGGCGACCTCTCGTTTTTCGTTACCACCTTTGTCTATACATAGGAAACGTTAGGAGTGGCCTATGCATAGAATGTTTTAATGCCTTCCTCCATCCTTTTACAATATAATTTCGCTATTAACGTTAATACTTCGTGCTGCTAGAGATTAGCCTTAGGTTCATTTTAGTGCACTTTCTCCGCTATTATGTTCTATCGGAGCGACAATAATTTACCGTTACGTTCTCTCGCGAGCACACATCGCACGATTCTAAATCCCTTCTCCATCGTGTCGCATCGCTTCTCTCGCGGGGGTGGAGGGGAGATGGGGAAATGGGGGTGGGTGTGGTGATCGTTTAAAATGCAATGCTCGAAGCCGGCGTAGAAAATTACATCGTAACGGTTTGAAATCGTTTACGAGAACCGCAAACGTACAGACAATGTACCTACGTACGTCATTTAACTATCAATATTTTATTGATTTTAGAATCGCGAATAAATCGTTAATACGTTCGTTAAATCGTACGAACGAAAACGAATATTACGATCGACGAAGAAACGAACGTATTTATGTATGTATTTCAATCGAAGCATAGTTTTAACTTCGGTTTAGAGATAACGTTCGGTGAATGAACGACGACGATCGATAACAAAAAAAAAAAAAAAAAAAAAAAAAGAAAAGAAGAAAAAAAACAACAACAATGACAACAAAATGGTCGCCGGTCGTTTTGATCAATGAAATATGAATGAAAGTTTGAACGAACAATATCGGGAACAAAACGAGGCGACATTTGTTTATATATATATTTTTTTTCTTTTTCTTTTTTTTTTTTGAATGAAAAGCTTTGTTCCCGTTCGACCCCCGTGAGACTTTTTTCTAAGCGAGGCTCTCTGTTAGAACACCACCGATGGCGGACGGATCGTACGTTCGCAATATCTCTCTGCACTCCAAGCCATACATACTTAAACGTGTCCTAGAGACTAGTTTACACTGGATTCGGGTTACTTCACACACTGCAAAAGCTTTTGGAGTTACGTTGAAGTTTATAAACATACTAATCTTCTTGATCCACTGTCCCACATAAGTGATCCCACGCAGGCGAAGAATAAAAATATTTCGTAGATTTATTATCGGTATATAATAGGGAATATATCATCGTTCATCTTTTCTCTTCCTCGTTCTACTCTTCTTTACTTTTCTTTCGTTCCTTCCTTCTTCCTTCCTTCCGTTTGTTTTTCCTTTTCATTTTTTTTTCCCTTTCTTTACCTCTTCTCTTCGTTATTTTTTGCTTTTTCGTTTTTGTCTTTTTTTTGTTTTTTCTTTTTTTCTGTCTTTTTTCTTTATAGTCTTTTCCTTTATTCGATTCAACTCAACCCGAAGAGTGTGTGTAATTTAAACGGAATATAGCACCACTAATCACGCTTAGAAAGTCTAATCAAAACCTAACGGAATCGCAATTCGATATTTACATTATCGACGTTGAATCATCCGAAGATCAACGCATACATTATGTATACGAATATATACGTAAGAATAACAAAACGTTGGATTATATAATGCAAATGAAAACGCTTTAGAAATTAACATAGAGGTCTATTTCGTATGCGAGCAAACGATGCATTTATCGTCGACGATATTAGGAACGAAAATTTTGGACGTTATTTATTCTACGTATCACGTAACTCTCTCTCTCTCTCTCTCTCTCTCTCTCTATCTCTCCCTCTCACTCTCTTTCTCTCTTTCTCTCTCTCTCTCTCTCTCTCTCTCTCTCTCTCACCCCCGTATGTATTTTCATCGTTCATTCGCACCAAGTACATATATACGTGTCATACATACATTTGCACGAATGTATTGTACGTATATACCATATACTTTGGTTTAAAAAGAAAATAATACCGTGGATGATAAATCGTCGCGAGTGATGCGGGACAGAAGGACAGCGGGTCGGTCGGTCGGTCGGTCGGTCGAGTCGGTCGAGTCGGTCGAGTCGGTCGAGTCGGTCGAGTCGGTCGAGTCGGTCGGTCGAGTCGCGTCCCAATAACATTATATGCAATA
>OU426851.1:2890088-2910088 GCA_911387685.1 Dolichovespula media | reverse complement strand
CTCTATCTCCTCCCCCCCCCACCCGCCAATATCCCACCATTCTAAAAAAATAGGCCACGATCGATAACATCGTCATTCGTGCAACCTTTCTTTCTTTCTTTTTTTTTTCTTTCTTTTCTTTGATCCTCTTTTCTTTCTTTTTTTTTTTTTTTTTTTATATTCGAAGCTTCAACTCGAACCGCAGATACTTTCGACTCTTCGATCTAATCGATTACACATCCTTTTTTTGATCCTCTTCCAGACTGTAGACTGTGGACGCACGGATCGATACCGTAACTTCACGTTTCGTCAGGTTAATCTGTAAAAAACATGAAACGAGAATGAAGAAAAAAAATTAATAATTTTTTCATCGTTTGATCGATGGATATAGATTACTTCAAATACATGACGAAAGAATGAAAGATCGGTGATTTAGATTTCGTTGAAAATGAACGGGGAAAAAAAAGGAAAAAGCTTTCGTCCCGTCGAACCAAAAAAGATTATATATATATATATATATATAGGGTCGTTGGTTATTATCGACTACTACTTTTTTCCTTTTTTCTTTTTTTTGTCTTTCGCAGTACCATAACATTTCGATTAGGTATTTGTTCGAGATATCGCGCACTTACGAAAGCTTCGAACGAAAAAATAAAGAGCGAGAATAGAAGAGATCCCACACCTTTCCGTTGCCCTTTCGTTTTCTTACACCCTTTATTCCAAATGTGTTTTTCCTAGCTATTTGGCATATAATGGAGGATCTTTTTCCCTCTCTTTTTCCCTCACTTTTCATCTCCCGCTTCCTCTCTTACTCTCTGTATCGTTTTCTTTTACTTTTTTTTTTTTTTTCAAGTACTAATACGCGTTGGTAGCGGTTGAAAATGGAATCGACGTGCTCGCGATAGTTTACTTCGTCTCGACTTTAACGAGGAATCCCAATGCAAATTCCGTTTTACCGTTCGCACGAGTGCATATATACAATATATGCATGTATGTAAATATAAATATATATATATTTATATTTATATATATATATATATATATATGTATATTTATATATCTATATATATATGTATGTATGTATTTATATATTTATATACGCACACAAAAAAACTTATTTATATACATACGTAGACGCATATATATATATATATATATATATATATATATATATATATATATATATGCACGCACGTACGTACGATTATTCTCGAGGTTTGCATTTTTAGCTAAAGAAGGAGAAGGAAGCCAAATAAGAGGTTGGCCTTATAAATCTCTTTCCACGTCACTCGCGATCTTGACTTTACTATTTCCCGTTATACCCTTCATACTTTTTCTCTTTTCTTTTATTTTCTTCCTCTCTCTCTCTCTCTCTCTCTCTCTCTCTCTCGTTTTTTTCTTTTTCCTCTCTTCTTTCTCCCCTCTCCTCTTTTATTTTCATTTTAAGACTTCGTTCTCCCGGAATATACATTCCTGTTTCATTACGATCTAGAGCTTTCGCAATGAAGAATTTACACAGATTGAATGCTCCTTCCGCCGAGTAAATTATTAATCGTCGAGGAAAGAATATTTCCTCGTTTTCCTTTCTATTTATTTTTCTTTGCCTTTTTTTTTTACATTTCTTTTCGTTTGTCGTTTCTCGTTTCTCGTTTCTCGTTTCCCGTTATATCGAACAAGAATTTTGTCGTCTCACCAAGTTTAACCCTAGTTGCGTTACGTGATGTACGACAAACTGGGCACTTCGAACAGCTCTCATTTATACAGAACGAATAATTTTGACGCGGAACGAAAACAAGAAAAATACCGTATTATCCTTCAAAGCCTCGAAAATAATAATAATAATAATAATAATCATAATAATAATAATAATAATAATAATAATAATAATAATAATAATAATAATAATAATAATAATAATAACAACAATAACAATAACAACAATAACAATAACAACAATAATAATAATAATAATAATAATAATAATAATAACAATAATAACAAAAATAACAATAATAATAATAATAATAATAATAATAATAATAATAATAACAATAATAATAATAAAATAATAATAATCATCATCATCAGTAGGTTAAAAAAAAAGCATTTTCTATTTCGTCATTATAAGGAGAAAAAAAAAATAAAAAAAATAAAAAAAAAATGTTTTAAGTATTAACCGAGCTCAAAGTTGGTCCGGGGTTATTCTACTACATCCGACATGGCGCGAATAGTCTTTAAAAAAAAGAAAAAAAAAGAACAACGAAATGATCGAATAATTACCTGATCGACGATGATTTCGATGACAGGGTCGTCGTCCGTGTCGTTGTCATTGTCGTCGTTGTTTTCATCGTCGTCGTAGTCGTCGTCGTCGTCGTAGGCGGCGTGTGTTGGTCGATTCGGATCGGAGTTCTGCGAGGAGGATCCCTTTTTTCTAAGCTAAAAGTATGCACCCTGACGTTTTCCTTTAGCTCTTTCGGTTCAAGACGGTCCAGGATGCGGGATACGCGAGAACGACGTTGGTCGGCGACTCGCCTCGTCTCCTGGGGCTCTCCTGCGGCAGGAAGTGGCCGTCGAAATTATCTTTAGACTGCGAAAGGTGGTGCTAATGCCTTTGGTCCGGACTTTCCGGCCTAATTAGCCCGGAACCATTAAGTTTATCTACGAGCTACTACTATATATATATATCCCTCTCTCTCTCTCTCTCTCTCTGTCTTACATTCCCCCCCGCCCTTCTCTCTCTCTCTCTCTCTCGCGCGCGCGCGTTTTCTCTCTCTATCTTGCTCGCTCGGGTTCTCTTCCAACCCCCGTCGGGAATTGCGACGTCGTAGGGAAGTTTTGCTCCAACCTCTGCCTAACTTCGAAATGATTAAGCTCGAATAGGTGGGGGATCCTCGTCGTAACGGGTAAAAACTATCTTCGCCGCGATGATGTACGATCCTTATACGCGTTCGTTATCTTACCTACCGATCCTTTGAATTTTATGAAGCATTCCAGGAGAATCGGATGAATAACTCTCCTTTTAAAGCACCCTACCTCTTCCAGTCGAACGACTAATGAAGGGCATCGATCGAAACGTAATTAATTTTGTATTACATAAGCTAGCAACACGGAGAGAGAGAGAGAGAGAGAGAGAGAGGGAGGGAGGGGAGGGGTGATGGTAAAATAGATTATAGGTCGTTGATAGACGATATTATATCGTCGGATTTTCTATTGCAAAGAGGCACAGCCCCCTTCCACTCCCCATCCCTCCCCACCCCCATCTCTCCCCTCCCCCGTTGGGATCTTATATTAGAATAGCTAAGAATGAAACGGATCGATCTCCATCCTCCTCGTTATGCGATTAAACCGCATGGTTTTGGCACGGTAGAACAAGAGAGTAATCGGAATCTAATAATAGTTGGATGCGCTTGGCGAATACGTTTTTGCAACTACTATGACCGAGGACGATAATGGCCGTTGCTTCTAATTAGTGCGAGCCATTAAGTTTATCTATGATCGTTAGAGTCACAAGAGCGTGACTTCTTGCTTGACCGGTGATAAAACGTTTATGCGTTTTCGCGATCGATCCTTTTTTTTCCTTTTTTTTTTTTTTTTTTTTCGAAAGATCTACGACGTGTCTCCCCCGTCGTCGTCGTCGTCGTCGTCTTTGATTTTAAATCTTACAGGAATTATCGGTCAACGCTTATACGTTGTTATTCGATCGTAGGCGACGTCCAATATGAAATAATTTTGACGACAGTTCGATTTGATAAGAGATTTTTCTTATTAGACTCCGTCGTCGATCGATCCTTTGTCATCGATGGAGCGTTTCGGTGATAATCGGTATATACTTTGCCATCGGCAAAGTTATCCCTTATAGTTAAACGACTGTGTCGCTTTTCGTGGGCGGGGGCGGGGGGGGGGGGGCGATACGCTAAGCTCGCTACCACATCTAGCATAGTTCGCAACTCCATTATAGTTTCGGGATGAGACTGAGCGTCATATAGGTACGTATGTATCTGTGTATATAAATATATATATATATATATATATATATATATATATGTATATATATATATGTATGTATGTATGTATATACATTTTACCTGTTAAGGTTCCGCTAGAATGCTCTTAGTACAAAACCTTTGATAAGGTATTAACGAGATCGGAAAACGATTTCTAAAAGATCGAAGTTTATGAACAGTAAGATAAAGCTCCCAACCGGGGATACGATAACGAAGGATTAATCCATTAAGGTGACGTTTACATTGTCCTAAAGATATTTTCGAACTTTTAATTAAGATCCAGAACGTGAACTAATTTAATACCGTGTTCTTGGGCACTTACCAATGAACTAACGTTATCTAATTTCGTACGGGGATGGGATGGAGGGTGGAGGGGGGAGGCCTCTTCAACGGGATCCGTCGTTGAAGAATAAGAGTTGACGTTCTTGCGTGTAACGCGTTAACGAAAATTTTCGTTTGGCCGTTGCAATTTATCCCGCGTCAAACCTTTCCTTTAAAAAAAAAAAAAAAAAAAAAAAAAAAAAAAACCAATCTTTTTGTTCTCGCAATAATCGAGAAAAGGAATTTCATTTGGGATCGTGGGTTAAGGATGAACGTTATACGTCCTCATTGGAGCAACATACGACAGGAACGGTTTAATTATTTTTTAATATCTAACCGTTCCCGACATGCTTTTCTTCTGTTTATTTTTCTTTTTTTTTTTTCGTTTCTTTTTCCTCTTCGTTTATCGTAATATTATGATGTTTTTATCCGACACATTTTCTTGTTGTACATTGCCAATTATCTCGGATAAAGAAAAAAAAAACGAAGCTTTATCCGTCTATCTAAAAAAAAAAGAGAGAGAGAGAGAGAGAGAGAGAGAGAGAAAGAAAGGGAAACAAAGAAGCTTTAATACGAATAATCGCATATTTTTTGTTGTTCGTTGAAAAGTTGCACGTATTTCCTCTCTCTCTCTCTCTCTCTCTCTCTCTCTCTTTGGTTTATTTTTTTTTTATCCCTTTTTGTTAATTTTTCTTTTTTCCTCCTTTTGTTACATCGTGCCTTCCCATACGCCAGAATAGGGATCCTATCATCAAGGATTTTCGTGGTTGCCTCCGCAGATCCTTTTTGCGAAAAGCCGTTCTACGAGCTTGCAGAGAGCTCGCGGCAACTCATATTATCAGAGTGTTCCTTCCTTCCTTCCTTCCTTCCTTCCTTCCTTCATTCTTTCCTTCCTTCCTTCCTTCCTATCTTCCTTCTTTTCTTTCCACGACTCATCTCATTCCTTTCTTTTTCTCTTTATATTTTCTCTCTCTACTTTTTCTTTTTTTTTTTTATTGTCTCTTTTTATTGCATTCTTTCGTTTCTTAGAAAGCTGCAAGGTTCTTCTTGACATCCATACTATCTAGCTTTTAGTGAGGAGGTCTTAAACCTTAGATAGAATTTCGATAATAAAGTCACCCTATATAAGATTGTCCCGTATTACGTGTATCTATAATATATATAGGATATATATATATATATATATATATATATATATATATATATATATATATAGCATGAATTTTCATGAAACTTTCAAATCCTCCGTTGTTAGAGAATTTTAAATTATCTTACTTTTCTCTAATACGAAATGCTCGAACTCGAGAGTATACACGATGGATGTTGGCCCGACGAAAGTGAATAAATCTCTCATTCTCGCGTCGATGAAAACAACGACCGTGACCGCGCATACTCGTGCTCGCAAATAAGAAATTTCTTACTAGACTTATATCATTGCGCTGGAATACAAAGATAAATATATGTTGATTACTTGTTTTCTTTTCTTTTTTATTTCTATCCTTCCTCCTCTTTCCCTTACTGCATAGTGATATTTCAATTTAACTCACGCAGACATTGGCATCGATTGTCGATAGAAATTCTCGATATATAATTTTAATACGAATCTAATAACGCCTGAGAGATGCGGTTCGAAGATTTCAAAAAAAAAAAAAAAAAAAGAAAAAGAAAAAATATATTCCTCAGACATTCGTATATTAACAATAAATATTACGATCATAGATAAACTCACCTCTGCGAAATGAACGTAGTATCTATGTCGTCTCTTTCTTTCAAAATGACGTCGTAACAGCAGCAACAGTAGTAGTAGTAGTGGTAGTAGTAATAGTAGTAGTACTGGTAGGAGAGAAATTGGAGAAACAAATGGATAATGGGAGAGTAAATAATACGAGATGTAAAAAGGGATGACGCGACGAGGAATATGATGATCTGTGGTTGTCGATGAACAGTCGTATCCACGAATTATTAAAAATCTTAAGGTATGTTCTTGGTAATATACGATAGGAGAGCCCAAGAAGATCGTTGAAGACGAAGACGCGAATGCAGGAACCTTGATAGGAATGGAGTAGGGTTTGTGGGTAAGGCTACAACAAAACAAAACACGATGAATGTCCTGATGTGCAAGCTGTAAGCATAGAAAAAAGAAAAAAAAAATAAAAAAAAAAAAAAAAAGAAGAACAGAGTATGAGACATTGGATCACGCGAATGGAACTTTAATTATTATTGTTATTGAAATATATTTTAGAAATAAGATTGCGTTTACTCGTGTAATACCTTGACAGTGCCGCTAGATGCGCTAGAAGCGGGCGAGCGTCACGTCCTCGGCGAACGAAGAAAACTTATCCATATCTTGAATGTAATGGGCGAACGGCGCAGCGAACAAAGAAAAGGAAAAGAGAAGAAAAAAGAAACAAAGAAAAGGGAGAAAAACAATGGGAAAGAAGAGAGAAAGGGATGAAGAGAATAAGAAAAAAGATAGCAAGAGAAAAGAACGAAATAAGATGAGGAAGGAAAAGCGAACGAGAAGGGACGAGGAGAAAGTAAAGAAGAAAGAAAGAAAAAAAAGAGAGAAGAGGAACAAAAAAGAAAAAAAAAAAAAAGAGAGAAAAAACACACGTTGGATTAGTGTTTAGACAGATATTGACGTCGGTTCATTGATCGTATAATTAAAAATTGTATCGATACGTATGCACGATTATATATTATCGATATATAGTATCTGCTATCAGTCGTTTTGATCTAACCATATGTACGTACGTATGTACATATTCACATATGTACGTACGTATGTACGTACGTATATTTCGATTATTAACGCGAAGCGTTATATTCGTTTTTTGTATCATTCGATCGATATAACATTACAAGGTTGATAGATAACAGACTAGGTCCTCTCGTCCTCGTACCACACCAACGGCGAAGTATGTAAAATATCTTCGAAACCGATGGTTTTCTACGGTTTACGGGCGCTACGGTGACCCCCGTGAAACGCGAATACGAGAAACACGCGCACGCGGTCGTCCCAGAGAAACGGCCATAGTGTTCTATTTCCGTTCGCACGTGAATCATCCTCGTTTCATCTATCTCTTTTAACGGTACTACGACCATTATGATATACTTCGGTCGTACGATTCTAGATCCTTACTATCGTATTATTCGATACGTTAATCACGATCGTTTATACCCTTGGCTTCTAGTCGGGGTTACGGGGCGTTATGGGCCGGGGGGAGGGTAGGGGGGTCGAATCAAGATCGATATCTTCGTTTAAATCATACGAGAGCGCGTATACGCGCGTGCATAACGCGGACGAACGTTATTTATTTAACGATCAGTCAATACAGATTTTGCCGGCTATCAATCGTTTAAAACGCATTCGAACGGATATGCTAAAGGCCAAACGAAATACGTTGTACTTTCGATATTGGAACTAATTACGAGATACGGCATAATGCGTAAACGAGAACATTAAACCATCGGACCGATGGCTAAACATCGTATTGTCAACAAAACTTCAACGTTCAATCGGCCAGGCTCTACTCTCTGCTCTGCTCTATTCTACTCTACTTAACTCGACGCGATACGATACGAATCGAAACGAATCGAAACGAAACGAATCGAATCGAATCGAATCGAATCGAATCGAATCGAATCGAGTAGACTCGTTGACGAGAGTAATTTCATTATTATTAAGTTACTACAATCAGCTTGATCACGTTTACACCACTTTCCAAACTTCATTACGTACAGATCGATCAGTTTCACGTTGTCGGGAGTAATTGATGCAAATTGCTTACCAAACGGGGGATTGGAGGATTAGGAAATATTTGAAATATTCCCATCTTTCGAATTATTGTCTCGGAATATAATCTCAGTAATCTCGGGAATCGTCGTCGGAGGACGAACGGACGTTCTACGTTCAGAAGGATATTGGGAGAGAAGGATATTACTAAGGTCGAACCATACGCGATGGGTATATATGTGGTATGGTCCGAAGTGTATATCGGATGTTGGTCGATGTATTGGACGGCACCCGTACGGTAATACGCATCAGACTACATTTCACGGTTGATCGAGATTCGCACTAGCTCCATAGACAATTTCCCAAAGGGTTTCGGAACGGTATAATAGGCTAGCCAAGGTATAGCGTGGCCATCTAATTCTATGGCATTAGGTCGGAGTCGTGCGAAGGGATAACTCGGATAACTGCTGCTTTCTCTCTCTCTCTCTCTCTCTCTCTCTCTATCTCTCTCGGGATAAATTTGTCAATAGCGAAGACGTAGAAGGCGGTGATGAGGGAGTGATGAGGGGAAGCGAAGAGAAGAGAGGAGGAGGGAAAGAGGGAGGAGCGACAAGAGAGGAGACTGAGAAGCGAATGATCGTGTGCGCGCACGATTATCAGACGAAAAGATGTCTATCACGTTGCGTACCTTATATTTTCCATTGGTATATCAAATAATAGTAGCCTCCCATATACATCTCTCTTTTTCGATGGCAATACTTCGAAAGAGAAAAATATACGTACTTTGATAATTTCTTATTTTCCTGATAAAAACTCTAAATTTACAATGAACTAACGTTATCGTTTCTCTCTCCCTCTCTCTTTATATATATATATATATATATATATATATATATATATATATATATATATATATATATGAGGCGGAATTGCTTATGAAGGAAATAACAGCAATGGAGATTCACTGGGAGATAGAAGGCACGTCCTTTTTGCATATACATATATACATATATACATACATACGTACATATATACGTATATACATAGTTCGACGGTTAGGCGGATCGGGTCGATGGTACGTCGTGTCCTGCTCTGGTCGTCGTTATGGTTTAACGCGTCCAGCCGTGCAACGTCGTAATGCGAATTCATCGTCGATGAGAGCGTCGAGGCGGTCGCTCGTGTAAACATCGCGTGCAACTTCGTTTCGAGTGAGACAACAGAAATTCCGCGATTGCGCGCTCATATAGCCCACGTTTCGTCGACGAAGACCGTAAACCGTTCGAGCGACGATTCGAGAAATGATTTCGAGCTTGCTAGGCTTCGATCCACCAAGTCAAACTTGTAGCTTTATTGAAAGTTCAACGAACGATTAAACATTCGTGAGTACATTCGTACAAACGTAGATTCAAAGTTGTCCGAACGTGTTTGAAAACCTTCTTCGATTATACATATACATGTAATTAGTTGGAAGAAATTAATGAGTTTGCTATTTTTCCACCTATACTTTTCGTTTTTCTCTAGTTTTCCTTTTTTCTTAACGTTCGTTCTTTCGTTTTACGTTCTATCTATTCGTAAGAAATATATATAAATATATAATAAGAAACAATCGTTTCGTATAAACGAAACGTAATAAGATCCTTCGAATGGCACACGTTTGAACGCAGATGTATGACGGTCGATCTATCTTCAGGCGGGACCATCTTTGTCTCCGTGCATTGTCCACCGAGAATGTCATCGTGCATCAGTCACAATTAGATGTTACGTTTTCTGTCCGTTTTTATCTTTTACAATCTTTTTTATAGATTACCTCGGTATCTTACGTAAATATATATATATATATATATATATATATATATATATATATGTCTATATTGTACATCGAAATATTTGCCTTTACGAAATATTTGATTAAATATTTAATCGATCGATCGATCGATCGATGGATCGATTAACGGCCATTCCTGTCCTTGCTTCTCTTTCGTTCAATAATTTCTTCTGGTAGATCCAATGCTAACGCCGGGACAATATTCACTTTTCCTTTCTTTTTTCATTCTATCCTCTCTTCAGATACGTTCGAACTAGCCGCGAGCGTAAAATTGGAAATAGGAAATTCTTCTCCACCCTTGTTTCTTCTTTATTTTCCTTTCTCTATATTCTCTCTCTCTCTCTCTCTCTCTCTCTCTCTTTCTCTCGCAACTTTCGTTTCTCCTTCTCGCCGTTATAGTCGCAGAAACATTTATCATCGGCCACGACAGCTTTATCGCGCGTCGGGCTCGTTATTTTATTTAGTAAAAAAAGAAAAATATTAAAAAATAAAAAAAAGAAGAAAGAAAAACGACGAAGAAAATAACGAAAAAAGGATAATGCACGGGGGTTGGGGAGGGGAGTGGAGGAAAGATAGAGAAAGAAAGAAAGGAGGAAAGGGAGAAAGAGAGAGAGAGAGAAAAGAGAGAGAGAGGCGAAAAGAAGCAATAGGAAAGGAGGGAGATAAAGTCGAACGGTTCGTGGGAGCTTATAATCGGCGCGTTCGATCGCACGTGAAAATTTATTCTGTGGTACCCATCAAGCTTTGCGGTCGATATTTCAAACTTTTTTTCCTTCCTTTTTCCCCTTTCTCCTATTTTCTCCCACCCCTTTTTCTTTCCTTTTTGTCTGTTTCTGTTTTTCCTTTTTTTTTTCTTTCTTTTTTTTTTTTTTTATAGATATACGTTTAAATCCGTCGATCGACGGCATATCGTTCTCTCTCTCTCTCTCTCTTTCTCTGTCTCATTTATACGAACGAAAGGACGAACGAAACGAAACGAATCGAAACGAATCGAAACGAATCGAAACGAACGTACGAACCGAACGAACGTACGAACCGAACGAACGAACGAACGAACGAACGAACGAACGAACGAACGAACGAACGAACGAACGAACGAACGAACGAACGAACGTACGAACGTACGAATGAACGGCCACTTTAATTTATTTCTCATGTTCCTAGTTGGATCCATCGTTGTTATCCAGCTCTTCAGATGTACACGCGAACGTGCGTATCCTTTGCAATAATAACCCCCGTGGATAGAGGCGGGAAAAGAGCGGGTTACGAACGCACACAGATGAAATATTTTTTCTTTTTCTCTACCCGTTTTGGCCCAAGGGCACATCGAAAAGACATGAAACGCGTGATCGCGTCCTCGTAGTTTCGTTCCTCTTTTTCTCATTTTTTCATTTTTCATTTTTTCGTTGTTTTCATTTTTTATTTTTTCGTTGTTTTCGTTTTTTCTCTCTCTCTCTCTCTCTCGATCGTACTCCACCGAAGAGCGATTCCCTTTTCTTCTTTTTATTTTATTCTCTCTTTTTTGGCGTGTTTCCTTTTTTTCCTCTTTTCGTTTCTCTTCATCGATCCCGCGACGCTCGAATTTTTTTTTTTTTTTTTTTTTTTTTTTTTTTTATCGCAAAACGCCGGTTCGTATGTACGATCGAAGGCGAGACACTGTGGTTCGACAACGTACAATAACTGCGCATATATCTGTATGCGACCACGTGTAGTCAAACGCGTTGATGAATCGTATGTATATCGATTTAAGAGTTAAGTTACTCCGATAATGTTTGGAGATTATTAAATATTTGTTTCTTATGTATAGTAAGCTATATGAGAATTTCATTAGGTTGAATGTTCAACGATGTCGTTATGATCGTAGAATCCACGAAGGATGAAACACCGGGGCAAGAATCGGTGGCGTATAATTGTCCCCCATAAAGCGGGATAAACCAAAAGCAAGGAAAATAGAGAGAGAGAGCGAGAGAGAGAGAGAGAGAGAGAGAGAGAGAGAGAGAGAGAGAGATAGAGATGGAGATAGAGAGAGATATATATATGTATAGAGGGAGAGAGGGAGAGAGAGACAGAGAGATGGAGAACGTTGTAAATTCGTTCGACTGGAGAGAGGCGGGAAATTTAAAGTGCCCCTAACAGTGAACAATCGCGGAAAGCTAACAAGCCAAATGGGATGTAAATCTTCGTTGATTTTGCATTACGTCATTCGTCGGGATTTGGGAGATACGAATGAGACAAAAAGATAAAAGAGAGATAGAGAGAGAGGGAGAGAGAGAGAGAGAGAGAGAGAGAGAGAGAGAGAGAGAGAGAGAGAGAGAGAGAGTGACTTGTAAATGCTCGTAAACGCGATGCAAGGCATTAAAAGCGAGGCAAAAGGGTTCTCGAATATACGACCTACCTCTTACTCTCCGATGTCATTGCTTTTACGACTTTTACGTGAAAATTATTAGGAAACGAGGAAAATTTCCGACAACTGACGAGATTGTCATATATCCTTTCTATTCCGTCATATCAAAGAGATACGATACGACGACTATCTTCTCATAACTGGATACCATTAATATTGTTTGCTTTTTAACATATATTTACCGATGGAATTATTATATCTTCCATCGGTAAATGATATCGCTAAATGAAGATATTATTATATCTTCGTAGATTTTGTCGAACGATGGATCGCGTGTTAAACTGCAGAAGGTTATTGATCAAACATGTTAAGTGTCATTTGAATTAAAAATTATTGATACTATCGAATCTCCCATGTATTGATTTCTTTCATAATTTATATATATATATATATATATATATATATATATATATATATATATTTACGATCGATCGACATTAATAATTTTATAAATTAAAGATATTATGTCTGTATATATATATATATATATATATATATATATATATATATATGCATAGTACTATCTGTTACTATCTGTCTATATACACATAATACTATCTGTTAATACAAGTGGGATGTTAAAATCACTATATTGTACGGTTGACAGGATATAAATTTCCGAAGTAAAGCGGAAATTGGAAGACAGGTAGGATCGCGAGGCGGATTTACAGGAGGTAGAGGCACATAACATACATACATACATACATACATACATACATACATACATACATGCATACATGCATGCATACACACACACACACACACACACACACACACACACACACACACACACACACACACACACACACACACACATATACGGGTCGTTTAAAAACGGTTTCACCGCGAGAAGTCGGATACAACGGGGGGTGGTGGGAGTTGAAACGTGGGAGGGGGGTGGCGAAACGAGGGGTGGGGATTGGGTAGGGGGGTAGGAGATAGGGGTATCGGTCGTTTTCATCGGATCAGACACGCAAATAAACGCATTGTCCTGTAGGGTACTCTCGTGTAATCGGCCGGTAACGCTCTTCTCTCGCATCGCTATGCCACTCGTCGAACGGATGACAAAATGCAAAATGGACGAAGATTTGCATCCGAACTACCTTGCTTCACGGGTTGCCGGTTTTCTCTCTCTCTCTCTCTCTCTCTCTCTGTCGTTCGACATGCACGAGTTTTGAGAGTGGGATGAGGTAAAGGAGAGGAGGTGGGGTGAGAGAGAGAGAGAGAGAGAGAGAGAGAGTTAGTGATAGTGTTAGTGCAAGTGATAGTGGTAGTGGTAGTGGTGGGAGTTCGCCAACCGTACCGAACGAATGCTCTCGTTCGATTATGCGAACGTCCGTCGTATCGTCACGGTCGTTGTGTGACCCGGCATAATTTTGCCGGCCCCTACCTAATGTCTTTCCAACTTACACGCTGCGCCCGCCAAGATACGCCCTTTTTTGATACTGACGATTATTCAAATCGCGTTTAAACATTTCAGACGTACGAACTTTATTCGATGGAGACGAGTTGAACTTATTTCATTGACGTTCGATGACGTTTTCATCGTTATATCGAAGAGAATAGTTTTTTTTTTTAATATGTGTTAGGGTTAGTTAGAATGTTTGTAGTTTTGAAAAAAATCTATACAGAGGTTGGCCACTGTAAGATCGAATGATATAAAAAGAAAATAACTTTTATAAATACATGTCTTTTAGTTGCCATCCTCCGTGTGCGTGCGTGCGTGCGAGCGTGCGTGTGTGTAAGTACTCGTTACTTCATATCGTTTCTTTATCCGTTTAAAAGAAAAGTCGATCACCGAGAAAATTTTTTTTATAGTATATACGTATACGTGTTGTGTATTCTGTGTGTGTGTGTGTGTATGTACTGGTTTTCGTGGCATAGAAGTTCTTTTTCGTTCGTTTCAGTAGAGTTTAAGTACGATCAACTCGCTTGTAGAGTATCGAAGAAATCACGGAAGAGTGGAAGAGGAAAGTCGAAGTTTTGCTTGGGGCTCGCTCGGTTGCGGAACTTTTTAACCGAATTGAGTTTTGCATCTTTCCAACAACTGTGTATATATATATATATATATATATATATATATATATATATATATATATATATACATATATATATACACACACATGTAGTTGACATATGTATACGTATCGCAGAAGAATACGAGCACGGCTAGGGTGAAAGTGATATGAGTTACGAAGTTTAGTAATATTTTTCTGGAAATTCTATCGGGAGTATGCCTCGGGAGTTAGGTAATACGCGTCCCTTCTTCGGTACTTTTCGAAAACGTACGTCTTGAATTTCGACGAATCGAAAATTAAAAAACCTCGCCCCTTTTGTAGACCGAAATATCGTATAGGATCGATTTTATATTTCGATAACACGAAACGCTTGATTCCGATTTTCTTGAACGAATTTATTACTTTATCGAAATTCCTTTTAATACTTTCAATCGAAATCGATTACGCGGATGTTGCCTTTCAATAATTTTTGTATACTTTTATGTTCTCTGTATTTGCTTTTTCTCTTCTCACCGTCGCCGAATTCTATTCCCCCTCCCTCCCTCCTGCCACCTTCCCACCACGGCTTTCCGTTCTAACGTATCAAAGCATTTTTGTTTGCTAGGGAAAAATAAATTACGCCGTTTACCGAGGCACCCGAGGAATATGCTTCAGTCGAATCGAAAACGAAGTTTTTGCTAGCGAACAAACAACTGTTTTAGGACAATCAATATTCGCTGTTGGTCAAATAAACGGGAAGGGCAGGCAAGAAATTATTTACTCGTCGAAAAGACCGACATATTCGTTCAAATAAACGTAATACGAGCCACGCATTAATCCATTTAGATGGCCGATCGAAATTCAAGGCATTAATAGTGCGGTAATTGTTCCGATCGTTTTCATTTGTCCTTGAATTATTTCCAAACATAATGTTCACCCAATGGATATTGAATTTATGCGGCTGCTTTATAGGACATATACACGTAGATACGTTATCAATTCGACGTAATAATTTCCATTCATTTTTGGTTGAAATTATATCGCCGATAACAACGCAAATACACAAATACACACGGAGCATACGTTGACACGTACGAGAAGGACGTTTTACTTAGGCTCGTTAAAAAGCAATAGTATTATTCTTTCAGTATCGTGGCATTATCATTTCGCTATTATCCCGGTATCCAACGCGATAACGTATCACATGGGAGTCCAATCAAAAATACTTTATGCTAAAAGTCACTCCTTTCCGTCTTTCAAAAATCGTTAAATGTCGACTTTTACTTACGTTCCAAGTTCTCGAGGCAATATTTTCCCCATCAATGCGGACGACTCTTAAGGGACAAAATATTACGAGCCGTTTCTATTTTCTCCGGTAATTTCGAACATCCCATTTCTTCTTTCTTTTTTTTTTTCTTCCCCTCCCACCCCACTTTTTACCGATAAACCATTATCTCTCGTTGATAAAGCGATATTATTTCAAATCTAATTCGATCGGAATGAACGCGGATATCGATGTCGTGCGGTTGATTCCATTGTCTCTCTCTTCTCTCTCTCTCTCTCTCTCTCTCTCTCTCGAATTCCGATTAAAACTGAAACGCGATAAATAATCACGATCTATCTCTAATTGATATAAATAAAGTCCCGGTAAGACAATGTTCTAACCTCAAAAAGTCAATCTCTCTCTCTCTCTCTCTCTCTCTCTCTCTCAAGTTGAAATAAGAAAGAAAGAAAGAAAGGAAGAAGAAAAGGAGGCAAAAGAAAGTAAAGAAAAACTAAAAGAGAAGAGGGGAAAGGACGGAAAAAGGAAAGGAAAGAACCGAAGACGGTGGATGAGAGGTGGGTTTGGCAGGGGGCGGGGCGGGGCGGAGGGGAGGGTGATCGGTTTGAACGGTTGGATCAACTTGAACGTATCTACTTAACAGATACTAACGATCGAACTTTAACACGCCGGCGGGCAAATCGTTAAGAGGCCAGCTAGCACCGCGCCCGTACCGTGGGCGCACTAATTTGACAGTGAATACGAGATGTGCTGGCGCACAATGAGGCCGTGAGGAATGGCAGGCAATAGGGGTCTCGTGCGGTTAATGCGACGAGACTAATGAGAAGGACACGTCCTCGAGATGCATGTTCGGATACCGTTTCGTGGACGATCGCTCGAATTCGCTTCTAATTAAGGCGTTAATGAAGACCCTTGGGAGCGAACGATCGGTCTCACGAAATTCAAGGCACGCATTCGCCACGTCTCTCTATCCATCTGTCTATCTACCTCTCCTCCTCTCCCTACCCCCACCCACTCATTCCTTTCGTCCCTCTCATATACTCATCCCCTTATCCGTCGATCCCTCGATCCCTCTCCCCGTTCTCCCGATCTTCCTCCCATTCTTTCAATCTACGAGGCTACCGACCCACCCGTCAAACCACCCTCCCACCCACCGACCTCTCCGTATCCTCACTACCTCCGTTCGTTCCTACGTCCCACCATCTTAGATCCATTTCCTTTTTGTCTTACGCTTTCGTGGCGCGTACGGAGAAAGATGAATGATCGTTCGGCCGATAGAATTCCTTACACGCGAGGACGATCTTAGAATATCGCGTGTCGGCTACACGCTAACGAATAAATCCTGGACGAGTTGAAGTGTCTTGGATCGAGACATGGAAGTGAATCTCTGTGTGTGTGTGTGTGTGTTTGTGTGTGTGCATGTCATATATATGTATGAAGTTATCTATCCTCGAGTTTTCCCTTTAATACACTGGAACGATATGATACTTCTACTTCGACGTATTATATGTGTGTGTGTGTGTGTGTGTGTATGTATGTATGTATGTATGTATGTATGTATGTATATTTATGATGAAATGTAATCAAAATGGTGTAGAAAAAAATTGATTGATTATTAAATCAATTTTAAAGTAATTAATCAAAGTGTGTCACGTCGCCTGTTAAAATTTCAAGTGATATATAAACACACACGCACTCACGCGTACGTGATACATTTGATAAAAATACCGTTTATGAATTCAATATTATAATCCGATATAATAGAAATGATAGAATCGCGAAAGATTTTATTCGTCGAGGTATACTACGTCACGTTAAAGATCTTTCCTTTATATTTTAAATTCATCGATTATTTTCGGATAAATAAAAAATACATTGGGATCCGTCGGGGAAGGACGTATGTTATTTTTAAGAGATTAATTTATTCAGAGTTTCCTTTTTCGTTTATCGATGCGAACGATGTATGTATGTATATATGTATGTATGTATGTATGTATGTATGTATGTATGTATATATGTATGTATATACGTTCAGCTTAGTTGACCAATCGACGATTGATTTTTTCTTTTTCTCTTTTTTCTTTCTCTCTCTCTTTTTTTTTTTTTTTAATTGGACACGCACGATACGAATCTGTCATAAAAATTCTACCGATCGTTTTTCTCTTTAGAACGAAAGAGTGGCAAGAGAGAGAGAGAGAGAGAGAGAGAGAGAGAGAGAGAGAGAGAGAGAGAGACGGAGAGAAAGAAAGAAAGAAAGAGAGAGAGAAAGAGAAAGTATTATCCTGGAGAAATTGATCCGTAGCGTCGATTTGAAATAATCGGTTACAATCCGTAACCCTCGTAAACCTTTACCGATGGACTTTATTTTTTTCATCGGCAAGAGTAAAATCTCGCTTGGAAACGATTTCAAGAGAGAAAGACAAAGAGAGAGAGAGAGAAAGAGAAAGAGAGAGAGAGAGAGAGAGAGAGAGAGAGAGAGAGAGATAAAGAGAGTTTGGAAAAGCCGTGGAAGATAGTGGTAGGAGGAATGACGGATAAAAAGAAAAATGGACGCTTCTATTTTATCCATAGGACAGCTTTCATATCGCGTGAAAAACAGCCAATTATCTTATTTGCTCGAGTTATCGACGTTACTCACGATCAAGCATAGTCGGGCGTGAGCAACATGCGAAAGAGAAAATTATTCTAGCCCCGTTACTCTCTCTCTCTCTCTCTCTCTCTCTTTCTATCTATCTATCTATCTCTATCCTATCTCGCTTCTATCATTCTCACTTTTCTTCTCTTTTATCTTCCTTCTTCCCTCTCCCTCTCTCTCTCTATCTCACCATCTCTCTCTCTCTATCTCTCTCTCTCTCTATCTCTCTCTCTCTCTCTCTCTCTCTCTCTTCGCAACGTTTAAAGCCACGATACGGTCGTTTAGTTCGTGCGCCGTTGACGCGTTTAACGCGTGGCTCTTAATCCCTCGATTCGTGAGCCATAGGATAACGTTAAATTTCGATTATGCACATGGGAGGGTTAAACCGCGAAAGGAGATGGAATGAGAGTGGGTGGGTTGGACGATGAGGAAGAGGAGGAGGGATTGGCGGGTGAGCTAGGGGTGGGTGGGTCGGTGGGAGGGAGGGTGTAGGCCAGGCGAACGGAACTGAATGGAACAGAGAACGTAGGAGGACATTCACCGTGGTTTTGAAACGATCGATTCTCTTTTACCGATTTTCTCGGGACAATACTTTCTCGATCGTATCCTTTATTCGTACCGAGCGTTTGCTATTGCAACGGTAGGAAGGGGGGGGGGGCACCACGCGTTCGAGTTTGAACGCATTGAAAATTCTCTGTGATTCGAACGCAATTGATTAGTCGAAATCTCTCTCTGTCTCTCTCTCTCTCTGTCTCTCTGTCTCTCTCTCTCTCTCTCTCTCTCTCGCGCGCGCGCGTGCGAAACGATTCTCGTATTTATGCAGTCGTACTCGTCGTTACCGTTCCGTGATTTCGGTTTACGTAACGAGCGAAACAAAACGCGTATGCACGACGACGTAACTTTTGGGTTTGGCTTTTGTATTCCCGATTATTCGATCTTCCTCTCTTTTTACACAGACGCATACACATACACGCATACACGCGTACATAGAGAGAGAGAGAGAGAGAGAGAGAGAGAGAGAGAGAGAGAGAGAGAGACATACGCATGCATGCATACGCACGTACGCATACACATTAACAAAGATATACAGAGTAATAGTTATTCTTTTCGTTCTCCTTTATTCCGATAAGTCATGGATTCGATCGTTCATTTTCTCATTCCTGGATGTTCGATCGACCGATCGATCGGATCGAATCGGATCGACCGATCCGGTCGAGCCCGATTGAAATAAACGGAAAAAGACTTGGTTCGTTCGTCCGTTCGTTGGTAACAACGGGTCGTGTAGTTTATATCGGGAAATTCGATTGACGGTTTTAACGCGTTAATTGTCGTATTCCGTCGACCTCCATCAGCATTATTATTATCGTTTAAATATTTCTTTTTCCACTCAGTTTCGCTCTGGCAGTGGCAAAACGTCGAATCGTCTAAAGAAATTTTCTCTTTTTCTTTTATCTTCTTCTCTTTTTCTTTTTTCGTTATCGCATATCCCTGTCAGATTAAATGCGATAGATAACGTTCGCCACGCTTCTCGCTTCTCGCTACTCCTATCGACGATTTCACCGATTATGGCGAGTATGGCGTTGGGTGCAGGTACTCGGGGTTAAAGGAAATCCCGGGCTCACGTAGAGACGTCAGAATTTCACTGTGATCGCTGGACGTTTGAATTCAAAGTCACGTATTCCATCGCCAAGGGATGACGATCGGTGACCACGGTATTCCGTGATAATAATAATATTAGATGGATTAAGGTAATAAGGTGGTAGGTCTTGATTCTACGCGAAGCGAGGGAATAGGTATTACATCGTTGTAAGATAATA
>OU426851.1:2867588-2887588 GCA_911387685.1 Dolichovespula media | reverse complement strand
AATATATAATATATAATATATAATATATAATATATAATATATAATATATAATATATAATATATAATATATAATATATAATATATAATATATAATATATAATATATAATATATAATATGTAATAAATAATATATAATATATAATATATAATATATAATATATTATTGAGGAAACAAATTTTTCGATGAAAAGTAGATGAATTGACGGTTAAGAAAATTAATACACAATGAAAGTAAAATAATAGAAAAAAGAAAGGAAATAATAATAATAATAATAATAATAATAATAATAATAATAATAATAATAATAATGAAAGAAAAAAATAATAATAACTGTACCTACCTTCTTTTTTAATTTTTTTTCCTTTCTATACACACCACGGAATCGAAGTTAGAAGAAGAATGGAAAAGAATCGAAAATAGAATAAAAAGAACGTAAATGCTATGAAGGAGAACATAAGATATGAAGAACAAAAGGCGATTGCCGAGGTGGAGATGACGTTTAATAGTAAATCAATAAAATTAATGAATTAAATAAATAAATTAAAAATGTTTATACACATATTTATATATATAATATATATAATATAATATATAAAACATAAATAGGGTCCCGAGACTGCTGGAGTACAGCGCGCCGTCTCTCTCTCTCTCTCTCTTGATTTCTCTCTCTTTCTCTCTCTTTCTCTCTCTCTCTCTCTCTTTCTCTTTCTCTCTCTCTCTCTCTCTCTCTCTCTCTACCCTATTCGTTTCGTTTCCTCCCTTGACGCTTAACCTGTTAACCGTACAGATCTATTTTAATGATGTATATCTACGTTGTGTAGCAAAAATTAAAGGGACGACGAATATACTCGTTAAACACAGGGTATGTAAAGATTGTGCAAAATCAAATTAAATTATAACGAAATGGCAGTTGATCATTAGGAAATAATCGACAATATTATTGGTCTAATTCGTTGATATTATTGACAAAAATTAATCCATCGAACTGTGTTTGATGAATATACTCGTCACGAAGAAATGGCTATTCTTTCTTTCTTTTTTTTTTTTGCGTAATGACGAATACACACGTCTCTTGATAAAAAAAGAAAAAACAAACATGAAATTATTCATTTTGCTGTTCGAGTTAAAATTTTAGTGTTAACTACGAATTATTCGTAAAATTACGACTCTGGTTTACGAATTTCAGAATATACATACATATATATATATATATATATATATATATTGAAACAACAAAACAACGTGATAAATAATATTCGTCATGAAGGGTCGGCAATTTTTTTTTGCGTACATACTCGTCGTAACATAAAAAATAATTGTTATCCCTTCATGACGAGTAATATATATATATATATATATATATATATATATATACTCGTTAAAAGCCTGGTGTTAACAGGTTAAGGAAGACGCGACGTAGGAATTTTACGAGAAGATCGATGATGCGTCGTTAGAAATTTAAGGTAATGGGGTACAGAAGGATTTGTTAAGAAAATTTTGACGAGCGAGTCCGTCGTACATTACTTCTTATTTTCTCTCTCTCTCTCTCTCTCTCTCTCTCTCTCTACTTTTTTTTTTTTTACCGAAAAAGATTCGCACCCTAGACGACGATCTTCTCCTCGAGGCAAATTTATAAAAACGTCCGTGTCTCTCGTTCGTTCGTACCTTTTTTTCTTCTTTCCCCTTTTTTCTTTCTGTTTTTCTCCTTCCCTTTTCTTATTCTTTTTTTTTTTCTTTTTTTTTTCCTCTCAATACAGATCATCCTCTCCTGTTCAACCTCTTTCTTGTCTCAGGACAATCGTGTCTCGTCTCGACGGTTTTGTTTTCTTTTTTTTTTTTTAAATATATATATATATATATATATATATATATATATATATATATATATATATTTTTGTTTTCTTCTAACGAAAAGAGACACTCGGAAAGACGTACCGACCGTCACTGCGTTATTACGACAAGATAATGTGGCGAATTTGAAATTGAATTTTTGGATAACGTCACGTTATACGGCACGCGATATATAGCAATATCCATAAAATAAAAAAAAAAAAAAAAAGAAAAAAAAAAGCCCCGATGGGTGTAACCATCGTGCGCGTTCACAACAAAGATTTCTCATTTCTTCGGTGTGTACGAGAATTCTGCGAGAAAGAATTATCCCCATCCCCCTCCACCCGCCCGTAGCCGTAGTTCCCGTCGTACCGTCTCAAAATTTCAATTTTCTCGTATTCGAACGACGCTTCCCACTCTTTTTCATCGTCCTAACCTTTTTCCTTTTCTTTCTTTTTTTTTTTTTTTCTTTTCATTTCATTTCCCTTTCTTCTTTTCGGAAAATCAAAATTTTTTCATCTTCGTCTTACCGATACAAAGACGAAGAAGAACAAACTGGGAGAGGATAACGGGGACAAGAGGACAAAGAGGATTTCTAAAAAAATAACCGCAGATCGGGAAGGTACGAAAGGATTTTCTTTTCTTCTCTTTTCTATCAGTTTTCTCTCTCTCTCTCTCTCTCTCATTCTCCCTCTCTTTCACTCTTTTTTCATTTCGCTCTCTCTCTCTCTCTCTCTCTCATTCTCCCTCTCTTTCACTCTTTTTTCATTTCGCTCTCTCTCTCTCTCTCTCTCTCTCTCTTTCACTCACTCTCTCTCTCTCTCTCTCTCTTTCACTCTTTTTTTCTCTTTCATTCACTTACTCTCTCTCTCTCTCTTTCTGTTTATCTATTTCTCTCTCTCTCTCTCTCTCTCTCTCTTTTTCTAACGTTGAACTAGGCCGTCTTTTTCGAGGGAGGAACTCTTCCTATATATCGATTTAGATTCGGAGCAATTTATCCGCACTCGCGACGTCCTTGATCGAGACCCTTGAGCTCTTTGGTATTGTTCTCCGTGGAGACTTTGAGAAGCGCGGCCTTCGAGCGCCCTTCCTTCCTTCCTTCCTTCCTTCCATCCTTCCTTCCTTCTTCTTCTTCTTCTTCCTTTTTATTTTTTTTTTTACTTCGTCCTCTCTTCTACTTTTCTCTTTCTTTCATTTTTCTCTTATCCCCTTCCCACCCCCTTTCATCCCTTTTCCCTCTCTCTCTCTCTCTCTCTCTCTCTCTCTCTCTCTCTCTTTCTTTTATCCCTTTTCTTCACGAGCTACTCGCGAGGGTTATTGAGAACGAGTGACACTTATAAATTACGAAAGTCGCATTATGTTTCAACCCTTCCGTCCGAACTCGAGGAAGGGTCGCGGGAGCTTCGAAGACCCGCTACGTCTTCGCCTTCTTTCTTTTTTATTCTTCTCTCTCTCTTTTTTTGTTATCTCTCTCTCACTCTCTCTCTCTCTCTCTCTCTCTCTCTCTCTCTCTCTTTTCTCTCGTGATTTCTCTTTTTCTTTCTTCCTCTCGCACGGGATATACGTATTACTTAACACACGCGTACGCACACACCCACACACCCACCCTCAGCAGCACACGTATGCTTATCTGTGCATACGCATTCTCTCTCTCTCTCTCTCTCTCTCTCTCTCTCTCTCTCTCTCTCTCTCTCTCTTTCTCTCTCTTCGTTTCCCGAATAAAATTTCTACGGAAGCGCGAGGCTCGTTTCGTGACGCGATATTTTTTCTAGAAAAGACAAGTCGCAAAAGTAGTTTAAGAGAAGAATAGTTAAGAAGAAGAAGAAGAAGATGAAGAATAAGAAGAAGAAGAAGAAGTAAAAGAAGAAGTAGCAATAGAAGAAAAAGAAGATACGAATGACGGTGAGCATATTAGTCAGTTTTGGGAAATCGTGTCCTCGTTAAAAGGTATTTTATTTATTTATTTATTATTTCCTTTTTATCGACGGACTATCCGAGATCAAATGCTACCGAAATTCGTGTTTAATCTACGTGATTCTCTCTCTCTCTCTCTCTCTCTCTCTCTCTCTCTCTCAATCTCTTTTTCTCCCCCTTTCACCGTCTTTAGCCCTCCCAACTTTTAGATATCATCGTATCGTAGGGTCGTTAGCCCATATTTATTTATAGCAACGTATATTTTTTTTTAAACTGATCCTCTCTCTCTCTCTCTCTCTCTATCCTCCTCCTCCTCCTTCTCCCTCTCTCCCTCTCTCTCTCTCTCTATCTATCTATCTATCTATCTCCCTTTCTCCCTTCATCTCCGTTTCCCTGATCCGTCATACTCTTTGGTCGCGCGTTGGCCCTCTCACGACTCTTTTTTTTTTTCATTTATTTATTTATTTATTTATTTATTTATTTATTCGCGGACTTTCGTGCTTCGTCCGACGACCGACTAGACCGAGCGTGCTGTGCTTCGTATGGTTCGAAAAAGGGTCTACTCATTCGAAGGGCCCCGCGCGATTATCGCTAGCAGTAGTACGAGGTCGAGAGTCCCAGTTTGCAGGAAAAGGGCGCCCTACGACGATTGTACACACTTCCGGTGCTGATGACGTCCTTCGTCTCGCACCGTAGACCCGTGAAGCCTTCCGCGCATCTGTAATTAGAAATATAAAAACATATTCGATTAGTACGAACCCATAAAAATTTCACTACATTTTTCTTTCCTTATATAGATAGCTTTCTTATCGTTAAGTTAATATTATTACGTTCGGTTACGATGGGCTTAATAGGCGTATCGGAGTGATACGTTTCGGTAGTTAAACGGGTGTGTACTCGAGAGATCTTTTATTTCTTTTATTTTATTCTTCTTCTTCTTCTTCTTTTCCTTTTCTTTCGTTTTTTTTTTTTTTTTTTTTTTAAGAAAAAAATAACGTTATGCCGGCGTCGTAGTATTTATAGCACGGTTAACTAAGCGCGAGGAGACGCTCGAACGTCGGTAGACGCCTCGAGACTTCTCTCTCTCTCTCTCTCTCTCTCTCTTCTGTCTCTATCGTACGTTCTCCGACGAAAAGAGAGAGAGAGAGAGAGAGAGAGAGAGAAGTCTAAAGTCCAGGTCTACGGTAGCTTTCGGTCTGGCGTGCAATAAAGCGTATTTTTGTCTCCGACAAATTTGGGGCGTCTCGCGGGAGAGACGACGCGAGCTCGCCGCGTATTTCTTTTCTTTCTTTCTTTTTTTCTTTCTCTCTCTCTCTCTCTCTCTCTCTCTCTTTCTTTTTCTATTTTGCGAAATCGCGCGCATAGGTAAAGTCTCGTCCGTTCCAGAAGCGTCGTCGTCCTTCCTTCTCTTTTCGATGAGTCAAGGTGTCGAGTAGAAGCGAGGAGAGAGGAATTACGAGAGGAGGAGGACGAGGAGGACGAGGAGGACGAGGAGGAGGTGGAGGCGGGGGGAGGAGAGAAGAAAGCGCGCGTGTGTGCTTAAGAGTTACGCCGAGAAGTTTCTTCTCTCGTTCGGCAAACACGGCAGCAGCCGTTTCGAAAATTTGTCGGGGCTCGTGACTGCGTTTAGGAGCGTATTAAGAGAATGACAGGGAACACGTGCTCGTGGAACGATAAAAAGGCGCAAAGCGAAACGGAGCATCGCCGTTTATCCGGGCACCGCGCATCGAATTAGATTTTGCCTCGCAAATTTCCATTCTTCTTACGCTCCTCCTCCTCCTCCTCCTCCTCCTCCTCCTCCTACTCCTACTCCAGTTTATTCTTATTCTTTTTATCTCGATTTTCTCGATCTCCCGTCGCGGCATTCGAAAATTTGCTCGATTTTTCCGTTACGAAACTTTTAGGGCGACTCAGTTGTCACGGATTTACGGTGGCGATGCGGCACGGCGGCGGTACGCGTTTGTTAAATGTACTCGGGCCGCCGCCGCCGCCGCCGCCGTCGCCTGCAAGGATTTACTGCGGGACAAAACTAAAACAGTGCCAGGGAGATAGTACAATTTACCGTTACCATTCACTTAAACCCATTAACGCTCTGCGGTAACTTCGCCCGCGCACCGCGCGTAATTGGCTTTCCATTGAGATTTATCGTAATCATGCGTGCTTACCGAGCCTCCAGGAAACTCTTTTAACGACTCGCAGTAAAATAAATTCAAAACGCCCTACAGTAAATCAACGATAGATAACGCACCTAACGAAAACCTATTTATTTCCTTTACCCGAAACGGATTTATCCATCGTCACGGTATGTACGGACGAGAGGTTTATTAAAATCCAACCTTAGGAAGGTTCACTCCGAGATAGTCCTTGAAATTTTATCCACGTAAGATCATTTTTGAATCAAGATTCGAACGACGAGCCTTTCGATATTAACGTTTAACCGTCGCCTTTTACGCTCGGAGTTACGATTCGCACGATTATTTTCGCTCGGTGAGATTCGTATAATTTGTCTCGACGGTTAACATTTTTTTTTTTTTTTTTTCGCGCGAAGCGTTTTATTACTCTTAAATGTTCGTTACGGTCTACCTTATTTTTTAACGGCGAATTATCTCTCTCTCTCTCTCTCTCTCTCTCTCTCTCTATCTATCTCTCTCCCCCATTTATCGATCTTATTTCAACGTATTTATACGTACCTACGCTTAGTGACTCACACTCAACGTGGCCGGCCACTTTTATTTTTGGAACGACGCGACGTCGAATAAATGTGTGTTTGCGTTTTGCGAGTATTCGAAACGACCTCTCGAACGTATCTGCATATGTATGTAGTTACGTCCTACTCGCATTTTTTTTCAAAATACCCACGATTTTGGAAACCGTAAACGCGCGATTAGCGAGCTCGTTCGGAGTGTTTTCTCTCTTCCGAGGGGGAGAGGAAAGAAAAAAAACATTCGTATTTCCACATTTCACCTAACTGATGACTTTCTTTTTCCTATACGTTAAAATTTTTTTCTTTCTTTCTTTCTTTCTTTCTTTCTTTCATTGCTTTTTTTTCCTTCCTTTTCTTTTTACGCCATCTCAACCGGCCTCCTTTCAGTCACGATCACTTGGAACACTTTTATAAAGCTTTCGTGACCGTTTCGTTCGTGTCGCGAAATATATGAGGCATTATGGAGTAGTAAAACAACAAAAAAAAAAAAAAAAAGGGAAGAAAGTAAGAAGAAAACAAAGAAAAAAAGAACAAAAGGGAAGAAAAATTATAAATTAGCGCGGCTCGTTAAGTCGACGTTATACACTGGAGAGCAACCGCGTGCTGATTGGTCGATAGAAACGATTGTTCCATGAGTAATATCGATCGTTGCTTCTCGAAAAGGCGAAAGGACAAAAAAAAAAAAAAAAACGAAAACAAAATAAGAAAAGAAACCATTGTTTTTCAGTCTTTAATAATCCTTTAATGTCACCTTTCATATCCTTTTTTGCCGTAGCCCAACAACGAAAGCCTCTTTCGCCAGAAACTTAAGAAACTTCTATTGAAAGCTCGGTAATCATGGACTCCGTAAACTTTCAAACTAGCGTATCGTCAAAAATGTTTTTTCTTTCTTTTTTTTTTTTTTTTGTTTCGTTAGGAAGATCGATCGTTACGTCGTTATTAATAATGAAATTTTTCAATTCATTCCGATCGTACGAATCGAAATTTTCCCCGGTGCCGTAGTAACGTTAAAATTTTTATTATTATATCGTTGAATTTAATTTATATTAATTTGCAAACACGTATTATGTATTATTACCAATTGAAATTGATACCGTTCCAATTTCGTTTCTGCTCATTCCTTTATTGGATATAAATTTTACAGCATCGATCCCCCCCCCCCCTGCCGCCCGTACGAATACATTCGGGAATGTAATATTTAAAAAATAAAAACAAAAGATAAAAAAAAAAGAAGAGAAAAAAATCTTTCCAATCGCGACAACACCGTGGTGTACGCGTAAAACGATTTTGTTCGATTTCTACTGTCGGTTAATTGGAGGGAAGCTGAAGAATCGAGAGTAATCGTTTTCGTCTTTATTAACGAGAATTCAGTTTTCTTGATTGATTTTATTATTTCGTTCCCCGCGGACGAAATAAATTAAGTTTCCATCGTCTCTAATTAATTGACGTCTTTTATTGTCTATCGAAAAAAAAAAAAAAAAAAAAAAAAAAAAAAAAAAAAAAACGTTGGTTCTCTCACATCTCAGAAATCACAGTAAAATAAATGTTATACACCTTATAATGAAGATGATACCTTGATTTACGTTTCTTTTTTCTTCCCTTTTAAAAATTATTTCAAGGTAACTCGCGCGCACACTTTTATGTATATTACGTATTTAATACTTTTTCCTTTTTTTTTAATCTATTTTCTTTTCTTTTCTTTTCTTTCCTTCTTTTTTTGTTTGTTTGTTTGTTTGTTCGTTTGTCTTTTCCGTAAAATGAGTATTAATGTTTCTCTGATGTAATACACGGTTTCCCAGCTTTGTGCAGATAATTAATTGCTTTACGTAGAGATCTAAACTCTGCTTACACGTACCATGTACATACCCATATTGCGTACGTATAATTATAATTCCATCACGACACCCGAAGTTTGTTTTAGGAGGAAAATTGCATCATGGTATGCGCATTATGGTACGCATTTATAATTCATAACTGTGCGTCTCTCGTTTGATGCTACAGGGGCCACTCCGAAACGTTGTATTTGAAAGTACAATGTTAACATATTTGTCATGCCGATCTCTTTTTCGCGATATGGTAAGTTTATTTACAAAATTGTAATTATTAATTTATCAATAACAAACACGCGCGAAAATGAAAGAGATTGCGCGTTACGTCCGTCGAATGTATCGATGAAAATATTAATAAAACGTAACGTTAATATGTCATTGCGGTTATCCATTATCGATAATTATTAAAACTTCATGTTAATCATTATTCGTACGAAGCTTATAGTAGAAATATTTTTGTTTTTCTCTTTATTTATCATCAAAGTAAAATTTGCATAAAACATTAAATGCGATTACATCTCGTTAATCGACGAGGTAGCCAATCGATGACCACATACGATTCCTCGTTCTCTCTCTCTCTCTCTCTCTCTCTCTCTCTCTCTCTCTTTTTCCGTAGCCTTCGCTCTCGTTTCCGCTTATTAGGATGGCGAAATGAAACCCTTTTATACGTAGCCCGTTTGCGGAGGGCCACGAGATCGGCGATGGTGGTTCGTTCTCTCAGAGGAAAGCCAGAAGGTAGATAGGAAAGGCCGAGGAGAAGAGCAAAGGGAGGTGCTAGCTAGCTAGCTAGCTAGCTTTCTCTCTCTCTCTCTCTCGGTGGGGTATTAATTCCCGTATAACTGGGATGTGCATCGTGCCAGGAGAGATGCAGCACGGTTTTCCAAGCCCGGGCATGAACGAAACGCCCAACGTGGAAGGCGGTAGCGGTAACGCAGCTATACGAAAAGAAACTTTTTCGCGGTTTACTTAATTTAATAACGCTTTCGCGGAGCGCAATTTCAAAGATAACACTCTAAAGGCCCGGAGACCCATCGTTTCTCTTTTACCTTTTTCTTTTTCCGCCACCCTCCACTCCGACCCCCAACCCTTACCCTCTTACACCCTCTCCCAACCCCCACTACCTTATATCTCCTTCTCCCTTCCCCTTTTTTCCACCTTTCTTTCAACCACAATGTTCTGGATCTGCTTTCTCATTCTCTCTGTCTTCTCTGCCCTCTCATTATTTACCACTCTCTCTCTCTCTCTCTCTCTCTCTCTCTCTCTCTCTCTCTATCTCTCTCTCTTCCTGTCTATCCTTCCATCTCTTTCTCTCGTTTTTCATGTACTTGTCGGCGACGTCTTTTCTACCACTCTAGACCCCTGGTCGACGACCTCCATAATGTAGCACACTTTATTTCGAAAGACTCTTTCATTCCGAAAACACCAAGTTACCTGTCTCTATGTTTTTCTATATACATATATATATATATATATATATATATATATATATATATATATTTCTCCGTTTCTTTTTCTCACGACTCGACCAATCCTTTCAGAGTTACCTTAGGAGAGGCAAAACTGGGTCATTTATTTGGTCGTACTGCGGTTGCAAGCAGTAGTCAGATGTGGTAAATATATATATATATATATATATATATATATATGTATGTATGCATACACATGGTAGAGCATGCATACATATATATTCTACCTTCGTTGCATACTCGTTGACCTAGCGAAGAGGTCAAACTTACCAGGAACCTTTCATCCTTAATACGAGTGCCTGGACGCGGAAGCACGGTATATAAAACGTATGTTAGTGTCCTACGACAATGAGATGTCTTAAAAGCCCAGAACGATTATTTTCCCTTGCTTATTCCCCTTTACCCAAGGAGATTGTAAATTTTGAACAAAGAGCTCGTTTTCAACGAATATCATCCCTATCCTCGAAAAAGGGATCCAACATCGAATAAATGTTTACGAGCATTAACGACGATCTAAAGGGAAAAATTGTACATTCATTCGTTTGCTCTAAAATATATTCAATGATAAATTTTTCACGTATGTACGTGTACCTTAACGTTTTCACGCAAGTTTCACGTATTCTACCTTCGCATTGTCGATCGTACTTTAGTCGTATGAAAATGAAGTATGAATAAGGATGTATCCAACGTATGTATGCACGCTAGATTCGTACTTTGATTTTCAACCCTCCAACTTTATGTCGGAGATTTTTAACGATGTCTCGCTCGTATGCATATCAAATAGCTCAGGAATTCTTTGAGAATAATAGTAAAGAAAAGAAAAAAAAAGAAGAGAGAGAGAGAGAGAGAGAGAGAGAGAGAGAGAGAGAGAGAATGAAAACAAGCGGTGTAACGTCGACGAGAAAGAACGAATTTGAATCTTTAACGTACAGTAATAATCTTTCTTCCTTTATTTTTCCCCCTTCGTTTCACATCCTTCTCGTGCTTTTTTTCTTCTCTTCTCCTTTCCGATCCCCCTTTCCTCCCTTCCTTTCTTTCCCTAACTTTTCATTTTCCATTTTACTCGTAGTAACTCTCCTCTATGATCGGCAGTGACTTTCTCGACTTTTGCCAAAACTTTCGGTAGCAACGACGTAATGAAAACGGGTCGGAGAATTATTATGATATGTTTGAAAGAAAATGAGAGAGAGAGAGAGAGAGAGAGAGAGAGAGAGAGAATTAGTCAAAGAGTTCGTCGAGGACCTTCTCAAGTAGATTTATGTCGAGTCATTACCCTTTTGCGAGCGTACTATTACGGAAGAGATCGTTGGTAGATACGCGAAAAAGGATTTTTAGAGGATTTTGGGAGGAAATAGTGGAAAGGGAGATTCGCGATGTCGCGCGAGGTGCCAGCTGGCTTTACAGGTTTGCTAAATTGGGACATTGGCCGGTGGTGTTCGTTCGTTCCGTTCGATAGAGAGAGATAAAGAGAGAGAGAGAGAGAGAGAGAGAGAGAGAGAGAGAGAGAGAGATCGTATTCCAACAGCGTATCGATTTGCTACGATACGATACGATACTATCCGATACGATACGATATGATACGATCGAACGATCGATCACTTATTGCTAATTTTAACTTTTTCAATTTTACACAGTATGACTAAACGTAATCGCTTGGTATGTACTAATTCAACGACGTACTTTAACATAATCCCTTTGATATATCATTCACGATGGGCTCGTTAGAGGGAAATACTATACGTTGAGATATCAAAACCTGACGTGTATATATATATATATATATATATATATATATATATATACACATATATTAACAATGGGGAGATAGAGAGAGGGCGGGGGCGGGGGTGGAGGACGTATCCATTAGAATCTAACGTTGATGGATTAAATTAGGCTCGATAATGTGCCTCCGTATATGTGGTATATCAAAAGGGTTCATTATAAATTCGTTTGATCTTAAACTTTGGAGAAACTTATTGCTCTTCGGTGATATAACGAAACGGTACCGCCAGTTTCTTCAAGTACACCGATATTACTACAATTAGAGAAACCATTTCATTAAAACGCTCGAGGAGAATGCGAAAAGTCTTTAATACCCCGTTTATAAGCGATCTCTCTCTCTCTCTCTCTCTCTCCGTCTCTCTCTCTCCGTCTCTCTCCATCTATCTATCTATCTATCTCTCTCGGGAGAAACGACGAGTCGTGATTTTGGATAAAACGATGCATTGTTCACGTAATAAATCATTCCGTTCTTACGGAAGATCGGCGTTGTTGGAATATCAAACTATCGAAAAAGTTTTCCCGCGAGTTTCCTCAAATAATTTCGATAAAGGAATGTCGGAGGAAAAATTTCGAAAGTATTTGAGAAACTAAAGAGAGAGAGAGAGAGAGAGAGAGAGAGAGTCGAGGATACGATTCCTGAAAGGAAATAAGGATGGCGGTGGACGAGACGAGGATGACAATTGTATGTAGCTGGTTTTGAATGATTGATTCTGTTACGTACGTGCGTCCCTTCGTAAGAGAATAGCTTGAAAGTTGAAAACGAGTCGTATGATTGTCGGGACGAAAAAAAAAAAAAAGAAATAAGAGAGAAAAAGGAAAGCAAGAAAGAAAGAAAAAAAAAAGAAAAGAAAAGAAAAGGAAAGAAATCAATTTTTCGTTGAATGGTAGTAATTGATGAACCGTTTTATCGAATCAAAGGTAAAGCGTATTTTCATCTCATCGCTGGTACCTGGATTCGTGGTCACACCGATATATTTTATAGGTTTAAATTAGCCAACCGATGGAAGTTTAACATTAATTCGAGTTCACTGTCAATCATTGCGAACGAATCGGCGGTACGTGCGTCGATGTTTAACGACGGCCGAGTATCCTATCGATCTTGAATATTCTCTCGTTTGGTGGTTGAACAAGGATAGAATGTCGAATAAAATTGTCGATATTTGGTTAATCGACAGATGCATAAACGTTCGACGGGTAATGTCATTAGTCATGATTTTGTCGAATTTCTAGGAGGATCCGGGAGGCAGTTAATTAGTCAAATCGTTTCCAGTCGTCTGCGAATACCCGACAAAAATTTATTTCCGACATCGCGACGTTCACGGATTCCATTACATCGAGAAGCACTTCGACTCGATTGGCCGGTATGCTAAATGACTATGGCAAACTTTTCGATCGTTTCTCTCGAACAAACACTTCGGACTACTTTCTTAAGGGACCGGGAAGGAGGATCAGGGGTGGGGGCTGGGGGTGGGGTGGAGGGGGGGGGAAGGAACTCCCGTCGTCTCTTTAACTCATTCGAGTTGGTCAAAACTTTACAATTCTTTATAAAATCACGGACCGAGTAGTTATCGTCCCGTGGACGAAGACGAGGCTAGCTAGTTGTCGCCGATCCGATCATGGCTCTATGTGTGTGTGTGTGTGTGCGCACGCGCGCGCGTTCGTTATACGACACTTATCTATGGACTTTGCAAACCCTCCTTTAAATCGAATTTAACGACGAATCACACGCTACGGTAATAAATTAATGACGATCTCTCTCGCGATATATTTTATTTCCAATATGAGTGAAATATTAACGATTAAGTCGTTCATCGATCTTCACCTCGAAACGATCTCGAGTTACAATTTTTTTACGATTTAAATGTAAATCGTGATATAATTTCGAAATTGTACGATGTATATATATATATATATATATATATATATATATATATATATATTGAAGTTCGATTTCGAAAAGTTACATACCGTGGTACGAGATAGAATGAGTCTGGAACGCGTTTGCGTCATTGAAGGGTTAGGAGAACACCGATTCTACCGATTATCATTTATCGGGATATTTTGAAAGCTCGAAGGAGCGCGTTGAGTCGATGCCTTGCATCGGACAGCTCTATTTCCTTAAGCGACGCTCGAGGAGTAGTTAGACGGCAAAGGACGCCGGCGTTAGAGAGGGGAGAGGCGAACTCACAGTTCAAGAGAGAGAGAGAGAGAGAGAGAGAGAGAGAGAGAGAGAGAGAGAGAGAAAGAGAGAGAGAGAGATGGAGAACCCCTTGTGCGCCACGGAGTTCGTAATACGTAGCTTGAGACGCGATGTTAGAGCAACGCGAAGCTCTGCGACACGATCCCCGGTAGCAACTTCCATCTCTAAATGTGTGTTGCCCACATATGTCGCCTGGAAAGTAACTTTTCTCAAGCTTTCCTGTAGCTACGTATATCTCTCTCTCTCTCGAGAGAGAGAGAGAGACTGTCCACCGATTGTAAGCTCACGAAGCTTTCTGGTTAGGAAAAAGTTTTCCTCGTAAAAATAAAAAAAAAAAAAAACAAAACAAAACAAAACAAGGATGAAGAAGAAGAAGAAGAAGAAGGGAAGTGAGGAGAAGAGGAAGCAGAAGAGTAAGAGTAAGAGAGAGAGAGAGAGAGAGAGGGGGGAGATAGAGAGGGAGAGAGAGAGAGAGAGAGAGAGAGAGAGAGAGAGAGAGAGAGAGAGAGAGAGAGAGAGAGAGAGAGGTGTTGCTCTCGCGGTGACGAAATAAGTATTTATTCGGAGTTTGACGTTAGTGCTTTCTCGTGTAATCAGATCAACGTTGTATCGATAGGTTTGCCTCTGCCTTCTACCCGGGCGCCCTCATTATTTATTTCGATCGTAAAAGGTGGCCAAAAAAAAAAAAAAAAAAAGAAGGGAGGCCGAAGAAGGGATAAAAAAGAGGTTGTCCTCTTAAAGGTTAGATCGATCACGCTTATAGAATAGACGTCGCTGCCGATGGATTTAGTTCGATATTCGTTTGCTGCAATATTCGTGGATTTCGTAGAACGTAAGTAAGAGAGCGGAGGAGGATCTGGAGGTAGGTGGTAGTGGGGTAAGTGGGAAAGGGTGGGCGAGGAATGGGAGCGCAGTGGGTTATGGTGTGGTGGAGGAGTCCTTGGGTACCCTCGGGTTATAAGGAAGAACGTGAAAATGGCGCCGAACAACGGTCGGCGACAAATGAAGACGGGAAGAGTAGCACTTGAGCGATGTAATTGTTCGGGCTGAAGGAGGCATGCACCAACGTTTCAGAGAACTTTCGACTTGGAACCACGCGCGCGGAGGCGGGGAGGGGGTGGGAGGGGCGACGGGGGCGCCGGGGGCGCCGGGCTAGGGAGGAAAGGGGGCAACTTAATTAATTAAGGTGAATCGTTCCGGATTGCCCGCGCGTTTTACACTTGGCACTGCCGCTGAGTAATAGTCCGACTGATTAATACGTTCAGCAGATGTTACGCGGACGTAAACATTAAGCCCATCGCGACTGAGTTATCAGGTACAACCGGTCGATGCATTAAATTGAACGTAAAAGCTACGACAGGGACGACGTTCGAAGTTGGGCTTGCACGATGGGGTTGGTGGCGTCGAGGAGGAGGAGGAGGAGGAAGGGGGAGGAGAGGGTAGAGGGAAGTTGGAAGAGGGGCGGTGGCGGGGTTGAAAGAAGAGCGGGCGGAGGGAGTCGCGATCGTACGGAATTGCCTTTGAATAACAAGTTCCGACCGATATGAATTATGCATAACGGTGCAAATCTAAAACAGATTGGAAAAAGATTCGGTCGGTCTATGTCTGTACCTGTATCTACGGTGAAAACAATAACTCCGCGTTAGTTTCTCCGCGTTATTAGATAATAATAATGATGACGATAATAATAATAATAATAATAATAATAATAATAATAATTTTTTTTTTTTTTGTGTGAGGGAGGAGAAATGCATTTACGCACCCTGTGCCAGGCTCCCATTGCTGGCCAACAACAACAACAACAATAATAATAATAATGTCTGTGCCAACAACAACAATAATAATAATAATAATAATAATGACTGTAACAACAACGACAACAACAACAACAACGATGACGACAACGACGACGATAACTTTTGTAATTAGGCGCTCGATGCTTTTTCATCGATCGAGTTATGTCGGAAATTCGAGAGTAGAGATGGAGGCGGGGGCCTGGGGGAGGGAGGGAGGGGGGGGGGGAGGTGAGCGACTGACTGTGCAGTACGTTCGGATGGAGTGCTACTCTATAGTCTCCATAGCTTGTTACGCATAAATTTTCGAAACTTTGAAAGGAAAAGGGATAACGTTGCAACGTGTGTTGTCCGTAGTAACGAACCGTTAAATTCTGGTAGAAACGGAGAGAGGTTTCCTTTCTCTATGGGTAAGACAACCAATCCGTTCGTATAACGTAGTGATAACGTTCGATCCAAGAGGGATAATGGTATTTTGTTAATGGGGACTCGTTCGAATTATGTATTTTTCTTTTTTATTTATTTATTTATTTATTAATTTCTTTTTTATATCTTTCTTGGATATTCCTTTTTTATCTCCCTTCTCTTTTGACGCGTCATCAAACGTTAGCGAATGGTTCCGCGATTATAACGATTCCCGTACGCTCTTTTTATTGGACGAAATAAACTCGCCATCGTTTTCTCTATCGTTCGATTCCTCTTTCCAAATGGTACACCCACTATGCTCTTTATACGTTTCCCTTTTTTTTTTTTTTAAGGGAGAGATCTTCCTTTCTTTCTATCTTTTTTTCTTTCTATCTTTCTATCTTTCTTTCTATCTTTCTATCTTTCTTTCTTTCTTTCTTTCTTTCTTTCTTTCTTTCTTTTCACGTGAAAGCAGAGCTGTGTGTGCTCGAGCAAAGCCGATAGTCCACCGTTATTCCCCCATAAATTCTGCATCGGCGTTAACGCAAATATATACCTACGTATCGGCTCTTCCGTACAAAGAACCGAATTTCGTGTTCTCTCTCTCTCTCTCTCTCTCTCTCTCTCTCTCTCTCTCTCTTATTCTTTTACTTGCTCCTTTTATTTTTACTTTGATCCTTCTTCCCTCCTAATGCTCGTTTTACCCTTTATACGGCATGAACGAAACGGAAACTACAGTTTCTCCAAATTTATTTCAACCTTTCTCTCATCGTTTCTTTCCACTCTTACTATTTTGCCATAATAAAAAAAAAAGGAAAAAAAAAAATCTTGTCGATAGGAAGTTCGAAGACATCAGACATCGGAGACTTAATGTTTGATCATTTTATCGTCTTTATCCTATCTATACTTTTATCGTTCGAATCAAATTAATTAAGCTCGTCGATATATCTTGTCTTGTTAATAAACTAATATATATATATATATTATTGTAATTTAAATATATATATATATATATATATATAAATTACAATATATATATTGGTATCTCGGAGAGAAGTCGAACGTATATTTTTCAAAAGAATTATTTCGAAGAGAATGAGCTCGCGCGTTTCGAAGAGATCGAAGTTGTCTCGACGTTGATTTAGGGACGTTTCCCCCGTTACACGGAACGTCTTATTCCGGCACTGTAAGTAAATCGAAAAATACGATAGTCTAGAATAAGGGATCGCTAATCCACCTGGATCATCTTGGTCGATCGTTCAGAATGATTTTATTCGTGGCGACAGACGATGTATATTAAAGGTAGATATATATATATATATAAAAAAAAAGAAATCAGATGTATAATCCGATGAGGTGATTGGTCGTTAGTTTACAAGGATTATAATGGATTGTCAGACGACTAGACGAAGTTATCGGCGAGTGTTCGAAATAAGAATGTACGATGTAACAGCAGTTGAACGTCGAACGAGACGGTTTATTTAATAATGGCTTTTCAATAAAACATAGGATTATAAGTTACAAGGATTATAATGGATTGTCAGACGACTAGACGAATTTATCGGCGAGTGTTAGAAATGAAAATGTGCGATGTAACAGCAGTTGAAAGTCGAACGAGACGGTTTATTTAATAATGCCTTTTCAATGAAACATAGGATTATGGGATTTCGGAGTGTCGGGCGTTAAGAAAAAGATTGTTAAATATCATGGAAGGAAAACGAGGTCGACGGGACCAGTTTAAATTTGCACTTGTCACGTGGACGATATAGAGAGAGAGAGAGAGAGAGAGAGAGACCAGTGGTGGCAAATATTTACGGACGATGTTTGGTGGACCATAGGAAAGTCCGTGCGCGTGGCTTTTGCGCACGGAATTGCGTTTACAAGGACGCTTTAAAGCGTTTCGCCGCGACTTCGATAAAATTATCCAACGATAGAGGGGGTGGGGTGGGGTGGGGTAGGGGTGGAGTGGGGCCGGAGTCAGTGGGAAGAGAGAATACTTTTAAACTTTGACGACGAGTTCGTTCGAAGTCGATTTAATCGCTCGAACGTATTTTCTTGCCTAAAAAAAAAAAAAGAGAGAACGATGAAAAGATTCTGCCGTGTATCCGATTATTAGGTATAGCATGTAACAATGATTAGAATATATTATGCTAATATATATATATATATATATATATATATATATATATATATATATATATATTGTCGAATGGATATTACGTGGTAAAAATGGAACGAAATGAAAAAGAAAAAAAAAAAAGAAAAGAAGAAGGGAGTAGTTCGTTGATTTCTTTCAAGTAACCTCGAAAATCCGTAAGAGATACCGGCGGCGTTAAAATAAAATTTCGTTAAAGTTTTCTCCGCCTCCCACCTCCCCATCCATCCCCGAACCCCTCCCGTCGTCGTTTCTTTATTTGAGAATCCTTCGAGCAGGGAGCGTCTGAGCCAGCCAGGTGTATCTTTTTGCCGATGCGGTGAGATTTTTGGCTCGAGATCAAGTCTCGAATGTTTTGGCTAGCCAGAGGAAGCTGTCGAGGATGCAAGCCGCCCGTCCACCTCCCGTTCTACCCTACGTTTCCGTTTCTATCTCGACGAAAAAAATAAAAAAGAAAGTTGAAAACGAGACGGTGGCAAAGAAAGCGAGAAAGAGATAGATGGTGTGTGTGTGTGTGTGAGAAAGAGAGAGAGAGAGAGAGAGAGAGGGAAGGAGAGGGCGAGAAAAACTTTATTTTGTCTCGCGAAAACGCGTATCTCGTCCGCGACGTGACCGACCAGCTGGTCACGTTCTTTTTCGTTTTTTTTTTCTTTTTTTTTTTTTCGTTACACTCTCCCCGTATCCTACAAAGAGAATTAAAGTTCGTTAATGTGTAACCTTATCTGTTTTTCTTAAGGTCGCCAAGAAGAAGTCTCGTAAGAGACTTAGTTTCTTCTTTTCCGAAGTTATCACGATCGGATTGTTATCCTGACGTTTCCTTCTTCTTCTTCTTCTTCTTCTTCTTCTTCCTTTTTTTCGTATCCTACGAAGAAGAAGAGGAAGAAGGACAAGGTACGGTGAGAGGGGAAAGGAGAAGGGAGGAAAAAGATGAAAGAAATAACGAAAAGCGAAGGATAAGCGAAGTAGGAAAAAGATGGAGAAAAATCAAATGTTAAGGGCTAAGAAAGTAGTCGAGATCGATAGGGCCGTTTTCTCGCTCGAACGCGTTTTCTATTCGCGAGCTCGAAGACAAATCGTAGTTGGAGGTTGTGGAAAGCGTCATCAAAGGTCTGTCTGCGAATCGAAGGAGCACTCGACATGTCATACAACAAAGGGAACGTTTTAATATTCGAGCCGTCGGGGTTTTGGATATTCGTCGAGATAATAAAAAGAATAATAATTCGAGACGTGGGTTTCGAACGAGACGACGATGCTTCGTCTTTCGTATCTTCGTTCGTCGTTAAGGAGACATTTTATTTAGACGCGTGTGGGCTCGGGCGTACGCTCGCGCGTGCCGTTAATCAAAGGAAAAGCTCTTCGAGTATTCTTGACATAGGTGAACGGCAGCCATTCCTTTGCCATTGTGTCCGGACGAAAGGAAACGTTCTAACGGTGACAGAGGTTGGCGGGTAGTAGAGGGGAGGTGGGGCATGGACGTTCGAGAAAGAAAGTTTTCTTTTCGAAGTGAAGAAGAAGAGATTCGCGAATGGAAGATCGAAGAAGAAAACGTGTAACTCTTTCAGTCCCTTAGGCGTCTATGCTAAACCGACCCTTCTTATCTCCACCTTCCCTTCCGCTTTAACTTTTCGTCTCTACTTTCCTTCCTTCCTTCCTTCCTTCCTTCCTTCCTTCCTTCCGTCGAACGACGAGAAGAGCCGATTTGCCAAAGTTTTACTCGTCAAAACGCGTTATCGTATTTGTTTCGTCTCTTTACTTTGTGTTTCAACCGTCGGCTGCCACCGACGCGTTTTCCCCATTCCATTCCTCTCCCATTCCCCTCCTCACCCCTCCTTACGGTTCCTTTCCTATCCTCGCCTATCCTTTTCTTTCACTTATACGGACGTACTTTTCCCGTCCTCTCCTTATTCGCGATCGTTTCCGT
>OU426851.1:2835088-2857588 GCA_911387685.1 Dolichovespula media | reverse complement strand
CGGGTCATATAACGGAATAAAAAGGATCGTATAATGGGTCGGAGGTCACGTCCGATGAGGGGTGGAAGTGGCCGGTAATACCGCGGAGTCAAGTACTAGAGACCGGCCACATCCTCGCGGTACTCTAGAAACGAGCTTGCGAGCGCGTAAGCCATTATTACACTAGGATTAGTACTCGAACATTCAAGCCCATGGTTCTATGTTACCCAGGGCGAAGCCTTCCAACGGCCAATCTCGGAAAGCTTTTCGATTCGGCTAGCTTCGTTCCTCTTCTCTGTCCTCGCTACACTTTCTCTCCCTCCGCCCCCCCTCTCTCCCTCTCTTTCTTTCCCTTTTTCCTTCCACCCACCCTACTTTCTTTCTCTCTTTCTATCTTTCTCGTCGTTTTTGTCCTTTTTTCTTTTTCTTTTTCTTTCTTCTTTTTTTTTTTTTTTTTTTCTTATATTTCCATCGAAAACAGGGAGGAACGAACGTTTCATTTTCGTTGAAGGACGTAACGAGTGGAAGACATTTTCATTGGGAATGAATTCCTTCGATCGTCCAACAACCAAACTCATCGTCGTTATTTTCCTTTTTCGACGTGAAAGAAAGAGGAAAGCTTGATGGACTACGAGGAGAGAGAGAGAGAGAGAGAGAGAGAGAGAGAGAACGAATTTCGATTTTCTCCCATCTCTCGTCTCGATGAGCTAGCGACGGAAACATAGTTGGACATTTATGGGAGACGATATGCGGGTAAGCACTCTTCGACGAAACGTCTAGAATCGACAGTAATAACAATTCGCGCTTGAAATTTATACGAGAGCGCCCGTATTCGATTCCAAAAATACACGGCTCACCGCCGAATCTTTTACTCTAGCTGACTGGTTGGTTCTGGCCATCCAACCTTTACCATACACCACCAATGCCAATGGATTCCACGAGAGAGAATGGTAAAAACTTTCGAGCGAATATCCCTCTCGTTATAAAAATTCCTTGAAAAATTTTCTCGTCCGATCCTCTCGTGCTTCTTTTCCCCTCTGCCCCCCCCCGCCCTCTGGCCCCCCTCCCCTCCCCTCACACGTTAATGCTCTATTATTTATGGCTATATACGACAGTGCCAAAATCCTGTTTACCCACCTCCCACCTCCCACCTCCCACCTCCGACCTCCCTCATCATTCACCACTCGTTTTTTTCGTTGAATTTATCGTAACATTCTAACGAAGAGATCGAACGGGGTTATTTCAAAGTAATTATAATTTTTGTTTTCATTTCTCTTTCTCTTTCTTTTTTTTTTTTTTTTTTTTTTAATAATAAAGGGAAGCGACTCGATTAAAACATTTATATGTACGTGTATATATTTAAAGAGAGAGAGAGAGAGAGAGAGAGAGAGAGAAAAGTTTCTATTCTAATACAACCGTGTGCCCTCTCGAAAGAAAGAAAGAAAGAAAGAAAGAAAAAAAAAAAAAGAATAAAGAACTAGCATTAACTTCGTCTTTCATTATTATTTTTATTTTTTAACTTTACGTTTTTTTCGTCGCTTAATTTCTTTCTCTCTTTTTTTTTCTTTTTTTATTCGTCTTCAGAGAGAACGAAGAGATTCGTTGCTTTAATTAAACGATCCTCTCGAATCTTCGGGTATGAAAGATCGAGATCGGGGATCGTTAAAGTCGTTTGCTACGAGAAACAAAGGGGTTGCGAAGGAAGAGAAAAGGAGGGAACAAAAAAAAAAAAAAAAAGAAAAGAAGAAAGAGAGGAAAAAATAGAGCTTTAAGAAAATCACAGAGTAGGAAATCTTTGACGCTAAGAGAACGAAATTGTGAAGTTTGAAAGAACCACTCGAAGCTTTAAGCACCGTCGTAGTTGGGAACAGTCGTGTGTACTTTAACGGACGATCTTAGCTATTCGCTCGTCGTACTTGCGACGCTCTTGCGCGCTTTTTCTCTTACAGAGAGACATCCTCCTTTCGTCGTAGTAGATCCCCTTTCCTAGAAAAAAGTAAATTGAATAGATTTCGCGCGGCGTGCAAGCACGATAGAGTAGAAGGAGAAGGAGAACGAGGGAGAGGAGGAATAAGGGAAGAAGAAGAAGAAGAAGAAGGAGGAGGAGGAGGAGGAGGAGGAGGAGGAGGAGGAGGAGGAGGAGGAGGAGGAGGTGAAGGTGGAGGAGGAGGTGGATAGAAGAAAAGTAGGAAAGAAGGAAAAGGGAAGGAGAGGTAAAGATGGGAACGTAGAAAACTCCAGGTTGGTTTTCAAAGCTCGGTCTTCGTAGAAAATGTATACTTTCCACCGTTCCCAGACGCGCATTTAAATTCTTCCTCGAGAAAGTGAAATATTGAAATATTAAAAATTGACGAAGAACGAGTAACGTATGCCATTTTAGGCGTAACTCGAGTTAATTATCGCAGGTTGCGTAGCGACGTTAGAACGAGATTGTTTTTTCCTTTTTTTTTCTTTTTTATTAAAACCTGATTGCCAATCCTACTTGTTCGTTGATCGTCTTACGTACGCTTTAAATTGCGCACTTACGATGGTTTCCTTTTGAAAGAAAGCAAAAAGGAAAAGAAACGGAATAATCTCTCTCCACTTTTTTAAAACGTATCTACGGCACGTTAAATTAGATAAAACGTAAAACGAATAATATGTTTAACGTTTTAATACGTATTTAAGAGTATTATCATTTCATTTATTCGTTCGCATCGATTCGAACGTTAGCGAGGATCCGTCGCAATAAAAGTCCAACGTGTTCTAAAAAGGGAAGCTTTTCTCGAGCTTTCGAAAAGAACGACGATATATACTCGCTACGACACGGACAAAAGGTTTACATTCCGGCATGGAGAAAAAAGACATTGAAAGTCAGGCGAGAACGAGGGAAGATGGAACGTGAAAAGGGTAGGGAAAGAGAAACATAGAGAAAACGAAAGAGAGAGAGAGAGAGAGAGAGAGAGAGAGAGAGAGAATACGACGTGCAGTTTTGTGAAAATGTTCTGCGACGTGTTGGATAAGAACGACGTCCATATTACGCTTGAACCTTTTAACAGGGAAGTCTTACCCGGTTTCCCCATCTCGGAAGATTTTTGCGATGCTCTGTAATTTCTTTTTTATCGAGGAATCTCTTTCGCGATTTGAGAAGTCAAGAGGTACGTACGTTCGAAGAAAGAACGAACGATCGTTTCAACGCTCACCGTTATTTCTCCAAGTGTCCCGAGAAAAGGGAAAGCGCACGGTGAACGGAGACAAGAAAGAACGGTTTCGGAGATCGACTTTAGTTTGTCGTTGAATCGAATGAGAAAGAAGAGAGGAGAGAGAGAGGGGGGGGAGAGACGAAGAGCAAACATTTATTTGCATCTTGTGTGTTTGCCATAGCGAACGAATAAAACTCCTGGCTTCTCTATCTCTCTCTCTCTCTCTCTCTCTCTCTCTCTCTATTTTTCGTTTTGTCTCAACGAAACAAAAAGAAAGAAATAGAAAATAAAGTTTTTGTATCGAGAGTTAGCTCGAGAGCTCGAGAGTTGAAATCGTTTGACGATATCCGTTCGATTTTCTTTCCATTAACGGGTCTTTGCGTTTCATTAAGACAAACGTTACGTTTTAGTTAAAATGTCAAGACGCATCCCGTCGAAATGAAATTCGATAGAGACCAACGCTCGCGGCCATTTTACCTGGACCTTTTCTACCTTCGAACGTGTGCTAGAAATTCACCTTCGTATTATTTTCCAGACACCCCCGTGCAAATGCACTCGATGGATATCCGACTAGTATCGAAGTAGAAGGCTAAGATTCAATAAGATCGGCCGACGATCGTTTTACGATCGACTCGATACATCGACTCAACGTCGATATAGCTGACACCAGCTAACGTTCTTCTCATCGATGCCGATCGAAATACTGAAATATGCTGACCCGAGAACAAACACACTTCTCTCATATCTTCCCTCTTTACATTTATCTCGTTTTTCTTTGAATTTATTTTTTTCCCCCTTCAATCACTAAACAGTTTCGACGAAATTATTATCTCGTACGCCGGTCGTATTTCTTTATTCACATTGGCGTGAATTGTTCGTTAGAATATAATTACATAAGTCGATTGTATTTTGTTGTCATCGGATGAGATTCGTAAATTCAAGTAGAGAATCAATGGAGTCTTACGAAATCTTGACAAATAGTTATACAACATCTGCGAATAATCGACTTGGGATCCGTGTCGACCTAGATGAGCGACAGGTTCATGAGCCAAAGAACATGGTCGCTTGAATTTTCGCGAAAGCCGCAAAATCCATGCAGCCGGTTTCACGTTGAAATGCGGGTGGCAAGCTGTGACAATGCTAGTTCGCCGAACTCGAACTATAGTTTCACGTTGTTGTTCACCTGGAATAGTACCGGACTCGAGAAATTCTCGGTTACCAGACTTCACAGCGTCTCGCTCTGACGTCAAAAACCACGCCCTTTTTCCTTGGGTACACTCAAGTCAGCCGGTATTTAGGCTCAACTTTTCTAATAATTTTTTTCATTCTTCTTTTCTCTTCTTCCCCTTTCTTCCTCTTTGCCCTTTGTCCTTTTGTCATTTAATTTTTTTTTTTTTTTTACTTTTTACGTCGATACTGCTTTACAAGATCGAAATTCGTACGAACGAACTAACCGATCTCTTGGTTATCATTTTGAAAGAAAAAACCTCGTCTCCTTGCTGTTCAAGGATTAATGGTATTCTTTTTCTTTTTTTTTTTTTTTTTCACCTACACCTGTTCTCGTCAATCTTAAAACCCTCTGAAGGTTCTTCTGTCGCGCTCAATGAATTCGAAAAAAACCAAAAAAAAATAAAAATAAAAATAAAAATAAAAATAAGAAAAGAACCTCTTCGAAGAAAACGTAAAACGATCGTTGGTTTAACAAAGGAAGACAACAGGAAGGCGGATGGCGATAAATCGATGAAAATATTAAGGCTTTGATACTAACTCTTTCTATAGGGAGTTCAAACTTTTCGTATAAATTATCTGAAATCGTTTCGCAAACTCGCTAAAATTCGATCTCGCGCTTGTACAAGACGGAACGTTGTTGAAGGGGATTAATGTAACTTCGTCGTGGAGAGAGGCGGGGATGGAAAAGGAATAAAATAAAAAAATAAAGAGAGTAAGAGAGAGAGAGAGAGAGAGAGAGAGAGAGACGCTTAAGGGCACGGTACCATCACGGATTTTCTATGGCTCGTCATTCTAGAGAAAAGTGTGTCTAGTTTCGGTGTACAAATACAAACACGTTACACGTATCTGTTTCTCTTTTCTATTCTATTTTTTTTTCTTTTCTATTCTTTTTGCTTTCACTCTCTCTCTCTCTCTCTCTCTCCTTCTTTTTTTTTGTTTCCTTTTTCTTTTTTCACAGACTCTCTCTCTCTCTCTCTCTCTCTCTCTCTCTTTCTCTCTCTCGTCTTCCCTATTTCGCACGACTCTCGGCGTTCGGTTCGTTCCGTTTCACGGATTGCGGCGTGTAATTTCGGGTCGCACGAGCGGACGATATTGTTAATGACGTGAAGGAGGAGAAAAAGGAGGAGGAGGAGGAGGAGGAGGAGGAGGAGGACAAAGTAGAGAACGTCGGTGAAGAAGACAACCGGGTGCGCATCGTGGCACGTATTGTAAGAGATACGGCACACGAGATCAAAAGAAGTGGCACGTTTTCATCCTTTCCTCACCCCTCCGCACCGCACCCACCCATCTTGCTCTACGAGGAACTGCTGAAACGAAATCTGGAACGCTACGTTCGTCCGCGCGCCCGCGCGCGCGCACGCCTTGTTTCCGTTAGAATTTTGTGTTTTGCAGTGAAAAAGAAAATAAAAGGAACAAAAAAGGATTTTACTTTTCGTCGTCCTTCCTACGTAGTAAAAAGAGAAAAGAGAGAAAGAGAGAGAGAGAGAGAGAGAGAGAGAGAGAGAGAGAGATGCTAGGCGTTAACGTTATCACTGTCCTCGTCGACGTCGACGTCGACGTCATCGTCGTTGTAGTCATCGCTCTTTTATAATCTTTTCCTTTGAATAGGAGTGTGCGCGCGCACTCACGCACGGCTGAATATCCTTTTAATTTGGCTCTTTATGAACTTTCCCACGATTCCCGCTTGTTATTTTCTTAACGCGAATGTGGACCTTACCTATCTCTCTCTCTCTCTCTCTCTCTCTCTCTCTCTATCTCTCTCTTTTTAATTTTATCTTTCTTTCTCTTCTCATTTTTTTTTTTTACCAACACCGATGTATCATTCGTTCTCATTTTCTTATCGCATTCCACGTTCCCTTGTTTTAATTTTTCTCTTTTCATATATCGTTGGCTTTTACGACGATACGAAAGCGCTTTTTATTTATTTTTTTTTTCTTTTTTTTTTTTTTTTTTTTAGGTCAACCTGACCAACCGAATAAAAATTTCCATCGTCAAAAATTCTTTCTCGAATTGTCTTCGAATATATTTGCGAACGTGTAAGATTTAACGTTTAGATACGTATATATATTCACACACACACACACACACACATATATATATATATATATGTACGTATATTTTTACATATACGTAGATATGTATGTAATACGTTGTTTCGAGTGTTCCACCGTAGAATTATTATTGTAGCTATACATTCGCATCAATTTCGCAAGAGAAAGGTTACACGAGTCGCGACGTTCATTACAAACGTCGTAACGAGGCCTCGAGCTGGCTGTGCAGTGCATGTGGAAATAACGTGCCTCGTTAAAAAGTCAAACAAAAAATGCCTGCGAGATAAACCTTCCCTTCTTTTTTCTCGTTTCGTTAAAAAAAAAAAAAAAGGAAAAATATATATATATATATATATACATATATATATATATATATATATATATATATATATATATATATATACATATATACATATATATATATGTATGGAGTATGTACGGATTAAATGTATATAAACGATTATTTTCTTGAAGTATTTAAAATTCAACGAAATAATTTCAGATGGATGTTGTATGGTCGCGTTAAAATTTTTTAACTTTCATATTTTTTAATATAGACCTGACCCGTTCAGGCCATATCCGAGTAAAATCCTGAACTCGCCCGATCATTGTTTTTCATTTTTTGCATGTTTTATACTTAGGAATATAATCGCGTGTATACATATAAATTGGTCATACAAAAGTATGTATGTACAATTTTGATAACTAACATTATGGTTTAAATACCGTTGAGAAAATAATTATAACATTTATTTCTAATGAGACGTAATATCTCATATACATACATACACGCACATATATATATATATATATATATATATATATATATATATATATATATATATATATATATCTTAAATAAATGATAATCATTTTAATATGAAATTTTTGTCGATTTTCGTAGAGAATCTTCATGAAAGATACCACTATGGTACTATTTTTCCTTCGTAAAAATTATCTTACGACATTGTCTATATAATCTCGAAGGAGGTGAATTTACGATCAACTTGCGGGCTATCGATGTTCCTTCATGTACGTAGAGTTAATGATCGAAGCGTATCTTTAGACGTTGTAAGTCGCTGGCTTCACCTCTTTCGACGAAACTCTACGATACAACGGTTCGGTCTTTTGCGGGGGAATGGGGAGGGGGGGGGAGGGTTGGATTGCCTCCGTACCATCCCTCAGACGCCGGGCTAACGTAAAAGGATGATTATACCCTCAGGTGCCGCTCCCTGTTACTTCCTATGTATCTACGAACGTGTTCCTCTGCATTCTACCTTCTCTCTAAAAAGCATGTATGTATGTATTTATCTATCTATGTATGTATGTATGTATGTATGTACATATATTTACCTTCGAAACGCTTACACCACGAGCACGTTAAATACACTTTTCTTTATAGTCCTTACCCCGTCCCACTTTAAATTTAAGAGTTATACATGTTACTCGAATATTTTCTACGAACTTATGACGTAGCGATATTGTCCGTTACTTACTTGAATTTAGAATCGAGCAGAATATTATCGTGTAAGTATCAATATGATTTATCGTGTCTTCTTTTCTCTTTCTTTCTCTCTTTTCTTTCTTTTTCTTTTTTTATTTCATTTCTTTTCTCTTTGATTTTTTTCTTTTTCTTTTTTTTTCTGTTTTGATCTTTCCTTTCGCCGCAATAAGAACGTAAACGCGAAAATATTGTATCGTTCGTTGGGTTCCTTTAAAACAAAGTCTTTCGTTTTAATCTCGACAGACTAATCGGACGTAACATTATCGCGAGGAAAGTTTAAGATACGTAATAATACCTACGCGATCGCATGATTCCCAAATTTAACCCACAATTTATATCGTTATTATCTTGTTTCATTTCGGAACGAGTGAAAAATAAAGGAAAAAAAAAAAAAAAAGAAAAAGAAACAAAAGGGATAAAAAATCGGTATAAAAATATGAAAGAATAATAAAAAAAAAAAAAAAAAAAAAAAAAGAAAAAAAATAAGACAGGCAAGAGAAATTTCGCGGATGGTAATTTGAAGTCACGAATAAGTCGGAAATTGTGTTCGTGATAGAACCTAGTCGCCATATTGTTCGCGAGAATTTGTTGATTATTGTACGTATCGCTCTCGTTGTCATTAATCGAACGTAACGAAGAAATTTTCTGCGAAAATTTTTGCATCGTACCCGTTTCGATTACCGATGCAAATTTCTTTTTCCCGTTTCCTTTCTTCTATTTTCTTTTTTTTTTCTTTTCTTTTTTTCATTCTTTGTTTTGTTTTGCAAATGACGATCGATCGGGCGGGTCGCTTTTTAAACCGACGAAGAGTAAATATTGAAATGAAACGAACGAATGAGAGGAACGAGGAACGAGGAACGAATTCGTCCAATATCAAAACGTACTATTACAGTTGAAAGCGAATCACACGGAATGCAAATTATCAGACCGTGTCCATCGACAAAAAATTCATTTTTGCTGTGGAAATGCGTTAAATGGGGGAGGAGGGGGCTGAACCATCGGTATATGGTATTTTTCTTTTAACAAGATACCAACGAACCCACCGGCCCCTAACCCCCCACCTCCCACCCCCCACCCCTCTACGAAATGTGGATATATTGGTTATATATACCTCTACATAAATTACATAAATATGTAAGTACACAACACACATACACACACACACACACACACACAATACGAGAGCAGATTTATCTACACGTGTGTAAATATGTGTTAAAAGAAGAAGATGTGAGAAAATAATCGATAAGCTTCGATCGGTACACGTTGCATGGCTTCCGTAAAGGTCCGTAGATTAATGGTTGAGATAGTTTTCGGTGGTGCGATCGCGTGAAGTATGCCATGGCACATGATCGATAGTTCGCGTGGGCCTCGATGACGTCGAACGGACGAAAAATAAAAGTGGAAAAAGAATGGGGCCGGGAGGGAGGGAGGGAGGGAGGGAGGGAGGGAGGGGGGGGGGTGGTGGACGAGAGGAGGGTAAAAAGCACGGACGCGTGACGTACGCTCTCTCGCGATACGCTTCCGTTATTATCGCTTTGCCGTTCCCTCGAGGATCCCTCGTATTGCCATATTTTTTTGTTTCCTTTCTTTTTTTTTTTTTTTTTATGTCGAACGTCCTAAGCGGCAGGACAAAAGTTGCACAAAAGCGTCCGTCGTCTCTCGATGATTCGATGCCAGATAAGATTTTCCGCTTTACGTCAACGTCGAGTGTAGACAAAAGGTGGCGTTGCTAATTATCGAGCTTTTGTATCAACGAAACGGACATACAGGTTGAACATCGGAAAGAAAATTTCTATCTCTTATAAAAAAAAAAAAAAAAACGGAAGAGCGATAAGCTCTTTTTAATTTTGTTTCTTTCTTGTTTTCTTTTCTCTCTCTCTCTCTCTCTCTCTCTCTTTCTCTTCTTTTCTCCTCGTCTTTTTTTTTTTTTTTATCAAAGAAGACAGACAAAGCTTCTCTTCGAAACGAATGGGTTACGTTATTGAATGAACCCTCAAGAGAAATCGGATGGTCGAGAGAGAGAGAGAGAGAGAGAGAGAGAGAGAGAGAGAGAGAGATCGAGACTTGAAAATTACCGAGTCGACGAAAGCGTTGATTTTAAAACGGGAGTCGAGTGGAAGTCTTTGAAAGTTTCTCAATTAACGGAAGTGAGAGAGGCCGATGTTTGTGCTATGCTTACGTAATATCCCTCAAAGTCCTGCGTAGTCTTTGAATGATGAAAGTGAAGTTTCGTTCTGTTAATGAGTCAATGAATAAATTCGTTATCGAATAATAAACGTAGCTTGGATCGGGAGTGTCGGGAGGGCTGGAATGAAACGTCGGAATGAAACGTTGGATGTGAGAAACGATGGAACGAGGAGGAGGAAGAGGACAAGGGGGTACGCGGGGGAGAGTGGGAGGTGGGGTGGGGTAGGTGTGGGTGGTCGAGGGAGAGGGGTGGGTTAAGCGGCAATGTACATATGCCGTTTCTCTGATGACGTATGCCGATGATGATACCGACGGTGGCCCTGCAAACAGATCATATCTATTCATCGAGCTACCTCTATTGTGAGAGCTCCGTGCCGCACGGAATTCTCTCCATCGTACTCTACCAACTCTACGGTTCCCGCGTGTTAAACCGTTTGTTAGCGCTCTCGCGAGTACGTTCCTCCTCTGTCCCTGAACGTGGTTAATATTATTGGCACGCCAAATTCTCCAATCGGCTTTCATTACGCTGTTAGGTGTTCTCTCAGATCGCGAATCGATTTCTCTATCGATTCTCTACCTCTCTCTTTCTCTCTCTCTCTCTCTCTCTCTCACACACACACACACACTCTGTTTGGTAATCTCTTTCTTAATAGTAACTCAATAGAAATACAATGGGTATAGATTTGTGATATAGAAAATCATGGGACATGCGTTTTGATAAGAAGGAAATAATAATAATAAAAAAAGAACCATTTTTTTTTTCTTTTCTCTTTTTTATGCCCACGTTTATGCACGAAAGATAGATAAAACTCCCGCGAGGGGTGACTTTTCCGCGAAAGATACATTTGATTACGTTCGATTATATTTAACTGCCTCCCGGGTGCAGTATTCCGCGGGTGTATGTACGACCTTATACTCTCCTATTTTATTGCAGTAGTTACTGCCGCATTGGCCGAACACTCACGGTTATAGCCGCGTTTCGTTTTGTAACGGCCGCGCGCAATCTCCATTGAAAATTTAGATACGGATTATATTTTAAATTCGACCAGGGACCGCCTTCCGTATTTCGCCTAAGTTCGATCTTTGATTTCCCTTTCCTTTCTTTTTTATTTTTTTATTTTCCCCCATAACCTTCCAATCGTGATCTTAACTCGCGAGAGAACTTGATATCCGTCGAGTACGATCAAAATTTGTTTAATCGACTTAGACAAGCAATGATGCTAATTAAAGAAATACAACACGCGAACGTACGAATATGTTTGATAAAGTTAGAATCACTACGTCGGTTATTATATTATCACGCGTGGGAATGGAGGATGGTTATAACTTTGGCAAAGTTTGTATCGGGTAAATACATGAAGTAGTAGTAAGGCTCGATGATTCTGAGGTCGTCGCGTCTACAAGCAAGGATCAGTGGAACGAAAGAGCTCGGAGGGATGGTGGCACGTTTCTTAGTCTAGTTCCACCTAACATCGCATAGTTTCCAAGTTAGAGTCAATCTCTTCACCCTTCTCTTACATAATTCGAGTCGAGATTCACTCTGCGGCAGCTCCGTTATCTAATCAACTTGATCCGCGTTATTTGCATTAAGAGAGAGAGAGAGAGAGAGGGGGGGCGGAAAGATAAAGAGGGAGAGAGAGAGAGAGAGAGAGAGGAACTGGAAGAGGGAGAGAAAGAGGAAACAGCTTGACCTCTTTTGTCTTCACGCGTGAGGTAAACGAAGCGAAAATTGGCCTTTTTGAAAACTCGTCGAACGTAGAACTGGAATGTATTCGAGATTGGTATCTCCCCTTCCTACTTTTCTCCTTCCCCCCTCCCCCCTTCCTTCCTCGATGAAATCGTATTTAATTTCGAGCCATGCACGTTCCCGTGAGGTTTCACAGAGATAATCTAAATTTCGTTTCCCTTATAGACGAACGTATTCCGCGCAGTTTTTGTTCGAACGAGAAAGGTTGAACTCGTTAATTATACGTCATCCGAATCTGTCGCATATATATGTATATATACGTGCGTGCGCGTGTGAGTGTGCGCGCGCGCGTGTATAGTCAAGAATATGAAAATTTCAATAGATTCGTTTCTCTTGAAGAATTCGATTGTCCGGTGGACGAATTTATTAATTTGATCTTCCTTGTTAATTTTTTTTTTTTTTTTTTTTTTTATTATTATTATTTTCCTCTTCAGCACACGGAGATATTCATAACGCTTTTCAATCGCAAGTTTATAAGGAGAATACACATGATATATATATATATATATATATATATATATATATATATATATATATTATATACTCATAGAGAATGACGCGATCCGTGCCGTAAGCTATGCCAGAGACTATTGGTCTCATCGGGGCGTCATTAATGAACACGTATCATCGAGGGATCGAAGATCGATGATTAGGCGAGCGAATTCGAACGATTTGCCGTCTGCTGTTTGTTCATTACCAGTTTAATGGCCGGGAGAATTCTCTACGAGCGACAAAATAAAATATATCGGCTCGTTGGGAGGAGCGTACGGGGTTTGTCCGGGTATCGGGCTTATCCGCGAATTCTCTCAAATATTTGACGGGCAGATTTTTCGCCGCTCCGCGTGTTTGCCGTTGCACCGTGTGCGAATGCACGCGCGTCAAACGTCGCTTTGCTTGCGACCGACTCGCGAGGATGAGCTTTAGGATGGGTCCATTGTTGTTGGCATCGGTGATATACCGACGACGCGAAATCGTGCGTTAATCGCGAACTGTGATCGGTTCTTCGTACGAACTTCAAATTCTCCGAACCATTTTCGATTATCGAAATGACGGCTTTCTCTCTCTCTCTCTCTCTCTCTCTCTGTCTCTGTCTCTTTGTATATTCACTCTCGTATTAGTCATGCACGGGTTCACCTATTTCAACTATTTGTAATACAATATATGTATATACGTCGGCGCGTCGACGAGAAATTCCGACGAGTTTCTCGTATCCATTGTAATGATTTTCATGGATCTATTTCTACAATTATTATTATTATTATTATTATTATTATTATTATTATAATTATTATTATTATTATAATTATTATTATTATTATTACTATTATTATTTTTAATTCAACAGAGACTTGATCGACGGTATGAAAAAATTAATATTACGTACCGGCTGTTTCCACTTGGAATTGTACAGTGATACGAAAGGACAATTTAAATGTTCTCCTTGGATCTGATCAATTTCCATTTGTAATTGGAATGTCTACTACGTGCGTATGTATGTATGTATGTATGTATGTATGTATGTATGTATGTATGTATGTACGTATGTACGTATGTATGTATGCATGTGTGTGTGTTATGTATGTATGCATGTATGTATGTACACGCGTATAACGTAGAAAGAATATAATTCCTCAATAGAAAGTCATCTTTTATCTTTCAGTCGAGATACCTCTCATTTTCAATGGTATATTTTACTCGTATCCTACGAGTAAGGAAGAGCGGAAAGAAAGAGAAATGGGAAGAAAGAACGCAAAGCGGGAAAAGCTTGCAGAATTCAACGGACTAGACGGACGTGTATTATACGTATGAGCCGGGTCTGCGTTTAGTAAGTAGTAAGAGAAGAGTATAGTCAGACACAGACCGGTTTCGCCCGTCTGTTTATCCAGCAAAGGGTGAAGGGGAGGGGAAGAGAGAGAGAGAGAGAGAGAGAGAGAGAGAGAGAATCGGAATTTGTAGAAACGCCAGACGGTTTCAGATACGACCGACTAACAGACGTGGCGATACTTTTTTAACTTTGAGATTCGAGAGATTTACTTTATGTTCGAATTGTTTTTCTCAATCCCCCCTCCCCCATGAGTTTTTATAATCGTTTATCTTGTTGTGATTCAACGAGTTTCTCAAGTTTTCGTCTCTCTGTCGATCTATCTATTTAATTTTCTATTTCTCTCTCTTTCTCTTTCGATGAAACGAACGATGATTTATTTTATAAATCATTCGAACGGAAAATAAATTAATATCTATATGTTAGCGAATCATATAAAATGAAATATTCTCTTTCTTGTAATACGCATCGATTCCTCTAACGCATCCCCTCGGGTGTTAAACGAGCTCGAAGTTTCTGTCGCTTTATTTCAGGTCGTGGATTCAACGACGTCTTATTCGATGCGTATCGAGGCGAACGCAAAGCGCTGTTTCGAAGAACGCCAAGTGACATGAAAATTCGCTTTGCCGGAAGCACCCGAGATGAGACTCTTGAGCTCTCCCTCTCCCTCTCTCTCTCTCTCTCTTTCTTTATCTTTTTCTCACTGCCGAACAAAGACGTAGATAAAGGCTGTTTCTATTCGCGACCTGAAGTATTTCCATATCGACGAGAATTTCGGAAAAATGTTAACGCGTACATATCATCAAAAGGAAAATATGTATGTCTCTTTATAATACATTTTTTTCTTTTTCATCTCTCCGTCGAACGACCCGAACGTATCTCTGTATTTACGTTTCAATCTTTCATTATTTCCTTTTCTTTCCGTTTTCCCTTCTATTTTTTTCCCTTCCCCATTTCCATCCTCGTTATCACGTTCTCTGTTCTTCTCTTTTCTTTTCTTTTCATTTCTTTTTCTGTTTTCTTTTTTTTTTTCTTTTTTTTTTTTCGTTTTGTTCTATCCCTATAACGTAAAGTCATTTCGCAGCTTTAGCTCGCGTCACGAACTTTTGTCATAACGTTGAAAATCGCCCGTATACATTTGCGGTGCTATCAAAGTAACGTATAGAGTATAACTGGAACGATTTAATGTCAAAAGATACGAACGTGATCTATAAACTCCCTAGTTTACGGATATATTACGTACACATATGTATGTTGGTAAACATCTATAGTTATAACACTAGGCATAACTTTAGGAGTCGTAGATTCGCTTTATGACCGAAATACTTTATTTTCCGAATTACTTTGAGATAAAAGTGGGACGTATAGTAATAACCACGGATTTGCCTCTGGAAATTTTCCTATTCGTTTTGGTTCCATGAACAAGGATAGAAACAAGGTAGAGTTCCACTCTCCGCGAAATATCGCGTAACATCTCACTCTCTCTCTCTCTCTCTCTCTCTCACTCTCTCACTCTCTCTCTCTCTCTCTCTCTTTCTATCTATCTATCTCTATCCCTATCTCTATCTCTATCTCTATCTCTCTCTCTCTCTCTCTCTCTCTCTCGTTCTCTTTCTATCTATCTTTCTTACTCTAACTCTAACTCCTCCTCCTTTGTCTTTCCTCGTACTAATTAATTCCGTAAGAATTATATGCTCACGTCGTTGCGTTACGTACCATTCCGACCTGGAAGTACGATGTGCACGGCCAAGCGAATAATTCTAGAAAATACGATACGACCATTACCAGCGAACACTACGATAGAACATTAAGAATTTCAAACTTCCGTTCATAATTGCTTCTTCACTCTTCATTCCTTCGATCCTTATTATTATTATCAATGATCCTTCGTTTCTCAGCTTCATTCGTACTTGACTTTATCAACGTCCTTCCCGTTTTTCTTTTCTTTTCCTTTTTTTTTTTGGTCCCCCTATACAATCGTTTATAAATAACGAATAACGTTGGAATCATTAGGATCGTTCATTTTTACATTTGTCTAATTTACTTTTTCATTATCATAATATTCGTCTTCGTCTTCTTCGTCTTCGTCTTCTTTTTCTTCTTCTTCTTTTTCTTCTTTTACTTTGACGAATATGTATCAAGTTTAGTTTCACATTAATATAAAGTAAGTTGAATTCTCATTATTTTCCACTTTCCATTAGTGAGTACGCCTCTTTCGTGTCACGAGTAATATTTTTCACGGGTTCGCGTGCTCCTCCACATCTTTTAAATCTTTCTACTCTCCTACCTAATGCGAAGAAAAGACGTGCGATCATTTACCAAGATTCATTAGATAATGTACTATGGGTGGGGGAAGGGGGTAGGGGGAGAGCTCATAGAACCCGATTCTTGTTTCTTAAAAAGCCGACACTTAATTGAAAAGAGTAGAGAGGAAAGATTAAAGAGAAAAAAAAATACAAAAAAAAAAAAGAAAAAAAAAAAAAAGTAAAAAGGAAAGAAAAAACACAAGGGAAGAAACGAAACTGTATACTGAAATTTAGTCGTCCGTTGGGATCTTATCGGCACGAACTTTATATTTCTTTCGGACGATAATTTTTGCCATTTTCATTCTTATTTCTTTCTTTTTTTTTCTCTCTTTTTCCCTCTCTCTCTCTCTCTCTCTCTCTCTCGTAAAGAGAAATATACGCCTAAGGAATACGAAATACTACTTGCAACCGTGCAATATCCAAGTCTTTCGCTTCACACGCTAGGTGTTTGGCCACTCGAGAATTTCTGCCGCGTAACTTAAGCACGAAGCGTAGGCATTAATGTGGAATACGAAAGGGTGGGGAGAGAGAGAGAGAGGGAGGGAGAGGGAGAGGGAGGGAGAGAGAATGGAACAACAGTGGCTGTACCTTCTCTATGAGGAAGTTACATTCAACAGATTTTCCAGTTGTCAGGAAGGGTCGTCACGTTTCTTTTCTTTTCTTTTCTTTTTTTTCTTCTTCTTCTTCTTCTTTTCGTCCCCGTCGCATCTCTCCATTATTCTCAGTTTCGTACCAACAACGAATATCACGTGACATCGTAATTATGAATTTTCGTCGTCCAAAATTTTTTCTGTTTTTCTTATTTTTCTTTTTTTTTTTTTTCCAACAACAAACGGCAATCGAATATTGATCGTAATTTTGTACAGTCGTGCTGTTCTCTTTCATCCGCTGTTAAATCAACAGTTCGGTTTTTCATCTTTTTCCTTTTGTTTTTTTTCTTTGCATGCGCGCGCGCGCGCGCGCGATTTATTTATTTAATCGCAATATTATTTTAAAATAGATGTACGTATCCGTTTGCCGACCATTAACGTATCTCACTACGCGAAATTAAACGTTTAAACGTTAAAAGAAAACACTTCGCCCGTTATAAACCCGTCTGTATTATTTGAAATTTCGTTATTTACGAGAACAAAGTTAACTTTCGGGCAACTCAGCGTACTTCCACTTTCCAACTTACTTTTGTGTAAGTTAGAGCAGTTGACGAATCGAGTAAACGGCTTGTTATCGTACTACGGTGTCTTTGCCGAGGGCTAATATTTAATACAAACTACTTGTCCAACGATACGAGAGTTTGAATCTTTTTCAAAAGGATCTTAATATATTAAGGCGTAAGAAGTTGTAATATTTAAGTATTAATGATTACGTTAAAGAAAAATTTAAGAGTTTGTCATTTGATAATTACGATGTATATATAAATATATAAGATAATACGTAATAATAATAATTTGTACTACGGTAAATGAAAATCGATCGATCGATCGATCGATAGATGTACATTTAATCAAATAAATAATTCCTTTACCAAATTGTACTTATTTATTTATAGGTACTTTGAAAATTGCCTAACTAACACACCTCGTATAAACAAATATCATTTTACTTTACCGCAGGAATGACCAATTACAAATGATAAACGATACTTATGGGATAATGTAAAATACGATAACGGGATGAAATTTTACCGTAATTAAAATCCGTTTATTCGTTTGATGTCGCTTAATATCAAATGGCTTGTATTCCATAGGAGCAGCAATATGAGGCTCGTGTAAGTTACAAATAACTCGATGATAATGTTGAGGGAAAGAGAGAGAGAGAGAGAGAGAGAGAGAGAGAGAAAATGAGGATTGGATATTGAAATGGATCGATTAGATTGAAAGCATGTGCGAGGGGTGGAGGGGAGGGGGGGGGGCAGACGAACATGTCGCGGTAGTATTGAGGGTATAGCAAATTAGTAAATGAGTAAGAATGGAATAGCGAATGATGGGGTTGAATGGTGAGAAAGGGAGACAGATACCTTAATGCCATACAGAACGTCCAACGACGGCTTTGCCATTTCACTATAGGCCTGTCTCGTGAGGGAAACGGATCAGGACTTGTCGAGTCACCGTGTATATAGAACTCGAGTGGCTACAGAGTGAATGAGTTAGAGAGAGAAATATATATATATATATATATATATATATAGAGAGAGAGAGAGAGAAAGAGAGAGAGAGAGAGAGTGAGAGAGTGAGAGATAGATAAAGAGAGGCGGAGAGAGAGAGAGAGAGAGAGAGAGAGAGAGACATAGAGAGAAACGGCCTGCTGACCCGCCATCAGTCGCCCAGAGCTATATGAAACTCTGACACTGCGCTGCCAGGGTTGTAATTGTCGTCCTTTGTCCGTCATACGAGCTTGCGGCGTGAGCGCAGCGGCGAACCGCAAGCTTTGCCGGTTCTACCTCGAATCGCTGAACCATGCAGGCATTATCGCATCAGGTGCGTAATCCTCGGTTTATCACCTGCGACATACCTACTGTTTCTCCAAATGAAAAGTCCCTTGTCGAGTTTCTTTTCTGATTCACCTCTCTTCATTTTGATTGTATTACGAGATAAAGTACGATGTTATATGATTTACAGTTAAATAAAGGTACGTAAGTAGAGATATATGCGAATGAATATAATAATAAAATGTATCCAATGGAGATTTATTTACGCAATTTATATTTACATACGTACATATTTATTTACGTACGACAAACGAATGATACGAAGATGTTGAAAAACTTTCGTACGATATTTAACAATCGATGCCGATGATAAGCCGTCGCATTTTATTCTTCTCAACTTTAATCTCTTGTAAATATACAAATCGTTACAACCAGCCTGACGTACTAATACCCGATTTAATCCAGATTAAGTACATCAGACTTTAGGCCGATCTGCTAACCGTAACGTACGTAACGACCAAAATTCGACGGAACGTTTCTCGTACGCGAGCGAACCAAGAGCATCCTGGAATTAATCCAAGTATGATTTGGACTTAATTCGAATGCACATGCGTATATTGCATACATATGTATGGCCACCTGTAGCGAAGAGATAGAAGAGAGATAGGAATTGTATAAGAGACAAATGATCGCTATCAACTCGCCTATATATACATATACATATACATATACATATACATATACATATACATATACATATACATATACATATACATATACATATACATATACATATACATATACATATACATATACATATACATATACATATACATATACATATACATATACATACATATATATATATATATATATATATATATTCTTATTATTTTCAATTTCCAACGGGAGACAGGATCGTCAAAGTTTTCGTTACGATCTATATAAAAGCGATTCGTCTTCTAGAGAGAAAGAGAGAGAGAGAGAGAGAGAGAGAGAGAGAGAGATAGAGACAGAACAAGCTAAAGAGAGAAAGAGAGATAGAGGACGATCGATCAACGCGTTTCGCATTAATGCGGTCTGCCTCGGACGTTTATGTATGTATACTGCGAATGTTTCCAGCACGTCGTTACGCGAAATGACCATCGTAAACGACACAATGTCGGTAAAGCGATAGCCTCGTATATCTCCTGTAGGAAGAACACTTGTTCGCGACGATGGCGACGACGACGACGACGACTACGTCGTCGTCGGGAGCGAATGTCTCGTCGGTTGCGATCTTTCCGCTAGCGACTTAGCTCGTTTTCGTTTAGATCCAGGAAATGGCGAAACGACAAGGGGATAAACGTGGATTTCGTCGTATAAGCTCCGCCTCCGAGTTCATTTTTCTTTCGGACAAAATGATCGACGATCTTTCGTTTTCCACGGACAATTTGAAACAAGAAAAAAAAAAAAAATGAAAAGAAAAAGAAAGGGAAGACAAATAAAATAAAAAAGAAACGTCGTCGTTGGTATCGATTTATTCTTTCTTTCTTTGTTTTTTTCCTTTCTTTTTTTTTTTTCCTTTTTTTGAACACGACACATTTCAAACAGTTCTTTTTTTCCGGGACGTAATTCTTTTTCGGATCGGTAGAACGATTTGTATGTGTATTAATTAAAATATCATGCAAAACTTTGTTACTCGTCATGTACCGGATCTATTCAAACGTCATTCCATTTTCAACAGCGACCGTCGGTCTCTCTCTCTCTCTCTCTCTCTCTCTCGTGCATATCTGGAACACGAATCTCAAAATATTTGAAAACTTTACCGACAAGCGAAGTACTCTCACGTTGGCGGCGAGTAGCGGTTACCCACGAAAAGTTGCTAGTTGTATAATGACGAATGGTTCTACGTAGTCAGTGGTAGTGGTCAGTCTGTTACGTCACGTCACTCCTATTAGTAGCTACCAATGTAATATCCATTTTTACTCGGGACACTTTTATCTGTGTTAAAAAATTTTCACAACCGGTGAAAGTTTTAAAAAAACCATCACACATATATATGCACACACAGACACGTATAAATATATATATATATATTTTTTTTTTTATTTTTAATTAAACGTACGAGGATGTACCATATACTTCTACGAAGCGTTTCTCTTCTTTTGCTTTTTTTTTTTTTTTTTTATCGCAAATAATCCGAATTCATTTTTGAAATTGTATCGAAGTAGATCGAAAGGTGTAAGATCTTCGATGAATCATTAAAGTTGTATCATAAACGAAAGGTCAACTTAGCTGGAACTGTATAGAGTAGTGTTTTTCTTTTTTTCGTTTTTTACTTTTTTTTTCTTTTTTTATTATCACCCCGTTATGAATAATAAAAATTCCATTCGATTCATAAGAAAAAAAAACGCGCCATCGTACTTACTTGTCTCCGGAATTCTGGTATCGTGTGCGACTAGAAGTTGGGCCGCAAGGGAGGCCCGGTGACCTGAAGTACTCTCGGCAATGCACTCGTATCTGCCGGTGTCTTCGAGCTTCGCGGAGGATATCACGATTTTCGATCTCCGCCTGTAACAATCGAAGTAGGTTTCGTTCGATAGAGAAAGAGATAATGGTAGGTAGTCCGGTTAGAATCTCCAAATGGTTAAATCGAAATGATAGTAACGATTCTTTGTGAAAATCGTTAAATTTTATAGATGGATAAGAAAATCCTTGTAATATCGTTCGGGGATTTCTGATCGAGCCCTTGTTCCTTTCACGAGGACAAATTGAGTTTATCAAATGACAAGGGATAAAGAGAGAGAGAGAGAGAGAGAGAGAGAGAGAGAGAGAGAGAGAGAGAGGGTAGGATATATGTGCACGATGAAAATCCCTAACGCGTAAAGGAATTACGAAGAAGAAATTGGACTTTTGCAATGGGATAAAGGATAGATTAACTTATTGTTATCGTACGTCCGTCTCGCGAAATCGGAATCATACCGACTTTCTCTGCGACCGACTCCTCGAATTTTCGAAAAGATTTGATAAAGTTCGTGAAAGGCCGAAGTTTTCCCTTTTCTCTCTCCCTAAGGGGAAAATCGGAAGGAATTCGAATGTCTTTCCGGGGCGGGAGAGCGCGCGGGAGGGTGGGGGGGGGGGCGGCGGCGGCGGAAGGTAAGTAAAGCGCCCGTAGAAATAAAGCGGCCTGAAATTTTCTAGTCCTCTCTCTTTCTCTTTCGGATTTTCTCGCAAACACCCGTAAAAAAACTTCTCCTTTTTCCTTACGAAAGGAATTGAAACTTTTTGAAAAACTTTGAACCGAGGAACTTTGACGGAAAATTATTACGAGCATTCTTAAATATTTGTTGCCTCGGCTACGTTTACCGGGATATATATATATATATATATATATATATATATATATATATTTGTTTTTTTTCTATGGTAATCCTATGGAAAATTTTCCAAGTTCTTGCCTCCCAAGATAGAATATTATTCGATGAATATTTATTTTCTTTTCATAGTTAACGATCAAGAAGTGTAAATTCATTAAGTTACGTACGCTCATTCTTTAGTAGTTCTAGAAAACTTTTGCTCTAGTTAGAAATTAGCCGTTTCATTTCGACGAGTATCGATTGGACGGTATAGAAAATTAATATCGCGAAGGAGCAGGCTTCGATGTTACGAAGAAGAAAGGAGAAAAGAAAATAAATAAATAAAAAGGAAGTGGAAAAAAGGGAAAACCATGACGGGGGATAGGGCGGGCTTGGGAGGAAGGAAAGAAGAAACAGAAGTGTGGAGAATGAGGGTGGAGGGTGTGGGGTTGGGGGTGGGGGAGGTTGGGGAGAAGAAAATTGCAATGTAAAGTCGGAGAGTCTAGAGAGTCTAGAGGAACAGGAAGAGGCGGAATTGGCAATAGTGTTGGTACACGGGCTGAGAGAAAGTTTAAGGAAAAAAATAAGCGTCGTTGTGCCACGATTATAATTCCATGCTTTTTAAACGACTTTAAACGGACGCGAACTAATGAGTACCGGGGTACCTACTTTTAGGTACTTGTGTAAATTAAAAAAGGCGGGACGTAGAGGGAGAAAGAGAGAGAG
>OU426851.1:2807588-2830088 GCA_911387685.1 Dolichovespula media | reverse complement strand
TTTGCCAAGGCACCAAATTAGAAACTCTCTGCTTCTACGGCCCTCCACTGACCTCTCTTCCTTCACTCCCTGTCGCTTTCGTCGTCGTCGTCGTCGTCGTCTTCTTCTTCTTCTTCTTCTTTCTCTTCTTCTTTCTCTTCATCTTCCTTTTTTCTCTTTTCTTCCTCTTCTCGCGACTCGTAAATGCGAGCATGTGAAATTATTTAAAGAGGATGAACAGACGAAACTACGATCTCTTTCTCTCTCTCTCTCTCTCTATTTCTTTTCCTTTTACATCCTAAAGGGTCCATATTTATCCGTGTCCTTTAAAATTTCTCGATCACACCACGGAACAAGGTGGTAACAAGGGAGACTTTCGCCACAAGAGAAGTCCGTTATACGCTTCGGATGAAGTTAAGGGTAGTAAATTGGTTTAACCGTCCAACGTTTGGCCCTCCTTGCAAGAGGGAAATTGCGTAACCTTTACCCACGGCTTAGGGAATTCGAAGGTTTGCGACGTTATTATGGGTCTACTTCCTTCGGGGAGACCGCGTAATTTCGGAACGATGGGAGGCTTTCGTTCGGAGGTTAATGGAAAGATTAATGTATAGCTGTATAAGATATATATATATATATATATATATATATATATATATATATATATATAACGATGAGTAGACAAGCTAAGCCTTGTTAATGTGACTTCAAAGAAGTAGATTAGGTGTAGCTAAATTTGATTATTGATTTATTACATGTAACGTACAAACACACACACACACACACACACACACACACACATACAAACGTACATACAAAGAGGAGAGAGAGAGAGAGAGAGAGAGAGAAAGAGAGAGAGAGAGAAAGGATATAGTTTAATTCGATCGTCAACAGCTTAGAAACGATCTAAAGCTTATTAACGCGTACGCGAAACTTTCTAGTTAGATCGAATAGAAATCAATAATTCCATTTAACTTCCATCTTGTTTATGAAAGTTCGTTCGCTTTAGAAATAGGTGACGGTAAGTTTAAATGACATTCGACGGGAACCTTTATAGTTATAACTCGTTAGCTTTCATATCCACGCGCGAAAGTTTTCCATGAGTACGTACATAAGTGTCTATGTCGGTATATATATATATATATATATATATATATATATATATATACGCGCGATACGACAAAAATAAAGATTAAAAAGAAAATAGCAAACTCAGGAAAATTCGCTTTACTCCGTATAAAAGGGGGAATTAAGCGTCGATCCATTAAACGGTTCACACAGATATCTTTCTTTTATTCGAGAGAAGTGCACCGGTTCGCGGATTAAATGCGACTGCCGAGTTAATGCTCCGCGGTTGCGATAATTCAAGGCGAAACGCGTTTAGCGGAACGCAGCTGTGGTGATTAGTACCGAAGTGTGGTACTGCTCGTACACGTATGTACGTACATAACAACATACATACATACATACATACATAAATACATACATACATACATACATACATACATACATACACACACACACACATATATATATATATATATACATGGTATACATGTACAAACGTTTCGTAACTTTTCGGGTAAATCGTAAGATCGATCGAAATGACTTTATCCTCGACGAGATATCGACGAAATATGTCAGCGTACGTTTCTCGAAGAGAGAATGATGATATATATATATATATATATATATATATATATATATATATATATATATCGTATCAAAGTGTACGAAGTAGTAGAACGGATTAAGTCGGATTTACACTATTCCAATTTGGAATGAACGGGATAGAGTGAGGACTTACAACGTTCTCATTCCGCCACAGCTTTTCCAAACGTGTCCTAAGCAGAAACGAGATATAAATCATGCTCACGTCAATTTAACGTCTTCTTCCTATCTTGACACGCACTCATTTTGACATCTTAACGTTACGATATATTTCATTATCTTACGTTTCTCTTTTTCTCCCCCTTTTTATTTCTTCTTTTACGATGAGATCAAGAAGAACAGAACAAAAAAAAAAAAAAAAAAGGAAAGAAGAATAAAGAAAAAAGGAAAGTATACGCAAAAACAAGTGTACAATTATAATAATAATAATAACAATAATTATTATTATTAATTACAAAATATATCTGAGAAATATAAAGAAGGAATGACGTTAGGACGGTTTGTATCTTATGAAACTAACCAATCTCGTTTCGGCGTCATTATTTATTATTATTAATTATTATTATCATTATCGTCATTATTTATTATTATTATTAATTATTATCATTATTAATTATTATTATTAATTACAAAATATATCTGAGAAATATAAAGAAGGAATGACGTTAGGACGGTTTGTATCTTATGAAACTAACCAATCTCGTTCCGGCGTCATTATTTTTATTGTTCTCCTTTTATTTTTCCCCCTATCTCCCTCTCTTTCCTCTTCTTTTCTCTTTTCTACATTTTTTTCCTCCCTCCCTTTCTGCTTTATTTTACCTTCTTTCTTTTTTTCTTTTTCTTTTTTTTTTTTTCTTTCTATTTCATAATCGCGTCCACTTAACAAAATTGAAGCGAGCGTTGAAAAGCGTATTCGTAAGTAGGTACTGTTACGGGACAGGCCGTGCGTGCACGACTTGTGACTTGTTTGTGAGTCTCTAGCAGTGGGTACGACGAGTGGAAAAGCGAGAAAGAATAAGCGAATATTAACGTTTATTATATTTCTTTTTACGTTCCCGTTTCCCATAGAATTTTTCTTCCTTTCGTGCTGCTACTCTCCGTCCGTGCGTCCGTCTCTATCTCCGTACCATTCTTTTCCTTCTCTTTTCTCGTTTCCTCCGACCCTCCCTCTCCCCCGCGCCATCACACACTCTCTCTCTCTCTCTCTCTCTCTCTCTCACTCTCTGTCTTTCCTTCTCTTTCTCCCTTTCCAGAGTTCGCTATCTCTCTTACTCCAAGCGGACATTTCGGTCCCACGCGCAAAATGCGGCTGCCGGCCGTTAGAAAGGCGTCCCGACGCTGGCGCCTCTGCCCGGGCATTACGCTTAATTTGCTTTCTCGGTTCTCCCGGCAGGCACTCTGCTTCTCTCTCTCTCTCTCTCTCTCTCTCTCTCTCTCTCTCACTCTGTCTCTTTTTTTTTCGCCTCCTGGCCGGGCTTTAAATGAAGTCGCGATGAAACGACGGAACGAGAACTCGAAAGAGATGGAGAGACTCGATCCCGTTACGGAACGTTGCTTTAGCACGAATTTTTTCTCTTTATCTTTTCTTTTCTTTCTTCCTGTTTTTTCTCTCTCTCTCTCTCTCTCTCTCTCTCTCTCTCGTTCATTCCGTCTTCTCACTTATTTTCTTTATCCCTTTCTCTTTTTTTTTGGAAAATGAGTTTTATACCGATTTTCCTATACCATTCGACGCCACGTCGTCCTTTTTCTTTTCTTTTTTTTGGTGTTTATATATATATACATTTTATTCTCACGAGAGAGGGATAAAATGACACAGGGAAAATAACTTATCGTATCGTGCGCGCGCGCGCGCGCGCACAGGTATCGTACCTTATTTTTTTTTCTCTTCTCTCTTCCTTCCTTCCTTCCTTCCTTCCTTCCTTCCTTTTATTTTTATTTTTCGTCGAAACTTTTTCCACGGGGAAAATTTTCTCACCGTCGAGGTAGGGAGGGAAAGTACGTGGAATGGCTTCCATAAAAGAGAGATCGTTTCAAAGGTGGCAAGTAGCTATCGTGAGGAGAAAAGAACCGACGTTCACCGTCATAAATCAACGCGGTGATTACGAGCGATATATGATATTCCTTCGTAGTAATTCGGGCAAAGAGAGAGAGAGAGAGAGAGAGAGAGAAAGAGAGAGAAAAGGCGCGAAAGACTAGTAGGACTTTCAGAAGGCGATTCCAAATTTGTGCCGTGTTAGGATGCTTGTGGTAAAGTCGATGGATTTCGTCTTGAAAGCAGATACTACTGGTCCAAAAGATGGACGGTATACCTTTAAGAATGTCGGGAAGAACTATTAGTCTTGTAATGGAAACAGCATGTCGTGGATAAAGGGAGCAAGAGAGTTACATAGACGAGAGGGAAAGAGATAGAGATAGACGGATAGATAGATAGATAGATAGAGAGAGAGAGAGAGAGAGAGAGAGAGAGAGAGAGAAAGGGCGAGACAGTAAGAGGCGCCCTTCTGTTTTTCTTCCATCCAGTAGATGTAGTTAATGGTCTTCTTTTGGGTGGTTGCCTTGCCGAGTTAATGCTTTTGCTGCCTGAATGGAGTCTCCTTCTCTCGTTTCTACTTTCTCTCTCTTCTCATTCTATTTTCTTCCATCTCTTTCTTTTAGGTCCACGTTGTCCTTACGTTTCCCCCTACCCCGTCCCGTCACCATTTTCTTCTTTCCCTTTCTTTCAACGACTCTTGGACCTTCGCGTAGGCATTCTTCCATCCATTTCTGGAATATGTCGCCAGTAAAAAGAAATAGAAGAAGAAGATGAAGGAGAAGAAGGAGAAGGAGAAGAAGAGAAAAAATGGATCGTATCGAGCAAAGCAACACGACCGACGGTCACCTTTCGAATGGAATAAGAATGGGCGGGCGGCCGTGCTTTTTTTGGAGACGTATAAATGCGCGCGTTGGTAGGCGCAATTCGATCGGAAAAAATTTTGTTACGTTGGCACGAGACCATCTTGACTTAAGGGCTAGACTAGGCGACGCTCGCTTTCTCGGTAGCCAAGAAGACGAAGAGACTTAGAGATAGAGAGAGAGAGAGAGAGAGAGAGAGAGAGAGGAGAGAGAGAGAGAGACACTCTCTCGAACGAACGAAGCGACTAATTTTAGTCGCGACAGCTCACTTGCCGCTCACCTTCTCTCTTTCCACGTCGACGCGATATTTTTGTTCGGTCCGATTCTTTCCCTCTTACGATCGGCGTACAAGAGTTAACGAGGAATTCACGTATGAACTGCTATCGGTATATCGTTACACTTTATCGTATCTTATTATTTCTTTACGTATAATACACACACACACACACATATATATATATATATGTATATACATAATATTTTGTTTATATTTATTTATATATACACATAGTATGAAATGTATAAAAAGAGAGGAAGAGTGATTATCGTTAGTTTAAATTATCGTAACCATACATTCGGTTGTTGGAACTTCGAAAGGCAAACAAACATGATAGAAACTTTAATAAAGATTGGACGAACGGAATTTCGTCCCATGCAAGGATGATTTGCGAACGTTATGTTAGTCGAAAGGAACACGACTAATCGTAACAAAAACGAGTGGTACGAGCGGGAAATATGTCGGACGGTTCAAGTTTTGACGCGACTCGTGGACTAACACGGCGGATTTAAGCCGATAGACGTGGAGACGCATCGTAGATGAAGGGAAAACAGACCTAGGCGCGTACACACGAGGAATGTTCCTGAGGAATGGTTTAGGATTCAAGCCCCGGGGATCTCAACTTCCGTCGTGGCTTCTCGTTAAGCTACGTGGATTTTCCTACGAATCTCCGCTCCATCGGGACATCGCGCGTGCTATACTCTCATCGGAACGAAACGACTTATATACATACATATATATATATATATATATATATATATATATATAAATATGTATAACTTCATTCTCCGTCTATCTTCTTCACTTTCTCTCTCTCTCTCTCTCTCTTCTCATAACTTCGTCTTCTACTTCGCAAAAGGTGATAAAACATTTTGATAAGCGCCTACTGGGAACATCTTCGTATATAGTACATTTCACATATATTCTCTATTATATACATATAATATTTTATATATATATATTTATATATATATATATATATATGTTTCGCAATACACGTACAAAATCCAGACTAATTTCGTTCTACCGAATTGCGCGATACGCGAAATAAAAAAAAAAAAAATAAAAAAATAAATGTTCTCTTTCATTTCGTACTTTAACTTTGGCTTGATTTTTGTTCGTTCATTCGTTCGTACGTTCGTTCGTTCGTTCGTTTATTTGTTCGCGTTCATTCGTTCTTATTTTTTTCTTTTCCCTTCTCCTTCCCCCCCTATCTTTCTTTTTTCCTTCTTCTTTTCTCTTTCCCCCCTCCACTCTACGTAAAACGTTCATTAATTTCTTCTCGTTACGCTTCTGATGTTTCTCGAAAAGTTATTTTACAAAGAGTGTTATACTAACAACTTGTAATTTCTCCGAGGTAAAGGGAAAATCGGATTACTTTGGAATTAGTCTTTGAGAAGGATTCGAAAATTTCGAAAGAGATATTAGAGCTCTCGTCGTCTCGTGGTTTCCTTTTCCCTCTCTCTCTCTCTCTCTTTTTATTTCTTATTTTCTTTCATTCTTTCTCTCTCTCTCTCTCTCTCTCTCTCTCTCTCTCTCTCTCTCTCTCTTTCTCTCTCACTCTCTTTCAAGCTTCTCTCATAAGGGCGCATGCTTCAGAGAAAAGACCTTTGATTTATGACGCCGCTTTTCCCAGTTGCCATTCGCCTTAAAGGGCGATTCTCTGTTCGCCGAGGCGAGCTATAAAGGGTGAGAGAACTTCTAAAATAATACGGCCTCGACGATAGGAGCTCTGTTGCAAGCGCAGGTAGTCAAAAGCTTTCCCGTTCGTTCCCTCTCGCATGCTCACCGGGTTATAAATACTGTGACCCATCAATGGCGCGTCTACCGTCATTCAAAGCCAGGGAAAGGCGTAAGAGAGGGGGTGAGACACCAAGAGGAGACTAGAGGAAAGCTTGGAAGAAAAGGAGAAACAATAAAACGTCCTTAGAGAATTTACGTTTTGACTCATACACACGTACATGCACGCACACATTATCCATTTCCCTCTCTCTTTCTCTCTCTCTCTCTCTCTCTCTCTCTCTATCTCTCTCTCTATCTCTTCTCTCTTTCTCTCTTCCTTTCTCCTTCTCTTTTTCTATCCGTTTCTCTCTCTCTCTCTTTCTCTCCTTCTCTCTCCTTTCAACTACCTGACGTATACGTGTAATGTCGGATGACGCGATTTCACGGATTTACATAGCCATTTCATCTCCGTTTGTATCCTACGATTCGAACGTAATCCCTTTATCTTATTCAAACGTGAGAAAAAGGAAGTGAATCGAAATAACGTCCCTTTTCTCTTCGTCGACCTTATCGATCCTCCTTTTTATCCGTACACAATCTTACCCATTACAAATAATGTTTTCCCTACAATTTTCATTCGTCCCATTGGTCGCCGCGCGAGAAGAAAAGTCCGAGATACGGCGAAAGCTAAGGAAGACTAAGAGGAGAAGAAGAAAAAAAGAAAAAAAAGGAAAAAGAAAAACAATAAAAAATAAACGAAAAGAAAGAGGAAAAAGTAATGCTGAGGAAATAGAGAAACAGAAAAAGAGGAAGAAGAAGAGAAAAAAGGAGAGGGAGAGAGAGAGAGAGAGAGAGAGAGAGAGAAAGCAAGAGGAGGGAGAGAAAAGAAGGAAGGAGAAAAGGGGGGGGGAAAAAAAAAGAAAACACGGGCAAAGGAACGTTGATCGTTAAACGCGAGCACGAAGTATCAAAGGGAGAAAGTAATAAAAGGCAAAGCCGGTGAAAACTGCAACAACGGCGGTAACAGAGCTTTATTTATTTCACCGAAAGCGATCGGGCTTTCTCATCCGCCGCCAAGCGTCCCCTCACCCCTCCACTCGACCCGTTTCCCTTTACCCCGACCCTTCCTATCCCCCTCACCCTTCCTTCCTTCACCCTTTTTTTCTTTCTTTCTCTTCTCCTTTACATTTACTTTCGTGGTCTGACTTCTTACTTCGGACGTTTCATTGCAATCGTCGTCTTTACTACGTCGTAGTCGTTTCTTTTCTACACGCGGAAATCTCCGTCATGAGTGAGAGAGAGAGAGAGAGAGAGAGAGAGAGAGAGAGAGAGAGAGAGAGAGAGAGAGCGCGTCATCACGAGCCACTTCTGGATCTCGTGCCCAGTAGTCTTACTCACTTTTCTTAACGCGATCGTGTTATAACGAGCTTCAGCAGCCTCGTTCGCCCAGTTTGAAGAGAGAAAGAGAGACGTATTACGAGCACGACCGACGTCTTTTCGAACGTCCCATTCAAAGCGATATCGAATATCTGTAATAATAAATCATCGAGGTTAATCGTTTTCCCCATTTTTTTCTGTCTTTCTTTCTTTATTTTTTTTCTTTTCTTTCTTTTTTTTTTTTTTAAAGCGTCGTGTCCTCACTCCACTCGCTTTTACTTCTATCCCCTTCCACGTTACTTTCATAGTTAACGTATACAAAGTCAAGTGGGATATCCGTTTACGGCGGCGGCCAAAGGGAGGGCGGAGGGTGGATGGGGGTGAGGGGGCAGGGGGTGGGTGGGTTAAAGTAACGTTGGCTCTAAAGGACATTTCCACCGAAGATGAAATATCATTTCCATTTAGTCTTTAACTTTAAGGGACGGAAATAAACTACGGCAGGTGGTGGTACGTCAAAGCGTCAGGAGGATAGTTTGGTTTTCGAGAGTTGCCATCTCGTTGGACAGATTATCAATATTACTACAACGTTCCGTAATGGCATTTGCACAAGTTATGGATGGCATCTATATAATTGCAGCGTGTCTCCTCCTCCCCCTCCTCCTCCTCCTCCTCCTCCTCCTCCTCCTCCTCCTCCTCCTCCTACTCCTCCTATTCCTACTCCTTTCCTCCCCGCCGCAATACCTCGGACATGACAATGACAACGACACGGATCCTAGGGAACATAGGGCATAAAAGCATAGTTCGCTTATATCTTGCCTTCGTGTACTTTCCCTAATTAGGCTTGGTTAGCTTACCAGCTCTATAATTAATTATTAATCCATGGAGTACAAAGGCATCAATCTATGTGGCTTCTCTAACCACGTCCTTGTAGATCCAACCCCTCTATTTCCAACCAACGGTTTCACCATTCGCCGGAACCATAGCGCGAACGTTACCTACTTCCTCTTCCTAGAAAGGCGCTCGAAACATCCATTATCCCTCTGGCACGTTATTGCCGAAATAACCCATAATAATTCTCAACGCATTATGAACGTTTATTTCCGAATTTATTTGTTTTATATCTTGTTTTTAGTAATTTTATGTTGGAAATATTGGGAAATATGAGGAAATTACGATTCGATATTCCTCTTAATTAATCAACGTTAATTAATCGTATTATGAATATTTCGATGTGTGCGCGCGCGCGCTTGTGTGTGTGTGTGTGTAGATATATATTATATTATATTATATTAATTAACATAATGACTTTCGAGTTCTTGTATACGCGACTAGTTCGTTTTCAAGCGGCATTAATGTTTCATGTGATTCAATCAAATATCGATCCTAGCGTAAGGGATACAAATGAGAAGAAACAGTAACGCACGTAATTGAGTATCATCAATTTTAGTTTTGCAACGTATTAAGTCCTTTCGAATAATGCTTATGTCGCTTGGAAAAAGTAACAATCGTGCGATATATTCAATTCGTTTAACGAAGATCAAAGGTAATGGAAATGCATATATATATATATATATATATATATATATATATATGTATACATATGTACATACATACGTCGATACAATTTCACGGTGCGCCAGCTTTCTCTATTTAGTTTTACTCGTTATTTAAAAAACAAAAAACAAAAAAAAGTAAAAAGAAATCGTTTATTTAACGAGCATCGAATGCGTTTAAGGATTAATTAAATTGCTTTAATTCTACATGCTTTTGGGACAAACGAGTACAGCTTGTACAGAATCTTCGTTATCGTTCTCATTTATATGCATATACAATTAAGAATTTTTTTTTCCTGTTTTCTTTTTCTTTTTTTTTTTTTTTATTTTATTTTATTCTTTTCTTTTCTATTTATCAGATTCCACATACAGGCGGCAAGGGGAGGGACAGTAGCGAGCAATTATACTCGCTTAAATCAATTATCCGTTAAAACGAACTTACCCCTTTTTTATTTCAATAATCACGATCGTACGTTCTCTCATTTAGTCGAATAATTGAAATTCCATCGCGGAAACGGTTTCGACGACGTAACCGTTAATCGCGTTTGTTTATACATTTTGACCACAATGTCGGCGATCGGAAAGACGGACATAGAGAAACGAAGAAGTAAATATTTTTAACCCCCATTTGGAGAAGGGCTTCGCGTCTTCTTCTTTCCCCTTTTTATTCAATCGGTGTCAACGAATAAATAAATAAGTAAACGAGCAAGTAAATACATAAATAAATTAATAAATGTATACGTAAACCAAAAAAAAAAAAAAGAAAAACAAACAAACAGATCCGGACTGCGACGTTTCGTGGTTAACACAGGAACGCGTCGTTAACGCTGTTGTGAAGAAGAAAAAAAAAAAAAAAGAAAAAAGAAAGGAAAAAAAAGAAAAATAAGTAACTATACACTGGTAGTATAGAGAGAACGATGGACGAATGTAGAAATCGATGGAACTTTAGTTTCTTTCTCCTTTTCTTTTCACATTTTTTCTTGTCTCCTTCTTTCTCTCGTAGTCGGACCTTTCGTTCTTTCGTTCCTCTCCTTTATCTTTTTCTTTCCTTCTTTCTTTCTTTCTTTTTTTTTTTTTTTTTTCCTTTTCGATTACTTCAGTAGGCAAGAGTAGGCATTTAATCATTCCTAGTGATTTTCGTGTTGCGCGCGAATGCGTATCGAAGTACGAAGAAGGGGGAAAGTTCGAGTTTCTAACGGGAGGCACGGCAAAGTGCGTGCGTGATATAAATTTACCGCGGCGTAAGGTTCTTACTCACGCATTTCTAAGCGATGTCTCGTAAGCTCGGCGCACCCTTGCGCGCTTCTCCTTCCTCTCTCTCTCTCTCTCTCTCTCTCCCTACGTCTTCGTCCTCGTCTTCGTCTTCGTCTTCGTCTTCATCGTCGTCTTCGTCTTCGTCTTCGTCTTCGTGAGCGAGCAAGTCCGTATTTATTTAGATTCACGACAAGGTCCACCATCTCTTCTTCTTCTTCTTCTTCTTCTTCTTCTCCTCTCGACGATGACTCACGCCTCTTCGCGTACGCGTGCGACAGGAGGAACGAGAACGAAAGTAAGAGAGATGAAGATACGTGTAGAGGGAGAGTGAGAGAGAGAGAGAGAGAGAGAGAGAGAGAGAGAGAGAGAGGGAAGAGCAGTCGAAGAAAATGCGGACAGAGAAGAGGCGTACGAACGAAGTTTGTAAGAGTGAAATAGACACGAAAACAAACCGACTTATCTTCGAAAAGAGTTTGAAGACGCCTTTATTTCTCTCTCTCTCTCTCTCTCTCTTTTCCTTCTAATTCGTCGTGCTTGCCAAGACGTGGCTTAGATTTAAATCCGTCCGTTTGAAAAAGTACCCTCCTCTCTATCTAACCGATCATCCGGAAATACACTATGACCGTTCGAGTATTAATTCCACGAAACAACCAAAACGATGACGACGACGACGACGACGATGACGATGACGACGACGACGACCGATGACGACGATGACGAGAATGACGATCACGAAGTCCTTCCAACGAAGAACAGAGGAAATTCACGAAAGTTTGATCAACCTAGATGTATCTATAGTATAGATCGTAGATATCCTTAAGATCGAAGTGGTATGTACATTCGAAGAACGTAAGAGACGTCAAAGGAAGGGATTATTGAAACAACTAACGATTGTTTTCAAAGGAAATTCAACGGCGAATACCATCGATTTCGTTGGTTAGCGAAGTTTCGAAATTTGCTCGATTGAAATAGTTAGGGGCGATTACAGTTTCTCGGAATCGATGTGATGTAGGTAGGTAGGTAGGTAGGTAGATAGATAGAGAGGAAGGATATCATCGAGGTCGAAGGTTTGGTTAACTTCAATGGACGATCAATGGTCTCGATGATCAAAGTAAGTAAGAAAGAAAGAAAGAATGAAAGAAAAAAGGAAGGAAGGAAGGAAGGAAGGAAGGAAGGAAGAAATAAATAAAGAAAGAAAGAAAGAATAACTTCCAGGCGAGGCTCGAATTCTCTCTGGGAAGTCGTCAAGAAACTACTTGGCTCGGCGTCTTTTTCGTTAGATAGGAGTGGGAGTGGACGAGTAAGCGAAAGTGCCGGCCAAAGTGGATCTTCGGTGGGCAAAAAAGCGGTCGAGGAGCGAAAGGGGAATAGCAGGGGTGAAAGTAGAAAAGAGAGAAAGATGAGAGGGGTGGAGTGCATAGGTGGACAGTTGCGAAGAGGAGCAAGACGCTGCGCTTGGTTCTTGACGAATCGGGGTCTAACTTCTATGTATTCGTATGTATGTGTCTATACACACATACTCTCTCTCTCTCTCTCTTTCTATATATGTGTATACATATATACTTATGTGTATATACATACACGAGACATGAACTAAGATTTTCAGAAAGATCGTGGCGTACCACCCACTTGGAAGCAGCTCGATGCCGAGGCAAGCTCCGACGAGTTGGAGAGTCGCAAGCGAGTACTTGAAAGCTCTCCAGAGGACTTCACCGTCGTGGTACTTCATCCTCGCTAAGAACTGTACTGGATTCTTATTCCACTACTTCCACAACCACCACCACCACCACCACCACCACCACCAGTATCATCATCCCCCTTTCTTCTTTTTTCCCTTCCTCTTTTCTTTTTCATCCGGATCTCTAAAGGGGTACCACCTCCCTTTGAATCTTTCCAGTCGAGACCTTTGTTCCAATAGGTTCCGGTACGGACCTACAGGGGACAATCTTTTTCTAGCCAATGTAAAAAAGATCTAACGTCTCTTGCGACCTTGCAAAAATTTTCTTGGCAGGATGTCAATCGGTCCAATAGGAGAGATGAAATATTAACGGGTACGCGATAACTCGTGTATCGCGAGGGCACGATACAGGTATAGGTATAGATACAGGTACGAACCTGTATTTTGCTCGAGAGCACGACGACGTGTGTATGGTTTACGCAGGTGAAATTGAAGGGATACTCGAGATAAAGTCGTTTAAAATGGCTCCATTCTCGGTTGGTATTCTACGCGGGAATACCGCGAACGCGCCGCATCTAGTGCATGACGCGTGACGCGTGATGTTGTTGGAAATGTTAAATTCATATATTGCGAAACGTATCGCGAACGGATACGTACATATCCATCCAATACGGTAATGTATTTCGAACATTTCGAACGATTAATAACCCAAATTATCATGCAGGTTCGTATATTATTTTTACAAAAAAAAAAAAAAAAAAAATACAGAAACAAACAAATAAGGAAATAAATAAAAAATAAAAAAAAAAAAAACAAAAGTGACAAGAAGAATTAAAAATTTCGAGGTGTCTGTAAAGAAAGGTCCTTCTCTCCCTTTCTCTCTCTCTCTCTCATTCGCGAGCGATCTCGACGTCGTTGACGTAAAAAAAAAAAAAAAAAAAAACAAACAAAAAAAAAACGAAAAAACAGATTGGGTGGTGGAACGAACCAGTGGTTACTCATTTCTTTTATTTATTATTATTATTATTTTTTTTTTTTTCTTCTATTTTTCCCCCCATAAATATTTTATTTCTGTCCGACAGCCACGTCGGCTTACCGCAGTAGTAGTCGACCAGGTTCGCGATCTCTAGCGTGGAAAATTGCCACTTGATTTTCTCTCTCATCTCTCTATATATCTATCTTTCCTTCTCCCCCTCCCCCCTCTCTCTCTCTCTCTTTCTCTCTCACACTAACACACACACACAAACAAATACTCTCTCGTTCTCATACGTTCGAATTCTCGAGTTGGTTCGTACTCTCGGTCCAGCCTCGTTTTCCGCGCGAAGGAGCTCCGCCCGGAGGATAAACTCTCCGATATGCCCCGGCCCTGGGGTTGGATAACTTCCAAGGCGCGTTACGATCGTAGGAGGACGTTGTCTGAGTAGCAGAAGGCTCGCCGAGGATCGAAGTAACTCTCGAGGAACACCTTGCACGTCTCTCAGGTATCAGCTGCGGCAGACCCCTGCGGCAGAACTCTGCCTTCGGTTCCTTTCTTTCCGTAGAAAGTAGGAGGTAGGAAGAGAGAGAGAGAGAGAAGAGAGAAGAGAGAGAGAGAGAGAGAGAGAAAGAGTGAGCACCGACTTAATCGCGTTTGGCCAGCTTCCAATACACGAGCAACCGGCAACGAGCGGAAGCTACCACCCTCTATCGCAGTAGCAACTGTTATCCAAAAACTACCAGCACCGTTCTTACCTCGCGTACCACGTACCACGCTTAATCGTTAATTCCCCTCTTTCTCCTATTTTATTTTTCTCCCTTCTTCTTTTTTTTTTTTTTACCCCTTCCTTTTTCCCAACTACCATTCCCTCCGCACCCGTCGGTTTATCCAGCCCACTGAATGCGATATTCCTTTCTTTTATTTTTACTCCCCACCCTTTTTCTTCTTTTATCTATTTCTTTCTCGGTCCACCACGAACCAGCCTGTGTTACCTTCTTTATTTCTTTTCCTTTTCCTTTTCCTACTTCCTTTTCTTGCTTTTTTTGTTTTTTTTTTTTTCTTTTTTCGGTTTCTTTTCTTTCTCTCTCCTCTTCCTTCTATCCTTCTTATTTTCTTTCTCTTCTTAAGGGTCACCCTAATTCTATGAGAGGTCTATCTAAATTACTTTTGTTAAGGACTCTTTTTCTTTTGTCTCTCTCTCTCTCTCTTTATCTGTACTTATGTGAGAGTTCAGGATAACTAAATTGGTAGCGAGATTATTGGAAAATCGATTAGTTTGCTTTTAATTTTTCTTTCGAACTAATTAAGCCGAAGACAATGTTTCACGTTTAATGATCAAAGTCGAAAATGGGGATCATTTATCTTATCGAAAACTATTAATTATCGCATATTAATTATGGATAATATCATCAATCGAACCGCGATACGTAATGGGTATCAACCATAGGAATTTGCGGGACATTTTCTCTATCGGTATACACCGTTGAACGCATTTCCCATAATTACAATCGCTTTGATGAAATTAATACGTGGAAGCAACTGCGTGTCTCTCATCGAATATTACAACGTGGCCGATAAAATTCGATTCCAACCCCCTCGATAAACGTCGGCCAATAATTTTATGACGCCCTATATGAAAAATTTGCGCCTTCTTTTTTGCCCACCCAATATCCCCACCACCCACCTCCAATTCCTCAAACCAAATAATCGATATAACGAACGCTTCCACACGTTGAACCGAAATTCGTCGTTTATACTGAGAACGGGAGAATATGTTTCCTTTTTTTATTTTTCCTTTTTTATTCACTTTTTTTTTCCTGTTTCTCTTTTTCGTTCATCTATTCGCATTTACTACGCGAAATCGCAGAAATATATACTCGAGTATTATACAGACTATTGTACGCGTATGTACGTTCTTATACGTCCATTTATACATACCAATGTGTGTGCGTATATATATATATATATATATATATATATATATATATATATATATACATATATAGATATATATTTACGCACACAAATATTCACATATACATATATTTATATATATATATATATATATATATATATATATATATACACACATATACAGATATACACATATTTTTCCATTCGATTTGTTTTTCCATTTTCCCTACGGCATTCTGGCACCGAACGGCCGACGTATCCTCGACAAAAATACACTCTATTTGTTGTCGGTTATTTTTTGCCTACTCCGATAATAGGTTAACGACCTATTCCTTTTTCAGTCGAAAATTTCAGGGAAAATAGAATATCGGTTCTCTATAATTTCGTGGCGAACTTTATAACTTCGGCGGTATCCGTCTGTTCGGGTACGTATCTCGGTCGTTCTGTCACGGATTTTCAATTCCGATGGCATTGAAAATTTTCAGTATAATCGATGGTGAAACCGGAGTGAAATTATATGCTTCTACGTAATCGCTTAGCCGTTTGCAATAACGCGATGACCTCGGGGCACATGGATATCGTCTAGCATGTTGAGATATGTATCTCTTCGCAGGTGAATACACTGGAACGATCCTGACATGGTTGGAAAAGTGGATTTCAAAGATTGGATTTCTTTCCTCTCTGTGTAAACGATACGCAAACTTATCGATTATCGACGTAATAGTGCATGAGAATCAATCGGAAAAGATCAAAGATTGATAGATGACCACGTATAAGAACGTAGGTAGCAATATTAATACTTCGTACGAGTACGAATCGTGTATTGTTTATTTTTGAACGATTACATTTTTTCATCGAAAAAAAGAATAATTAAGAGCAAAATACTCGTAACGGGTCTGTCGACGATCGAGCCGATTTGATTTTCTTGTAAAACGTTGGCTCCTACGGAGATCGATTTTTTCCTCTCTTTCTTTTTTCTTTTTCTTTTTCTTTTTCTTTTCTTTCTTTTTTTTTTTTTTTTTTATTTTATTTCGTTTTCATACCTTCCGCACCAAAATATGAGAAAATACGTTCATCGTGAAATAAATATCAGGGATAGTAGATACTGAGGGTATATGCAAATCTCAACGTTTTCTCTATTCCTTTTATTACCGGCGATTCGCGAAGCTCCGAGTATCCGCAGTGCGTAGAGGAAAATCCCGCTTGTGCCTCGCGTAAAGTTGCCCGAAGCTATTCTATGCCATAGAGAGAGAGAGAGAGAGGGAGAGAGGGAGAGAGGGTAGTGAGAGTTGTAGGAGGTGGAGGAGAGGAGACGGAAGAGGAGGAGATGTGGGAGTTGGAGTATGTATGTACGAGCTTTACGATCGTACAGCCACCCGGAAATGACGCTTCCAAAGGATCAAGCGCGTAGCAAAGCTCGAGCGGAAATATAAGCGGAAAAGCGTGTTAGTTCCTTTTTTTATTTCCATCTTTCCACTCCCCGAGAAGATAAACACAGGTCTATGTGTCCCCCCCTTCTTTGTTCTTCCTTCGTCGAAAGAAGAAGGGAACAAAAACAAAAAAAAAAAAAAAAGGAAAAAAAAGAGAAAAGGTAAAAAAGAAGAAAGAGAGAAAAAAAGGAAAATTTACGCGAATTCGTTGGGACGGTCGCGATTAATGTACGATTCGATCTCGTCCGTCGGTTATCCATATATCGTGCGAATGCGCGATATAAATAATCGAACGAAAAAATTCACGACTCGATGAAGATGGGATAACAGATTCGATTGGGTTGAATTTAATAGACAATCGTCGGGGAAAAAGAATGATTTTGAAAATTCATTTAAACGATTTCCCACTTTCCCCCCAGCCCCTCCGCACCGCTCCGAATTCGTTCTATTCGTATTTTCATTACAACACATCGTGTCACCGTATATAACGTCGTATTCATAGAATTTCTCATTTAATTCGCGCGGACGTACGTACCCACGTACGTATGAATGTTTTATTTGTTTCGTATAATCCCTTTTCTGTTCGTTCGAGGATTAATAATAAACGAGAAAGAATCTATTCTATATCGACGGTCGGTCGTCCGGACCAATTAAAATCTTTCGTACGATAAAATTTCTCTCGCGAGAGGATCCGCTGGATATATGCAATATATAATAACTTGTTGCACGGTATTCAACCTTAAATCGATGTATCGTTGCGAAAATAGATTACGTTCGTGACCGAAGTTATGGGATGACATTTTTTGCTTGTCCCACGGCATAGCTGTGAGGTTTACCGATGTGCCGATAACAATATGTCTTACTCTGCGTCAAGGTGAAAAAGAGGTGAGGAGGGTATAGGTAGGATAGAGAGAGAGAGAGAGAGAGAGAGAGAGAGAGAGAGAGAGAGGGAGGGAGGGAAGAAGGAAGAGAGGGGAAGAAAAGATCGAAGAAAAGATCGAAGTCTCGAGAGATTAGAGCTTCTTTCGCATCGTTTTAGCTTGCAGCCCAAGGCTCGTCGTTCTCTCGTCTACCTCACCTCGGGCATTTTGCCGTGAATTTTTCAGGCTTTTCGTGAGAACCATTACGCCAACCGCACGTCACGTCATCCGTTATCCGTCATTTAAAGAATTTTTTCTTCCTCTTTTCTCCTCTCTCTCTCTCTCTCTCTTTCTCTCTTCTTTGCAAGCACGTCGCTCAAACTCCTTCGCACGCTTCCGTAAACGAATCGAGTCGCGCGAATACTATTACACTACTTCTAGTCGTTTCCTTGCTACGACGTTAACGTTATTTTAAACGTCGGTACGTTGTAGCAATTCCCGTGGAAAAATTATAAGCGACAGGTACGAGGATTAATGATGCCAGAAAAAAACACTTATTATTTATAATCTGTATATACCTATATACATACATACATACATACATACATACATACATACATACATACATACGTACGTACGTACGTACGTACGTACATACGTACACATACATTTATACATACATATCGGATGTATACGTTGATTAAGCCGTATAGATTAATCGTTATATATATATATATATATATATATATATATATATATATACACATATGTATGTACATATGTTACAAGGTTATCACGAAGTAGATTAATTTATTTGCGAACGTTATGTATAAATACGTCCTTTAAGATTATCGCCGAGCTTGAAATAATCACTTTATCGATAATACGGATATCAAGGATTTTATTTTCGTATGTTTCGACGATTTATACGTAAAAAAAAAAAAAAAAACGTAGAGAAAACGTATCAAATGATTCATGAAACGCAGTGCGAAAGGGCGAAACGAATCGACGAAGGTGACCAACCCTTCGCTTCAGGGTCAACTCTACTCTCTCTATTTATCTTTCTTTTTCTTTCTCCCTATACCTCTCTCTCTCTCTCTCTCTCTCTCTTTCCCTCTCTACACACTCAACCCTCTTCCTTCCGCTCTCCTCGTCAGCATTTCCATTTTCTTTTCCGATAGATCCTGGACCGATTCGCTTCGATACCCTGTGTTTGTTCGCAAATATTGATGCCAGGAACTTTAGCACTGTGAGACAGCAACGGGCATTTGTTTTGGCAGCGACAGCTGTCGAGGAGACGCGATTGGAATATAAGAGAGAGAGAGAGAGAGAGAGAGAGAGAGAGAGAGAGAGAGAGAGAGAGAGAGAGACAGAGGAGGGGCCGCACGCGCCTTTGACTGGCCAAGTGTAGTGAAAGCGAATCGTTTATTCGTATCGCGAATTCGATGTAACATTGATATGTATCGAATCCTATTTTGCTTGCCGAAACATTCTTGAAATTCTTTTTTTCTTCTTCTTCCTCTTCCTCCTCCTCTTCTTCTACCTTTTTACTTTTCTTTTTTCTTTTTACTTTCTTTTTCCCCATCACCTCTTCATCGAAGATAACGTTCTTCACGTAATTTCGTTGACCATTCGTGCCGTTGAGTAGATTAAAAAAAAAAAAAAAAAAAGAAAGAAAAAGAAAGAAATGGATTAAAAATTCAATTTTCGCCGCTCCAAATGCTAATTAATTTTTTTTTCTTTCCTCCCTACTATACGCGCAGGTATCGATCGTTAAAAGTGGAATTTATATGATTTGGATTTTGATATCTCACATTGACACAGGATTCGCTCGTTCGCTCGTTCGTTCGTTTGCTCGCTCGCTCGCTCGCTCGCTCGTTCGTTTTGTTCTTTCATTTACAATTTTATCGAAAAATATTACAACGTATTATTATTATTTTCTTTTTTTTTTTTTTTTTTGAAATTCGTGAAAGCTACTTTTATCATTACGCTCATTGATACGTTGCAAAATGTCAACGAGTAAAAATGTTATTCTACCTCGAATATAACGGGACCACTATTTCGAGATATGTCGTGTAATTAGAACCGACGTACTTTTTTTATCTTTTTCACTTCCTTATTTTATCTCTTTTTTTTTTTGTTTTTGTTTTCTTCTTTTTCCTTCCCTTTCACCGCACAAAACGAGCGTAGCTTCCATGAAAGCATTGCAATACGATATACGCTTTAACAACATGGAGTACAAATTCCAGTGGCATTAATAGCAACCGTTAACGAACCTATTAATTAACCGACATTGGATCGTTCAGCATTTTATTTTACGAATGCGCTATACGAAACCCATTCTATTCTTATTCGCTTTTAATAATATATTAAAGAAAAGCAAAGTAAAGAAAAAAAAAAAAAAAAGAAAAGAATAAGGAAGGAAAGAATAAAAAGAAAGAAAAATGAGGACAACGGGGCAAATTTGTCGCGAAAGTTTGTATACATATTCGATTTAATTCTCGAATAATAAGAAAAACGTAAGTGAGGAATTTAATACGAGCATTATGTTTTTCCACGATTATTTTATGGCCCGGCGCACGCCAATACAATTTGCATTTCGATTAACAATACCCATCGACGCTTCATCCCTCACCCAGGCTAGTGCTAATTAATTTTCCCCTCATCGATTATTCTTTTGTTTTCTCTCCCCTCGTATCATTGATATTACGTGTGTACACCTGCGACCAAGCAGATAATCGTTGACACTATTATTGTCGCAAATTTGCAGATATTTAATGAAGAGAAGAAATATATATATATATATATATATATATATATATATATATATATATATATATATACACACACACACATACATATACATACATACATAAATATATTGATCGTTCGACGATAGTTAAATATTTGATCTTATAAAATATGTATATGCTTATTGGCGAAAAGAGAAAAACCTTAAAAATGTTTCATCTCTATCAAACTAATATATTTATACGTATCAAACAGATACATTTATTTCCTCAGATCTTTTAAATGACGACAAATACTCCATTTTGTATCTTTCTTTTTTTCTTTATACGCACACATACATATTTATATATGTATGTGTATATATATATATATATATATATATATATATATATATACGTACATTTAGATAAAGTAATTAATATATAAAAGATACACATATTGAGAATATATTGAATACGTGATTTTATACACAAATATATAGATGCGCATCGCTTGCTTCCGTTCGTGTTTCTCTCGCTCGTCCTTTCATTTCATTTCATTTCATTCCATTTCGTTTCATTTCGTTTCATTTCATTTCATTTCATTTCATTTCATTTCATTTCATTTTATTTTATTTTATTTTACTTTATTTCATTTCGTTTTGTTTTATTTTTTTTTCTTTCTTTTTATTTTGTTTTATTTTATTTTCTCCTTTCTCCGTTTTTCTTCCTCTCGATGTCATTCACCATCGCTTCTAGTATAATTAAAATTTTCTCGTGAGGGGGAAAAAAATCGCGCTTTTCCAATTAGTATCAACGGTACGTCGAATGGTAGAGCTGAGGCGGCGGGGGGGGGGGGGGGGAGGTGGCGAGGGGCGAGGAGAGAGTTCGCTCGCTTCGCTCGACACGAAGAAAATTTTAGAGCAGTAAAGTGCCCGGCTTCCTGATTGTCTGGGAGCAACGGGCTCGGTTCCTGCTCGTTAACCTATTAACATTTTATTACAACCAATCTTTTCGTGCAATGAGTATGGCTTGCAATGGACAGAGGAGAGAGAGGGGGGGGGGGGAGAAGGAAGGGAGAAAGTACGTACGCTTTCGATGTAACTACCGGGGAACGGAAAACCAAGGAAAGAATTAAACTCCGCAGTCTCGTGTTACTCTATTCTCTTTCAGGATTTGTAGACGAAGAGAGAGAGAGAGAGAGAGAGAGAGAGAGAGAGAGAGAGGACGAATGAGTTGTAGCGAATTCGTCGATAAAAAGGAGAAAATAAAAAAAAAAAGGAAACAAACAAAAAAGAGAGGCTCGCTCCTCGCACCTGAATTACTTCGAATGAAAATAAGTTATTCGGAGTTTTCATCTAAAATGAGTGTGTGAGAGAGAGAGAGAGAGAGAGAGAGAGGAGATCGTTCTTTCTATTTCAAACAGTGATGCGTGCCGTGAAAGGATTCCACCATAAAATTTTGATAGGCTGTGTGTATTATCACAAAAGAACGGTCGTCTGAAGGCCAACGGCCGAGGAAAAAAAGCGGCAAATACATTTTGCAAGCTCTCGCAATCACGTAATGGTTTTCTAGCGTGCGCGCGTCAGCGAGCTACGGCCCCCTCCCCCCTCCCAGTCCCCTCTATCTATGTGGCTGACGGAAATTCGATAGCAATACACTCGTCGATAACGAGGAAACGAAAGGTCGATGTTTAAAAAATCGACTTTTTAAGGCCGTCGCAGCGCCAAAAAATGTTATTTCCCTTTTCTCCCTTTCATCTTTTTTCCTTCTTTCTCTCTCTCTCTCTCTCTCTCTCTCTCTTTTTCTCTCTTTACCCCGTCTCTCAGGATATTTTCTTTCGAAATCTCTAGCGGCGTTATTTACCACGAGGAGAGAATTTTATTTATTGTTAGAAATGAATGTTAAAAATTGCCGTGCTCCCTCTCGGCTTAATCCACCTGAGCGCGATACTGAAATTTATTTTCGTTTTATGTAATATCTTATAGGTTAAATTGGATTTATCGTGGCTCATTCGTAATACTTCATCCGTTTCATTAAACAAATCTAACGATCTTATAGTTCTGACTTTCTTAAACTTCCAACGATAACTTCTCTTACGAACGATTCTTCCTTTTAAAAGCAAACGCGTTTCGCTTCGTGCAAGAACGAACTTTATCGAAGATCGAAAAGATTAACGAGGCGTACCTAC
>OU426851.1:2785088-2802588 GCA_911387685.1 Dolichovespula media | reverse complement strand
ATGACAATATAATTAATATATATATATATATATATATATATATATATATATATATATATATACATATTAGTTTTAATCGGACGAATTAATCCAATTATATAGAATGAAATTTCCGGCAAGGATATATATTATATATATTTATATATACGTGTGAATATTAGTTCCTATTCTTTTTCTTTGCATTTTTTTTGTTTCGTTTTGTTTTTATTTTATATATATTTTTTTTTGCTTGCCGGGCTCACACTTTCGATCAATCCGGAAGCGATTAATTCGACGTAAAGCAAGCAATCGTGAAAGATCAATCGGTGTTATCATTGGAGGAACGAGAATTACATATGTAAAGTGATTTGTTGAGGTATCGTTAGATCGAAGTTGAATGTGTTAACGTGTATTACAAGTTATCGTACGAATATTAGTCAAAAAGGAAAACATGCAATGCGGCAATCAAACTCGACTATACCCGGCGATAAATAAATGTACATTTTTATGCGAAAGTCTAACGTATAAAGATATTTCATCGTTTTTGTGTTCCATCTTTAAAAACTTACGACGTAGCTTTACGAAGCGATATCGGACGATCGTAAACACACAACGGTTTATCGTAAATTCGAAAAACTCGCGAACGTTGTTGTTGTTGTGCGATATAGTTTTGTTTATCGTTGAGTAGTATTACGTAAATGTGAAACAACTGGTATAAATATTGAAATATATATATATATATATATAAAAGAAAGACAAAAAAATATACCGCACGTTCTCGATTGTTAAAAAAAGTATTTCGTTTTTATCGACGATCAAATTCGTGGCGAATGAAAAATTCGAAGATGACGATGCCGCCACACCACAGCCCTTACCTTTTGTGTTGGATTTTGAGTCCTCTTCTTGGGTGCAGTGGTATGCCGTCTTTGAGCCAGTGCACTCTTGGGGGCGGCGATCCCCTCGTTCTGCATACTAGCTTTACTCTGTCTCGTAACCTCGCCATTGAGTCCCTGAGTTCGGACAACGTAACTTCTCGCACTGAAAACAGAAGCAAATGGAAAAGTTTCAGGTGAAAAGAGTTTTAACATCAAAAGTGTATATATATATATATATATATATATATATATATATATATATATATATATATATATCTGCAAATGTCTCGCTTCATAATTGATTACCTGAGAATGAAAATGAAATTTTCATTATATCTGATTAAAAACTTTCGCGGACGAAGAAGATTATCGGCTTCGTTTTGAACCGGCAGATTGTCTATCTAATTATGAGAATATTTTCAGCAACGGATAAACGTATTTGACGTGGATATTTATCATTTCTATCTTTATCGGCTTATCATTGATTCTTCAAAACCCTGGTAATCATTAAACAAATTACGAATTGGTATACGTTTGTAAATTGAAATGGCAGATATTAGTCAATTCCACGTGTCATATTGTCGTTTGTAGTAGGGCATGATCGAATTAGTAAAAATAATAATCAAAATAAAGAGGAAACAAAACATAGTTCACGATGTTCAATCTTCTCGAGTTAATTTGACGTTGTCATAAGGTATTTTTAAAACGAATTGAAATAATTATACGTTGTACATTCCACGATCCTTTTATATCTCGTTATTTCTCGTTTTTTGTATTCGATCGTTATACATTCGAACGTATTAAATTGCGACAATCGTATACGAATATACACGTACTTGCAGAGTTAAGTATTTTGTCGTTTGTAATAGAGAATTGAAGTATGCGTATACGTACGTACGTACGTATGTGTATGCGTGTATATTATGTATATTCGAAACATAAAAAGGATCGGGGTATATCATAAGAAATCAATTGAAGGAGGATGCTTCCAGGATTGTTATAATATCATAAAGTACGTAATTATCGTTCGCAATGCGCAACTCGTTTCCCCTTGTGTGTGTGTGTTTTTTTTTTCTCTATTTTTACTTCTTTCTTCTATTCCTTTTTTTCCCCATATAAATCCCTGCAGCTACAGGACTATAAAAAGCGTATGCTGTTGAGAGTTCGAGTGTGCGTGTACGCGCATTGCTATTTGCTTTTTTTTTGGACATGCGCGCACGGTTACAACTACGAGAAGGAAGAATCACGGAGGATAAAGCAAAGGGGAGAAGAGGAGGAGGAGGTGGAGTGAGATGAGGGTGGTAGTCGGAGGTTTGTAGCAGAGTAAAAGGGGTGGAACGGAAGAAATGGAAGGAAACAACGGCTTTGAACGACCCTCCGTGGATGGTTACAACCTGCACGAAGAAAATGGAATAATATTTCTCTGTTCGAAAAGACTAGAGAAAGAGAGAGAGAGAGAGAGAGAGAGAGAGAGAGAGAGAGAGAGAGAGAGAGAGAGAGGGTGAGAGAAGGTAGACGAAGAAAAAGTAGAAGAAATCAGCTCGTACTGTTACTTCTAAGGAAGAAATTACGAAAGTCGATAACCTTTTTACGGAAACAAACTTTCTCTTATTCGACGAGAAAATATTAGTTCCAGGTAAAAATATGAAGACAACGAGAATATTTTTATGACAACGCTCTTCGTACTCTCTTCTTTCATAGATTTGCCTTATTCCTAGTAAGGAAACGATGTTGGTCGCTTTGAGAACTGACCAACATCGTTCCGCAAAGTTCAACTGTAAACCCCATTGATATGCGCCATAAACGGCAAAGGGAGCATTCAATCAGGAAAGATAATTCTTATGTCTGGTATCAGAATGAAGAAAAATCTGGTTGATCGTTTAAGAATATCGAATTGTTATGAGGTCTCTTATTTTCCAAACGTTTTAAACGTTTTGAACGTTTTAGTCGTCCAAGAGTTAAAGATAATTAACAAACGCATTAACAATTATTAAGATATAAATTCAATTCATTTTGGATAAATTTTAATAAATAAATATAATAATAAATAAATATAATATAATATAATAATAAATAAATATATATATATATATATACTTAAATAAATATAATATATATATGTAAATATTATATTATATATAAATATATAAATATAATATAATATAATAATAAATAAATATATATATATATATATATATATATATATATATATAAAGACAATTAAATATATATTTATAATTTGGATATAATTCTATATAATCTTTCTATATTCGTCGACTATATTAATTAATTATATAATATAATAACGCGGGGGTGGGGAGAGGGGGGGGGAGGAAAAAGGGAAGGAGAGAAGGAAGGAACGATTGTAGCCGAGAATATAACGATTAAACTTGACGCTTCTTGCTTGCATTCGAGCTTTGATAGGATGACGATGGTAGTACAGTGGCGCGATTATTACAACGCAGTGAAGTTTATCAAACCGCAACGCAGCTTCCAGATTATCTGTGACGTAGCGTACCGTTCTGGAAACGCCTACGGCACTTAATACATTTCTACTACGAGTTTGCAGTATACTCTCGGTTTCTATCCTCTCCCTCTCCACCCCCTCGTATCCTTTCTCCCCTCATATGTTCTCTCTCTCTCTCTCTCTCACTCTCTCTATCTACCTCTCACCGATATATATCTGTTACAGATTTACTTCACCGTTCGGCACGAACGACGTATTACTCTCTCTCACTCTCTCTCTCTCTCTCTCTCTCTCTCTCTCTCTCCCTCTTCATTTCTCTTCGTTTCTCTTCCGTGTCTGCGTATGTAGTAGTAAACAAGTGCCGGCTAAAGCCTAGAACGCATGATGTTTAGGATGATACAAAGCGGTGCACGCGAATTCCCCATTTGTACACGAAATTCTCGTTACGTTCGGCCGACCAACCGAACCAGAGGAATGGATTTTCCAAGCACGAATCGTTTACCGTTGTCCTTGTTTTCTTTTTATCCTTTTTACTCTTTTTTAATCTACGCAATCCAACGATACTTTGACGGATATCCGTTCCTCGAATAAAGCCGATCCTTTTTTTCATGGGTTACTAGCTTCTTGCTGTCTCTCTTTTTCTCATTCTCTCTCTCTCTCTCTCTCTCTCTCTCTCTCATCCGAATGTACCTTTTAATCAAGGATTTGTAAAACGATTACTCACCTAAGAGAATAAAATCGTTGTTTATAATAGATTCGATATAATCGATGTCTATCGTACGGTGTATGTACACACACACACACACACACACACACACACACACACATATGTATTGAGGATTGAAGGAGAGAGAATTTTATGGAAATATTCGAGATTCGTAGCAATAGGCTGACGTTATACAACCGCAGTAGATATTACCGATATGTGGTCAGCCGGTTAGTAAAGTGCATTGTAACCATTCGTGAATAGGGATACAACGTGGGATAGTTTCCTCTTCTTTCTTTTTTTTTTTCCTTTCTTTCTATCTTTTTGTTTTGATTTTTATTTTTTATTTATTTTATATATATATATATATAAGATAACTCGTTCTTCATTTCGTTCATAGAGAGATACCACATTTAATCGTTCAAGAAGAATATATGTATATTAAATCGCATCGCAATTTTGTAAATGTATTTTGTATTTTAAGCGAGGCGCGTATCGTAAATCAAGCCAACCAAGGGTAGCGGACCGTTTATTTTCCGGATAATAGCTCATCTGCGGAACAATTGGTTCCGCATATTATATGCAATATGCATCGTGACAATCATTTGGGATACAGGAGATGAATAATAAAACAGGGACAACTCGATTGGAAGGTTTTCATTTTCTTTCAATTTTTTTTTTTTTTAGTTTCCTTTGCTTCTTTTTTATTTTCAATTTGTTTTTGTTGTATATTTTTTTTCTTTTAACCTCTTTTTCTTTCTTGTCCTCCGAACCTCCCCACCTCCATCTCCCACCGCTCTTCTCGAGTTAGATTTCGTTCGAAGTACGCAACGCGGTAATAAATTATTTACCAGCTGTTTCCTTAATTGAGAGTGATATATCCGATTGTTTTTCTTTATAAATAAAACTGACGTATCGGGTATTCTTACGGATAACGGATAGGTCCTTTTATTAAAATAATAAATAATTGTGTTATATTTCGTTAAGAATGTCAGGTATAGGCGGATGTATCGTTCGATATTTTAGTTATCCGTTATTTAATTGGATAACATTTTTGAGAGACTTATCAAAAGAATCTCGTCTGTATCCTTTTCACGCATAGAGAATTGGTCTACCCCAAGTGATTGATTTTCGCTTCGATGAACAGCCGTTTCGTTATTAACCTGTTATGAATAACGCTCTGTGAAAAAAGATGATAAGGGAAGGAGCGAGATACTGGTCGAAAGCAAACCGTTGGTATATTCACATTCATGCTCTCGTTATGCCGCGGGGTGTTTAACGATTAGCTGTACATACATACCGTTAAAGCAAAGATGAAATTCAGCTGTCTCTCGTAAAAAGCATCAGTCACGGAATACCATGGAAAATTCTGGGAACGATCGGTTTCATTGCAAATTCATTTCGAAGATATCTCAGATTTCTTTCAACTACAGACTTTAATTCGAATTTTAATTGGCAATATTAACGAAATACGACCATACTTGTGTACGCGAGCGTAAAAAATGAACTACTCAAAGTTATAAATATATCCGATGTATTAACAATAATTCAAGGATATCTAACGATTCTTATTCTATCTAACAAGATCAACGATTTCTATCCCTTTCTCGTTAACACCCATTTTATATCGACTTATAACTGATGGTATTCGAAAGATCAACCGAGGAATGATATCGTTTTAAGCATTTTTCCATTATTCCCTTTGCCTCTCTCTTCCCTCCTCCTCCTCCTCCTCCTCCCTTTCCTCCGCCCAATTACCCTTTTGATTTTATAACGAACCGGTGCAATCGTAAGCAACGTAAAAAGCGTGTACGTCGAGTTTATTCGTTACGAGGAGATAAAATAACAACGATGATACTTTCATTGAACAACACTACTCTCTTTCGAATTATCATTGTTATCGTACTACATCGATTCGATCAAAATATACGATTTATTTTCGATACGGGGATGAACGAAATATCACCGATCGAAGTCCGTTCAATGTCGATTAAATGTTCAATAGAGTTAGGAGTTAACGAATGAGCGAGAGGGGCAATTTTTCCAAGGAATCGAGGGGGCTGGGGGTGGGTGGGTGGAGGGGGAAAGAGGCAAAAGATGGCCATCTTAGTCGGCTTATCGAGATTACCCTTTGTTTGCATTTTACCCTGGACAAATCGATCGGCCGTACATAAAAGAGTTTTTTCTTTCGTAAGTTCATCGGTCTTCGTGCGTGCATATTGGGCGGGCTGACGGGGAGGGGAAGAATAAGAGGCGGGGAGGGAAGGAGGCGTGCATGAGAAGGAGGAAACGAGAGAGATAGATAGATAGATAGATAGATGGAGAAAAGGAGAGAGAGAGAGAGAGGAGTCGATCGAGGCGGTAAGAGGGAAAAGGAAAGTTGGCGTGAGTCGGGAGAGGGGGTGGAGGGGGGCGGGGAGGGATGTAGAAGGAAAAAGAGAGGGATGAAAAAGAGCGGAGTACCGGGCGGCATGTCGCGCGTTGGTGGCACGGTGAAAAATGCAGAACGACGGGCAAACGTAGCGGCGAGGTTGATTAATGAACGCGTCGCCGAAAGAGTAAAATAACAAATAGCGCGTTGCCACTCCTGCCCTTTCCCCCACCTCATCCTCTTCCCCCGTTCGCTCGGCCATGACGCCGGTCACGTGGACGTGGCTTTCGAAGCTGCAACAGTAGCCACGGCAGTTACTTGATTCATCGATGCCACGCTGGTGGTACATCGACGCCGTTGGCATTTCCAACGGTAGGTAGGTACCTACCTACCTATCTACCTACCTACCTACCTACCTACCTAACGGGTATGGGGGTTGTTGGAGGGTAGGGGAGATCGGAGCAGAGGGTAGAGATCTACCATCGTGACGTTGCACGCGATGTCGAGTAGGGACGTCAAAGCCGACGTCAAACCGATGTCCAGCTTTTCCTCCTCCCTCCGCTCTTCTCCCCTCCCCCAAACCCGTCCCCGTACTTCTCTCCGGCCGACCAACCATCCACCCACCTATTGCACTCGACCTCCCCGCCCGTTTCTCTTCCAATCCCCTATCTCCTATCCTCTCCCAGCCGCAATGGACTTGGTTATACGGTCGCCGCATCGTTCAGACAATTTCCACCTTTCTCCTTTCTTCTGGCGTGTATCGGTTTGCTCGGCAAAAGTCATTGCACGAGAAATAAGAGAGACAGGCGAGATATTATCTGTCTCGTTTCTCTAACGTTTATCGAAATAATACCCCTTTTTCTTCTTCATTGCACGATCGGACGTATTATTTTTCTCCTCGATGCTGTTACACTATCGCGACGAGATACTACCATGTACGTGTGTGTGCGCGCGTTACGTGATATATTCGCCCAAGAAATCGTTATATACGGGGTAAACAACGATACATCCCTTACCGACGTATTATGACGATTATAGAATCTATTATTTAACGGTGTAGACGTATATTTGCTTAGTTATTTCGAAAACGATTAGCAAAGAGCTTACAGAGCGTGATATGACTCTGTGAATTTGCACCTTTGTGCGAGGCGGATAATCATTTCCAGTTCGCGGGAAGCGACTCGACCGTTTCGAACGGCTTCGATTATACGATCGGTAATCGAGTCTATGTACATACCGATGGACTATCATATTCGGTGCGTTCCTGATTACTGACCAAGTCAACAGATATTTAATCGCATATGCAGATTAATATCGGTCGTACGAGTGAGTATTCACGGTACGATGTTAACGATCGACCGCTTTTACTCGGCCACTTTATTTCGCGTGTAACGACGGTGTTAGATTATTCAAACGATCCGGTTGCGATCCCGAAAACCGTTAAATTCCTTCTTTTTTTTTTTGTATTTTGTTTGTCTCCCCATTTACCGATCTTATTGCGGGTATCGTCTCGTAAATGTAATCCAACGAATTTCTCGTTCGACGTTTGTTCTCGCCGATGAGAACGGAACGTTCGTTCCTTTGAAAACCGTGCCATACGATCCTACGACCTCCTAATCCTCCCGATATGTCGTGGTACTTCAAAGCCATCGACAACGTTTACTTCCTCGAATTTCTTTCGTTTCAAACGAAAAATATAAAAAGAGAACGACAAGAGAATTACAAAAGTGACCAGAAAAAAAATTCGCGTTGTTCGATCCCTACAGTTCATCGATATACTCGACGTTCTGGTTTTTCCTTTTTTCTTTTTTTTTTTGTTTCGTTTTGTTCTTTTTTTTGTGTGTGCGCAGGCGCGCGCGCGCGCGCGGTTCTTTTTTTCTTTAACGACGAGGAAACGCGAAAATCGTTTATCACTTTGTTGGAAAAGCAACAACGTGTAAATCACGAACGAACGTATTTTATCGGTAGGGATAACACGGAAAACGCGTACTCGTAACCGTGAAACTTCATTTTCCTACGGTACCATTTTAATCAGTGAATAATCGTCGGAACGTCCGCGTTTCGTCACACGGCGTATACGAAAGCGCGGTATTTATTTATTTTGAAATTTTTTGCTTCTTTTTTTCTCTCTCTCTCTCTTTTTTCTTTCTCTCTTTTTTTTTTTTTTTTTTTTTTTTTTTAGGCAGCTGTTATGGCCACGATTCGATTCTACAAAATATATCCCAATTGCGCGTAGCGAGCGGGCGCAGTAAAATTTATTTACAACCCGATTGCGTATGGCCCCGAGCGGAATTCATTTTCTGTCTGTCCTGTGTATTACACTTTTGCTTGGATTCCCTCGAACGGGTTCGTACCGACTAGCCTCGTAAATGGTACAACCTTGTCTATCGATGCTTCCTACCCCCACCCCTCTCCCCTCACCACACCTTCCACACCACCCTATAACCAGGCAGTACATCCACCTATCTCGGCTCGTGAGATGGATTCTTGCATATTCTAGCGTAAATGGTTTGAGGCGTGCCGTGAAAAGATTAAGTAATCTTCGTGATCGATGTTAAACCATAGCCGTCCGATCGTTTTCACCTCGACGTTACGATTGAAACGTAAGACGTAAAGTGGATGAATTTTATTTTCTCGAGTAATAATTATCATGATTTTTATCGAACGGATATAATTTGGAGATATAGTAAAATCGATCGATGAGATCGATTACTTATCGATAATTTTGTCGGGACATAAGGCCCGTCGTACTTATTCTCTCGTTCGGATTAGGAACAAGAGAGGGGATGTCTACGGTTAACCAACGTAATATTCTTCGTACGAATGATGTTTGACGGTGAAAGCGATTAGCGTCGATTAAATGAACTAATTCGAAACGGACTGGCATGTTTCTCCGCTCGACAATGACCGTGATAAATCGCAAAATTATTCGCGAGAATATCACGAGAATCCGAGCGAATGCAGAAGCCGAATTATGCATGGAACCGTGGCTGTGACGTCGAAAGGTATTCGCGATAAATCACCTGAAAACAGAGAAGACTCGCGACGTTGATCGCGTGCAAACGACCGAGTTCATTACGCGAGAAAGAATTTCAAGACACCCGTTTGAAAACGACGACGACGACAACGACGACAACGACGAACGAAATCCTTCGGTCTTTCACAAAGGAAGAATTTCGTTTTAATCTTTTCTACTTGACACACCGTCTTAAATCCTTTCAATTGATTTCATCAACATCATAGAAATAACCGGACAAATATATATATATATATACCGATGTTATTTACCTCTCAAACTGAATCGCTTTACATCGCCACAGATGGACAAAATGATTTTAGGGGTGCGATCGTTTACATCGATTATAAGACCGTAAATAATGCACGATTCAAAGCAGGCGTGAATGTTAGAGAAGTAATCAATCGCGGTCATCGCTCTTTGTATTGCATTATAGCGGAACTCCGATTATCTGGAACAATCGAGACCGGAATAGGTCGGTTAATAGAAGAACAGCGGTATAATCTAGGCCTCGAAGGTGAATAAACAAAATCGGAATTTCATTTGCGAATGAAAGCTAGATACGATCTTTATTCGCGAACATATATGTGTCAACGTTTTTCTTGTTTTCATTCTTTCTGTTTTTTTTTTCTTTTATATATATATATATATATATATATATATATATATATATATATATATATATATATACACGTATATACGATCGTTACGCAGGACGAATAAAAAATATATACCGTCGCAGTACGTGCTATACGATTTCCAACTTAAATTCATTATCCGTTAATCTCATAAATTTGACGAGGACCGAAATCGCCTTAACGAAAATTCGAAAAAACCTTGAAGTATGGCATTATGCAACGAGTACGTACTTATTTAGAGATTAAGAAATATTCATGGTCGGTAAAGTAAATCTGAAAATACTCTGGAGACGTAGAGATTTTTCGATGATAATAATAACGATAATAATGATAATAATAATAATAATACTAGTATAAGAAGGTTAAAATATTAAAGCCATCGCGTAGTAAAGTTATTTTTTACGAGAGAATTTACGTGGGATATCATTGAGATATTTTATTTCTATGGCTTATACGACGTGTTGTTGAAAAATTCATTATGTTCATACGAAATATTTCGTAAACTACGTTCGACCGCTCGGTCTGGACATTTCTAGGAACATTTATTAGGACGAAATCGGCGATTGAATCGTCGAGAAATTGTCGATAGAAGGAAACGAAATTGAGGAACGATGTATCGGAGAGTATATATATATATATATATATATATATATATATATATATATATATATATACACACACGTATATTTATGTATGTATAGTTATATATAGTATGCACAGGATAAACCAAAAAGAAGAAAAGCAAAAAAATGATCGACGATAAAGAGTGGATGGTGACTGTTTGCGATGGAACGGCCGCTGGCGATGAAAAGTGTAATTGAAAAAGGTGGAGGAGAGACAGCTCGAAAAACAATTCATCGAGGTATCGAAGGGCGAGGAGGCAAATTTGATGCCCCTCGCAGACCACTCGACCTTCGATACGCTTCACGTTCTTTTAATCCGTGCCGGTGTGTCCGCTGGGGTATCTCATTTTTCAAGGCACGTTGGAAACTGAATTTCCAGCTGGTCTCGTGAGATTCGACGCGTGCACAAAAGAGAAAAGAAGAGAGAAATAGAAAACGAGAGATGGGAGAGCTGAAGAGGAGGACAGAGAAAGAGTGAGAGAGAGAGATAGATAGAATAAGGACGAAAGAGATTGCACGAGACGATCGAAATCCGTGGCCCGTTGCGGTCTAACGTCTCCAGAGTGTTATTACTCTTCATCGTCTTCCTATCGCCCGGATCCTGCCACGCGAGAATCCAACAAAAGAGAAAGAGAGATAGGTGGTCGTAATTCACGTGGTAAAAATCGATTCGGCCACCCTGTAGAATCGTTGTGGGTATGTACACGCGCGGCGGTAACGGCGGCGGCGGAGGCGGCATCGCAAAACGACGTGAAATAAACAAATAAATAAACAAACAAAAAAAAAAAAGGAAAAAAATACTTAGATTCTTCGAAAAGCAAATTCCTATTTTTTCTCTTTTTACCCATCGTTCCAACGACGACTCGATATTTTTAATTAATTGCTCGTTATCCCGTATCCCGTTTCTCGTTTTATTTTTACCCGTTACAAACCGCGCAAAACGAAACTACGAAAACTTGACGAAAGTTTCTCGTCAACTCTGACAGCGTACAAATACGCAGGAAACATACGTACAAACATTGAATGGTTATATCATGAATCTCGAATAATGGAACGTTGCTCGATCGTCAACGCAACTTCGCAACTTCAACGTGCAACACCTATGAATTTGATAGAACGTTATCCGTACGCCAATGCGTATATATATATGTGTGTGTGTGTGTGCATGTATATATACCTACTTTACATCCTATTCCAACCAATGGTCGTTTATCATTCACTATTTACAAAAGCATTAGTACATTACCCGAATGAAACAACTTTTTTGCTTGATGCACGTTAATCGAAAGAACGTTTTTTCGTCGACTAATCAAGAAAAAATTTTTGAGTAGCAATGGCAAAGGAAAACGTCGATGTGATTGGCGGAGAATAAAAGGGAAAATAAAAAGGAGCGAAGAAGAAGAAGAAGAAAAAGAAGAAGAAGAAGAAGAAAGAAAGGAATTAGTAAATATCGTTTTATCAACGAACGGTGTACGTACGCGTATATTCACGTACGTTTCCGGTTTCCCCTGTACTCGGGACTATCGGGGGGAGGGAGGGGGGCGAGGGGGAATCGACAAGGCACGGACAATGTTTTAACAAAAATCGGAGAAATTGACGCTCACGAAATTACGAAACCCCCTCGAGAACCTGCAGGTGTTAACGCCTTTCGAACGTAGACGTACGAGAAACTCATGGTAAAATGTAATTATATCGCGTAAACCAACATCCGCGTATACCGCAGGAACGTAAGCTCGCGCTGTCAGAAATGTTGCTAGCTCGTACACACACAAACACACACACAGATATATATATATATATATATATATATATATATATATGTCGTTGGGACGTTCGAAACGCTCGTTACGACTTCGACCGTCCGAAGTCGAGCTTTACACGCGTATTTTGAAAGGGGCAAAGAGAGAGGGAGAGGGAGAGAGAGAGAGAGAGAGAGAGAGAGAGAGAGAGAGAGATGAAAGAGTGGGAGAAAAAAATCCTATATCCGGTAGATAGGTACGCTAAAGCGGATGGGAATGTAATTTACTAGAATGGAATTTCCGCTTTTTCGCGTCCTACGAAAGAAATGTATGAGATTAATAGAAGATAGAAGCTCGCGACATACTGTATAGCGGAAACGTTCGAGAGAAAGAGAGAGAGAGAGAGAGAGAGAGAGAGAGGGGGAGAGAGAAAGTTAAAAACTTTTCTTTCTATCTCTCTCTCTCTCTCTCTCTCTCTCTCTCTCTCTCTCTCTCTCTCTCTCTCGACGTAGCGAAAGGGGTAATCTGATTTGCTTATAAGCGAGAAGCAAGACGGCTCGTACATCGTTCAACGAGTTTTACTTAAATCCGAAGCTCAACGTCGTTTTGACTAGTGCATCCAAATCAACATAAAAATATCTTGCTTCCACGTATTTCTTTATTTATTTTCTTTTTTTTTTTTTTTTTAGAAAAAGAGAGAGAACGAGAACGAGAACGAGAACGGATCTTTTTTTTATTTTCTTCTTTTCTTTCATCTCGATGGATAAAACCAAAAGGAAAGGGAGAAAAGAAAATAGAAGTTACGAAAAGTTTGTCGACGGTGAAAATTCCCGAATCATCTTTCGCGTTCACACACGTTATTACTATGACAGATTTTTCGACTTTGATCTTGCCGTACGATCAAACGTTACTACGTTTCAACGTTTCTCATATTTCCGGTAGTTAATCGTTTTCTTCTTTTGCGACTTGACTTTTCCGACAAGCCCTTGGAAATACCTGACCAACCATTTATCGTGCATCAACGATCGTAGCGCATAAGGTATTGTAACAGAGAACGCATTGCCATTTACAATTCTAATTTAGATTCCGTTATATTTGTACGGGTATGGAAATTTCAACGTTTATTAAATCGAACGTACGAGAGATTTCTATTCGTCGTTCGCGCGATTGACGTCGAATATAGATATTTTTTTTCTTAAATTACCTATACGAATTGTTATAATTTGTTTTTTTTTATCCTTTCTTTTTTCTCTCTCTCTCTCTCTCTCTCTCTCTCTTTTTTTTTTTCTTTTATTCCATCGAGCTCTCCCCTCCAGAGTGTTCGTCGAAAATTTAATTGTAATTTTAATTGAAAGATTTTATTGAAAGTTCCATCCGGACGAATCATTCGGAAGAACGGGCTTTGAAACTCACGCGCACACTTTATCCCTCTTTCCCTTTTCGGTCCTTCTATTTCGGTTACCACTCGTAGATTACAAGCGCTAACGCGAAGCCTATCTATTATTAGACGAACGCTGTTCCCTTCTCCTAGATCGTATTATTTGTTTGACCTCGCTTTCCCGTAGTACATCTTCGCGCTTGTTAAGAGCTTCCTCTATCGTCGGGAACTTACTAAAAACTTATCGCAAATAATAATCTCGAAATTTTGTTTTCTTTCCTTCTACCGTATTGACGTACTTACATACGGAGAACGATCGTAGTTTCCATCAGGATTCGAAAACATTGGCGTAACTTATAATACTAAACGACTGCTTTCGAACCACTCCGAAAAGTTTCATCGTTTATTAATAACGATTATTAACGAGATTATATATCGAGATTAATAAAGATTATTATAATAGCGAAGATTTCATAAAGGGAACGACTGGATGATAATTTCTCGTTCGTTGGTATTAGAAAGATTAGTCAATGATCGGGCTTCTTTAGATATAACCAGGGATTATTTCTTGGAGATAATTTAGAGAAGATAAAATTTACCTTCCATTCGAAATCGAAACTTCCTACGTCCGATAGACATAAAATCTTTTAATCTTTCACTCTCTCTCTCTCTCTCTCTCTCTCTCTCTCTCTCTCTCTCTTTCTCTCTCTCTCGCTTTGTCTTTTATTCGAAAGAGAGTATAAAAAAAAAAAAAAAAATAAGTTTGCGGAGAGGTAACGAGGCGGTTTGTCGACTTCTCGAGTCGAGGCTAACTTAATTCAAGCTCCACCTCCTGAGGCATTTTACGTCGAAGGATTTTCAAGGAGGCGAACATGAAAGCAAGCGAATGTCGTGCCGGTCGCGTTCCGTATCCAAAGGAATCCCTTGTTTCGGTTTCCATCGTGTTCCCCCTTTCTTCATCCTCATCCTCATCCTCATTCTCATCCTCCAACCACTTTTCTACCTCTTGGAAAGCTCGAGGAAGCGACAGTGGCCTCCCAACCCCCCGTTTTGCCGTTCTCGAGTAGCGGAGGAGCAGCGGCAACCGAAGTATAAACAGTTCGTGGAGTGCCATGGGGGAGGCATTAGCAAGTGTTAAGCTAAATAAACACTTGGTGTACGGATGGTTAGGGGTAGGCGTGTACAATTGTAAGGATAGAAGGAGCTGGCGGTGGTGGTGGTGGTGGTGGTGGTGGTGGAAGAGGTAGAAGAGAAGGAGAAGGAGGAGGAGGAAGAGGAGGAGGAGAAGGAACGAGACGGGCGTTAACTTCTTGTCTGCCAATTGCTCTCCTTTCCTCCTTCCTTGAATGATGAACTTCTTTTTAAAGTGAACGTTTATCCATCAAGAAGAATATATATATATATATATATATATATATATATATATATTTTTTTTTTTTCTTTTTCGAAGAACGACGAATACACGCAAAGTTTCGTTACTTTTATATTTTGCAATTCAATATTTCATTTCTTCTTCTTCTTTTTTTTTTTTTTTTTTAATGTTCGATCAAAGTGTTCGATTTATAATAAACGAATCGATCGAATTTACGTAATACAATCTTTGATTTTATATATATATATATATATATATATATATATATATATATATATATATATAAGTCGCAATCGCGTGGTTCATATTAATTATCTAAGCGACTATTGTTCCTTAATTACGTAATTACGTAACCACATCGTTCCTACGCCGTCTACGAGTTTAGCTATTACTTTAAAGTACGTTCGTTTTCCTTTATTTACCATGTCCTATTAAAAAATTAAATCCTTTACGTGCGGCCAGACTTCTAAATGTTGGACGAGGAGTCCGGCGTCGGGAGAGTCTAAAAGTGGGTTTCGCAAAAAGTTATAAAGGAACGGGTCCCCTTTGTCTTTCTTAATGAGACCATCGGTTTTTATGCGTACTAAAATATACATACATACATATATATATATATATATATATATATATATATATAAAATATACATATACATAAATATATATATATATATAAAAAAATATCCATGTACCCAAACCAAGTTGCCGTTGAGGTTTCTAAAGTTTAAATATCCTTGATGTTAGAATACGTGAAATGTGATGATAAGATATAGGAAGAGATAGCTAAATAGATAAATAGATAGATAGAAAGAGATAAAGATAATGAGATAGAGATAGAGAAAGGGAGGAAATGAAGGAAATGGTTAAACGGATTTGTCAATTGAAGGTTGTAAAGGATTCTCTTTCTCCCTTACATCTTGAAAACTGGCCAGGAAAGGGCTTTCAGTTGGCATCTGTTCTCTTTCTCTCTCTCTCTCTCTCCCTCTCTCTCTCTCTCTCTCTCTCTCTCTCTCTCTCCTCGGTATCTCCGGTTTGTTCGCTCCTTCGGCTTTAACGTTCTCCCTGTAGGCGTTCACTGTGTTAAGTACGCGCTTAATGGCACCGTAGAGTAGAGAGTGGCGCACATTAGCGCCGGGTGGCCGCTAATCTCGAGTAGCGTCGATTAAACGATCGACTTGGAGCGTCGTGAAGCTCACACCTTGTACGCGAGTGTTTACCGCTTCTGTCCTTCGAACCGAGAATTCACTCGATCGTGTCTCTCTCTCTCTCTCTCTCTCTCTCTCTCTCTCTCTCTCTAACTCTCTCACACACACACAGAGACAGACAGGAAAGATACACGCATAGATACATACACACACGATACGAAGCGAACGCGTACGTGCTTCTCATCTCACGACGACGACAACGACAACGACAACGATGACGACAACGAAGGTGAGGTCAAATGGGGTACTTTGAGAATCTCGTCGAGGGCAAACATCGAGCGTTTCGACCCTCTTTTTACAGGGACATTGCTCATCCGTCCTTACTATCGAAAGGGTCTTCACTCCGTGAAGAGTAAACGGAGTTTCTATTCCAAAAAAAGAAAAAAATAAAAAAAAGAAATAAGAGTGTAAATTTCAAGGCCTCTGTACGTAACAGTGAAGGCCATCGTAAACGATGGTCTTCATCGAAAAATCTCGGAGACGGAACGAGACTATCCTTACTTTCGTTTATCTTTTTGTCGATCGTATTAGCGATTCGAAGATCGAAGAAAGCGAAATTTGGAAAGGTTTATGAATATATAGAAGGATTCGATACCACCGATGAAACGTGTCTTCGCCTCGGCACCAGCCAAAAATATATCTACCCTGTACGTTCCGGGCTGGTGAATTTTTTATTAACATCCACCGCAATTCCCGCTTTCGTCCGCACAATGCGTCGCGTAATGGGGCGCAAAAATCGTCCCTCGGACGTTCGCGACAGAGCGGAAGGTCGTGTGTATAGGGACGGAGACGGAGAGAGAGAGAGAGGGGGGGGAGGGGGGGGTTAATTGGAACGGACCGTGCAGAAATCTGTATGCGTCAACATGCACGCTTATGCGTTCGCAAAAATTTACCGTCCTGAAAATCTCTCCCCGCCTTTTATCTCTATCTCTCTATCTCTTTTTCCTCTCTCTTTCTCTCTCTCTCTCTCTCTCTCTCTCTTTTCGATGAAAACAATGGGCCGTGCGATACGAGCCGATGACGTACGAGTTCACTCGGTGATCTATCGTCCAAACTGGAAAATAATAAATTGGACTACTCGTGTTTATAATGATCGCACGTTCGTGACTTTCGGCCGTAATCATAATTTTTGTT
>OU426851.1:2745088-2782588 GCA_911387685.1 Dolichovespula media | reverse complement strand
GCACACACGTGGCGCGATAATTGTTATTTCAAACGGTATTACGTCAAAGCGTAAAATCGTGTGGATGCTTTTGAAAATGTATTATATAGTCATACGACTTGACTAACGTAGATCGATTAACGTCCAACTAAATCGATGTGAATACGTTTAGCTACGTTAAATTAATCGCCGTTCGTGATCGTGCACGATTCGCGGCAAATTCCTGTCGCGTGATAGAACGCAGTTGTTTTCTGCGACCAGAAATACATCGTTCAACGATATTTACCGTGCCAGTTTTACGTATACACGTTTCTATGATGTTATTTACGTGATAATTTTAAGTATAGATCAATGATCATTGGCATTTGATTTTGTCGAACAAAAATAAAAACATAAAAAAGGAAAGAAACAAATAGGAATCCAATTTGTTCGATAATGGTCGCAATAACGACATTCGAAATTGAGTATATTTTTATTCCGTTCCCCGTTGTGTTGTTCCTTTCTTCTTTTTTTTTTTTTTTTTTTCTTTTTTATCCTACGCTCGTTGGATATCGTTGTAGCTATCGAAACGATGACAAAATATGGGTGATCGAAACGAGGATGATTCTACGTCGTACGATAACTCGCAACTAACGATAACTCTCATATTCACGAATATTCAAAGGTTCGAACGCAAACGTGATCTATCGAAAAACTATGTTGTCCTATAGAAATGTAATTATTCGAGCGATACTCGTGTTCGTATAGTTTCGAAAATACATGGACGATCTATATCAATAATTTCTCGCTCATCTTCTCGAATTTCCAATTTAATGTTCTCTCTCATATTTAGAAAAAGGACGATTAGTATTATTAAGCGTACGATATATATATATATATATATATATATATATATATGATATATATATATGATATATAAATATATGATATATAAATATATATATATATATATATATATATATATATAAATATATGTATATATAAAGATATGTATATATAAAGATATAGATATAGATATACACCACTTTATAAGAGAACTTCAATATTTTTTGTTACGTAAACTTATTAAAAGAAAAGGTTAACGCTTTATGCCTGTCGATTTATGTTTCCACGAAATCGGATGCCTCGTCCACGTGTTCCGCTATCCCCGGAATGTTTTAATTAAATACGGCCGCACGCACTATGCCTTTACCTTGTACACCTTCCTTCAAACGTATTTTTACTCCCTTTGTAACGAATGATTACGCTCGCAGGAAATTACCCGTCTCTGAATGAGAGTCTTAATCGATAAGCGAGCAAAAGGAAGGAAGGAAGGAAGGAAGGAAGGAAGGAAGGAAGGAAGGAAGGAAGGAAGGGAGGTAGGAAGGAAGGAGGGGAAGAGGGAAAGAAGAAATGTAGGTAGGTAGGATGGAAAAGATTGGAACGAACGAGCGAGTCCAAGTAAAATTGGAAAGAGCGTCCGCTTACGAAAATTTTCTGTCCCAACGTGACGTTCTAATTCTCTCTTGAAATCTGTCGGTGACAGCGGCTTTACCGGCGTCGAAAACGACCAGCAAAACAAATTCGTTCGATCGTGAAAACGCATCGTTTTACCTCGTCGCGTTTTCTCGATTCACCTTCTACATCGTCTACCGTAATGGACTTTTCCGTTTTTCTACAAAAGAGCCTTCGGTAATTTTTATTTCCTTGACGTTACGGCTAGTAGTACGTATGTACATACATATGTGTTTCTACCGCGTACATATGTATATATAGACGTTATTCGTTTTCGAGATAATTCATTTTCTTCCTACTCGAATTGTTCGTAAAAATCAAATGTCGATGAAAAATCTTCGTACCTGTCTCTCTCTCTCTCTCTCTCTCTCTCTCTCTCTCTCTCTCTGTCTCTGTCTCTGTCTCTGTCTCTGTCTCTCTTACTCTCTCGTTTATCTTCGTGCATTGGAAGTGAAACGTGTCAGCGACGATCGGACGGGCAACACGGTCCGACGTTATTCCTTGTGACACTACTTGAAGAACGATCCAAGCGGATTACGTGACTTTCTAAAGGGCTTGTTATCACATCGGTGTTACGCACGTGCAAGAAAGTGCGTGCACAAGTTTAAAGCTTTAGGGAGGGATGTTAAGTACCCTCACACAATGTTGCTTAATGAGCAAGCTTTTATCGTCCGGTTTTATCGTCGACACTTGCCGCTCGTACTGCAGCTTTTACACGCTTATTTCTTGCTCCTTTTTCTCCCCACTCCCCTCATTCCTCACTTACTCTCTCTCTCTCTCTCTCTCTCTCTCTCTCTCTCTCTCTCTCTTTCTATCTAGCTTAGCGAAAGAAAGGATAAAGTTTTGTAATCACGATTAACGCCTATTTTACCACGTCATCTCATCTAGAAGGTGTTTTCACCTTCGACACAAACCGTACATTTTCGTACACCTTGATATACTTTGGTAGTCGTCCGTTATCGCCGAAGTACTCGAGAGCTGCGGAATCGGCTTTGGCTTTGTATTTTTCTTGTTTTTTTTGTATTTTTCTTTTTGTATGCCTCGATGGAAAGAGGAGTCAACGTGTGAGAGAGAGAGAGAGAGAGAGAGAGAGAGAGAGAGGGAGGGGAGAGGGATGGAAGGAGAGAGAGCTAGAGCCCTCTGCGAGGTACAGCTTACAAAACGGTAAGTGGCATCTGTAGCTTGCGAATTTGTTCGGCTGGAAATAACGCTTTAAAAGGAACGGGGGGAAAGGTAGAAAGAGCGATAACAAGAAAGTGGTAAATGGTTGAAAAGAGAGAGAGAGAGAGAGAGAGAGAGAGAGAGAGAGAGAGAGAGAGAGAGAGAGAGAGAGAGAGATAGAGAGAGCAGAGTACTTCTAGGTAAATCGTCGGCACTTGCTTGCGCGTTTTGTTAACGCAACTCGACACGTCTTAAACGTGGAACACCAGACACAAAGTGGAATTTACTCGACCGTGCAGTTACGGCTCGTTTGCCTCGCCGCGCGTGTACTATTCTCTAGTATTATTTCGCATAAAAACTCGCAGGTGCAACGAATTCGAACGTACGCGTTTAACGTTTAGATAACGTACGTATACGTGTGTGTACGAACTGTGGGTGGCGCGCCCATTGGTCGTAAAATCCTCTTTCTAATTTCGAGGTAAACCCATCACGGTTTCATATTTTCTACCTTAGCTTACTAGCCCACCGTCGTCTAAGTCAAGGGTGAAACGGAATTCTTCTTTCCAGCATTTGTTTATCTTTGCGATGAATCTCTAAATTAGGCTTCTTTATGAAAACTTTAAAGAGCATAACACATGCCAAGCGTTAAGCGTTACTAAAAATTAGAGTAGAGCTGAGCAAAGAGGAAGCCGTTTAGAGGTGGAAACCTGTTTGGGAAAAGGAAAGGGAACGTAAAGTATGACTCTTCTACAATGCTTAATTACAAACTAGAAGGTATCTTCATTGTGGAATTCTGTATAACGTATTCTCTATATGATTGTTCATGACAAGTCTACTTTAAAGTTAACTCGACGGAGTAATATGAAATGAAATATTTCGTATATACATACCGAATTAATGATTAACAAAAGACCAAAATTCCCGGTACGCGAGAACGTAAAGGGGTCGTTAGAGTAGTGTAAGTCGTGGAATGGGCGGACGCGTTACAAAGGCCTTTTTTTTTCTTGTTTCTTTCTTCTTCTTTTTTTTTTTCTTTTTTTTTTTCATTTACATCGATGTATTCGCCGTTGGAGAATAATATGAAGCAGAATAAAGTGGAGGAGGGAGAAATGAGACAACGAGTGCCGAAATATAATCGTCTCGTTTGTTAGACACGGAGAGGGAGGGTGGAGAATTAGAAAAAAAGAAGAAGAAGAAGGAGTAGAGGAAGAAGAGAAGAAGGAGTAGAGGAAGAAGAGAAGAAGGAGGGGGAGGTGGAAAAAGAGTAGGATGAGAGAAAAGATATAAGGACGACGCAAGGGTCGAGTATTCGAGTGAAACTCGCTGGATAGGCGCTTTGCGTATCGCTAAAGTGAAGTGGGAAGCCTCTAAAGTTGAAAACGCAGAAGTACGTACACGAGAGAGATAGATAGATAGATAGAGAGAGAGAGAGAGAGAGAGAGAGAGGGGGAGAGAGGGAGAGAGGGAGAGAGAGAGAGAGAATAAGAAAAGAGAGAGAAAGGTGGACGAGCGAAAAGAGAGGTTGAACGTCGGATGCGTGGTATAGTGAAACGACGAGAAATAGGAGGAGGAAGAAGAAGGAGGAGGAGGAGGAGGAGGAGGAGAATATTACATATGGATGCTTGTACGTATCATAGCTGGAGATGCATACTCGAGCATGCGTGTTTGTATATACATATAGGAGACCCATACACGTATAAAGACGAAGTTGGAGTAACAGAGAGAGAGAGAGAGAGAGAGAGAGAGAGGTGAGGGAGGGATGGAGGGATGGAGGCAAGACGTAGGAGAAAGGAGGTGCGGACGATGCTAGTGGCTGCGACGCTGGAGCAGAAGGAGGATGGGAAAGGGAGCGTAGGAGTGGTGGGGAGGGAATAAGAGTCGTGGAGAGGGGTAGGGTGGGTGGGAAGGAGGGTAGGAGGGAGGAGTCGGAGTGTTTGCTTAGCCGGGGCACGAACCCCGTAAATAGAATCCCATTAAAGCCTTGACGCGCTACCGTGCGTCCTCCTCTCGACATACACAGACGGACCAACGGACGAACACAGACACACAGACTAACGTACACACACATACGCGCAGATAGTAAACGTATAGATGAGGGAACAGCAGCACGTTCGTCGGTGGATGGGAAAGCACAGGGTTACTGGTATACCTACCTACCTACCTACCTACCTACCTACCTACCTACCTACCTACCTACCTACCTAGCTATCTAGATACCTACCTGCCTGCCTGCCTGCCTCCCTGCCTGCACACGAACTCTATGTTCGTGCTACGCGCAACCTGGTGCAGGAGGTTGGCCAGCTAACGGAGAATGAGAATGGAGGAATATCTCCGACTAGCTCGAAGCAACGAGCTTTCGACCCACAAGGGGAAAGAGAGAGAGAGAGAGAGAGAGAGAGAGAGAGAGAGGGAGGATGGACTACTGCCGAATCATGGATCTCTTTTTCGAGCGACCTTTCGTTTCTTCCATTTCTACTTTCCTCCTTTCCTTCTTCTTCTTCCTCTTCTTCTTTTTCATCATCTTCTTCTTCTTCTTCCTCTTCTTCTTCTTCTCTTTCTACTTCTTTCTTTCTATCCTCCTTTTCCTCCTTCATTTTTCTTTCTCTAAGAAAAAGCGTTCCCGCGAGAAATGCTTTTCTAAGAAGGAGAATTTGTGCCCATTATTCGTCGAAAATATGTTTTCCCGGCGGGTAATGAAAACTTTTATCGTTATCGCACTTATCTTCCCGCAACCGTCCGCCCATGAGACAGTGATCACGTTATATATTAATTTCCGTTGTCACTTACATAGACCGTACCGTTAACTAGGAGTTAACTGCGTAGAGAACGTTGAGAATATTTGGAGAGGGTGAGAAAAGGGAAGAAAAATTATTATACTCTGGATTTCCCTACCCTACCCTACCTCCCCCCCCCCCTCCCGTCAATGACTGAAACGTGCCGATATTACGACGGTTCACGTGTAAACGAGCCCGAATATATTTTAATTAAATTAAACAAAATTTTCAACGTCGAATAACATTTTTCTAAAGGAAAGAATTTTCTCTCTCTCTCTCTCTCTCTCTCTCTCTCTCTCGTACACTTCGTATTAGGAAAATGCAATTCCACGTCGATTTCCAATGTGTGAACAAGCACAGTAGTAGTTCGAGGTTCTGGTCGCTAGGAAATGGAGGGTGGAGTGTTGCGTATAAGTGTGTGCACGTGTACGTTCGTGAAAATTGATCGATCGTCGGAGGATTCGCACGGCGACAGAGGAGCCTGTGAAATTTAGCTCGCTTTTCTTGAAGTTACGGATAATAGAATGTACCACGTCGAGTCGTCGTAGATAGTTAATTAGTTGTAACTGTGTGATGTTTACGTTACCTCTATATGCTTAACTATCTCACTGCGCACTTTAACTCTGGATACGAAGTGCCGCTCACTATTTCGCTATACCACCACTCGTTACGGTTTGGAGAACAATGTCTGGAATAATTCTATCAACGTAAGAGACGTTAAGTTTAAGTAATTTATCAAGTTTTACAATGAACGTATCGCTTTAAATGATTATTTATTCTTTTACGTATGAAAAAAAAAATAATATATATACATACATACATATATATATATATATATATATATATATATATATATATATATATATATATATAGGTATGTGTACATGTACGTGTGATTCTCTACATTAACAGGATCGAGTGTGTTAGTTTCGCCTTCGTTTAATTCGCGCTTAATGTACATACAACCGGAAAAATAATTTTCAAATATTATTCCCTCAACGATTTTCTCGGTTACTTGGAAAACGCTCACGGATAGTCTCGCACGTTCCACTTTTCTACCAGTTATGGGAGAGAGGAAAAAGAAGTGGACGTGGCCACGTGCCATCTACGGGAGCTTAATAAGCGAGAGCTATACCGACTCGTTGCTTATCACCGTAAAAACTATGTGGATATAAGGTACTCGCCTGACCGGCATTCCACTGTCTTCTAATCATTCTATCATCCTCCACATGATCGCTCGCGAACAAATTTTTTCTTATATATTTGATAAAACGAAACGATCTATTATCTTTTGCAGATATAAATGTGTGTGTGTGTGTGTGTGTGCGTGCGCACGCGCGCGCGCGTGCGTCTGTGTATTAAAATTTAACTCGAAAAAGAAAAGGTAGGATAAATAATACTATTAAATAATAATTATCAAGGAAGATTTTGAATACTCTTTAATTTCAAAAAAATTTTACCCATTGCATCATTACCTTATTTAAATACGATAACAATGGTCCTTATGAAATATCGAAATGGTCGTCCATGAAGATGAAGAATATTATTCTTAAGGAAAGTTATATTAAAGGAGATAGAGTAGAAGAATGAAAGAGAGAGAGAGAGAGAGAGAGGGTGAGAGAGAGAGAGAGAGAGAGAGAGAGAGAGAGAGAGAGGGTAGACATACCGTTGCAGGGAACGCATTAAATAATGCACGCTTCTTACCCTGCTAATATTTCAAACCTACGGGAAGCCGTCGAGTATGAGACTGAAATTTCGCATTATGTATGAACCTAAAGTCGCCTTTTCCCTTTCCATTCTAAGAACGTGAGACAAAGTTACGATGGTTTGCTCCTTCGTCGACCAGAAATACCAACAAGTTTGTTAGCCGATAACTTTTCAAATAACACGCGCCGATTTTTCGTTTTCTTAGGTATTTTACTTCAACGTAAAGTTTCACTTTCCATTCGTGAAAGGTATTCAGTCGATCCTAGGTAAGTTATTCGGTAAGCCACAAGGAACGATAAGTTAGGTATTCCAGACGGACAATGGCGTTTATACGAGCAGGAAATTGTCGATTTACAATCATACGGTACGAGCCAAAGAGAGTCGGGAATGAAATAGGTAGAAGAAGCTGTTCTGGCAAGGAACCCATTGAACTTTAGTGCCAAATCGAATCTTTTCTAGGATAAAAGAAGAAGAGTAAAAAGGAACGGGATAGAGAGAGAGAGAGAGAGAGAGAGAGAAAAGATAAAATAAAAGGAACTGTACGAACGTACGTATGTGCACGTGTTGTACGTCTATGTGTGTGTGCGTTTCACATCGAGCGAATAAACGAAGAAAGAACATAGACAAACGATGGAGAGATGGGAGGAAAAAGAAAAGAAAGAAGAAAGAAAGGAACGAGTTTTCGCGAGGAACGTGTGTGGAGGAGGCGGTGGAGGTGGGAGGGGAGGGGTGTATTTCCTTCCTTAGCGGTGAAAGCCGGACCGTCTGAGGTTGGTGTAGGAAGTTGGCGTGAGAACGGGGCAGGACGGGGGGCAGCGAGGAAGGGGGTGAATAAGGGGTAGTAGAGAGGCGAACGTCACGAAAGACAAAGGAGTAGTAGCTTCGGAGTTTCGAGAGTAACGACAATGATGTGCAAGGAACCGTAAAGGTCCTGGCAACTTCGAAGCCCTTCTCCAATCAGCTTCCCATGGAAATTTGGCCTCGAGATGGTTCGATGTTCTCCGATCGTTAAACTTGTCTCTCTGCGATCGACGTATCGAGAATGGCTATGTGATAAAGCCTATATCGTTAATATAACGAATAAGTATAAACTGCGAATGTAATATATATATATATATATATATATATATATATATATATATATTTCTATTCATTTCATCATCCTCCCTTTTCAAAACGATTCCCCTTACGGTGAAATCGAAATATACATTGTTGTTTCGTATAATCGTTGTTGCTTGTGTCTCAAGTCGGTTCAATAAGAACACCTTATCTTATTTCACTTGTGAAGAGAAAACAAAGGATTCAAAGGGAGGAACAAAACGGACGGGATATCGATCATCCTGCATCTCCGAGTCATCTTCTCGCGATCATTAAGAACGAGAGAGATAGATAGAGAGAGAGAGAGAGAGAGAGAGAGAGAGAGAGAGAGAGAGAAGGAAAGCGTCGACGCGTTTCACGCACCAAACATTTTGCGGTCGGAGAAATTCAGTTCGTGGCGGAAGCAATGGCGCGTTTGGCGTTGCAGATCCCTATTCAAATAACGTCGTAGAAAAAAGAGGAGCGAATGTTTGCTCGTTGATCAAACCCCTCGTAGTTAATGAATTGTAAACAGTCTCTCGAGGCCCTTTTCCCTTCGCCTCCTCCTTTTCTCTCCTTTTAACTTCCTTCCCCCCTTCCTTTTTCTTCCCTTATTTTCTTCCTTTTGCCCACCTTCCTTTCTCTCCCATCCCCCTATTTCCTTTCTTTTTCTTCTTTTTATCTTCAGAACGCCTCGACTCTACGGGCTCGAGCTCGAGCGTGGGCGCGCGCGCGCGCGCTCGCTCGTTCGCGAACGAACGAACGATAAAGTTAGAGATTGCGCTCGTCGGCTTTCCTTTGCTCGGAATTAATGAGAAAACCGACGAAGAATGGCGACTTCTATCGATGCCCGACAACGTTTGCTAGCGCGAACAGACCTTGAAAAAGAAGATCGCTTTGGTAAAGGTACTTTTACGATCTTATCAACACCGTCGTACATCGATAATGTATCTAAATCGTTGTATCCTCCATTGAAAGCTACTTTTAAATTTAAACGATAACTCGATCCATTTGAGGCCGTCACCTATAACGACGTTTAAGAAACGACGTCATTATTGTCGATCATAATGACGCGCCGATCTTTACGTTTCATCGATGATAAACGAATTTTTTTCCGTTTAAATTCGCACCGATGATATAATTTCACTATCCTTCTACGATTCTACGACTTAGCACGGTGATAAATAACACGGGATACTTTAATATCCCGTAACATTTGATTTAATGAAACGGGACGATATTTATGATCCAAACTAACCTCGTTAAATATCACTCGTTAGTAAAGCAAAAAAGAAAAAAAAAAAAAAGGATAAAAAAGAAAAAGAACAAAGCGTAACTTACGAGCGGTGATATCGTTTTAATTATAACATATTTTTTCCTTGGATATTTCAATGAGGGAGACAGATAGATAGATAGATAGATGGATAGAGAGAGAGAGAGAGTGAGAGAGAGAGAGAAAGTGACAAAAAAAGAAAATAAAAAAGAATGAAATAAAATAAAATAAAATAAAATAAAATAAAAAGAAATGGAAGAAGAACTGCCGTCTTTTGCTGTTACCATTTTCGTATCCGATTCCACGAGCAAAGCTAAAAGCAGGATGAGAAGAAGAAAAAGTACAAATTTCCGATAAGAACCGACTGTTACGTTCCGACTGTCGGTAACGTCGACAGGACAAATCAGGAAAGAAATAAAATTACGAGCGGTATTCGTGTAAAAAGCGCGACTTCGCTCGTGAAGAAGGAAGAAAAAGGACGGAGGCAAAGAAGTCGTCGAAGTTGAATCGACGTGAATACTGCAGGTGCACTTTGCATCGACGATGTTCCACGATTAAATTGGTCATTTCTCATTCAATCTCCTTTAATGGAATTAAATAATTTTCCGCGTTCGTCGATTCTATATAGATAGGTGTCTATACATCGTCTTTCTTTTTTTCCTACAATGATTATTTGAAAAATCGGAAAGAGTTGAAAAAAGAAGAAGAAGAAGAAGAAGAAGAAGAAGAAGAAGGAAAAAGGAAAAAGAAATAACGATCCTCGTGTTAGAGGAACGAGGATGGAAACGAATCAATGAATTATGCGCGTACCAGCTATGCGCGGATTAATTCATTCACTTCCAATCAAATGCGTTGAATGAAAGGAAAATCGACGAAAAAAAGGGAAGCTTCCTTTCTCTTTTTTATTTTTTTTCGAAAAAGAGAGAGAAAAGAAGAAACCAAAAAAAAAAAAAAAAAAAGCTGTCATTATTCTCCGATAATAAAAATCCAGAACGTTGTATGCATTGCATCGATTTTCATAAATGTTGATGCATCGCGAATAACTATTACACACATTAATATCGTTTCGTAAAATGTGCATTAAATTTTACGACATGTATTCTTCGTTCTTGAACTAACGTGTACTATCTTATAATCTTTAATTCCGTTTGTGTAGAGAACCAAAACGAAGGAATGGCTTAGAACGTCCCTTATTTTCGTCTTTACCGTAGATTTCTGTTTCGCGTGTGAGAAAAGACCATGTAACGGATAAGGATCGAAACGATCAAGTGGGAAAGAGGTTTCGTAACATGGTCGGCCGTAGTCGCATAGATATAACTACGTTTTTATTCTCTGGATCGGAAGAACGTGGAAAAGAAAGAGAAAGAGAGAGAGAGAGAGAGATCGTAAGGGTCGTAGATAGAAAAAATGAAGATAAATAAATAGAGAGAGAGAGAGAGAGAGAGAGATCGTAAGGGTCGTAGATAGAAAAAAATATATAGATAAATAAATAGAGAGAGAGAGAGAGAGAGAGAGAGATAGAGAGAGAATGAGAGAAGCGAATAGAACTTAAGTACGTCGGAGAGTGTACAACGATATACCCGGTACTGTTGTTAGACTATAATAGAATGCATTTGAGGGCAAACACGAGAATCTATCTTTCCTTGGATATTAATGGAGCAAGATATTACTCTCACACCGATATATTAACCGTCGGTTCCACCAATATAATACAACCCTCGGTATTATTAATGTCGTCGTAAGACAAAAACATTGGTATCGGAGTGTCGTACGTAGAAGAAGCCCTATCTATACCTTAAAGGTAAGTAACTATACCAAAGTGGAATCAGAAAAAGTTTATGGTTATCCCACGTAATGGTCTCGTTATCGGTTACTCTCATTATTTCTCTTTTATCTCGTTAAACGTTTCGCACTTTTGAAAATCTTCTTAAAGACTTCCTTCAAGATTCACCGTAGATTCGTGTTGCCGTAACGTCTGGACTTGTTCTTATATTATATAGGAAGTTTAGAAGGTTTAGCCTGTTATTTACTTAGTATACGTTACCTTTCTCGCTAAGGTCTCGTGCCTTTAAATTGACGACTTTCCGGTACTTTCTGATATTTATGAAGATCAAAGAAGCACTCCTTTTTCTCTCTCTCTCTCTATCTATCTATCTATCTATCTATCTATCTATCTATCTCTTTCTCTTTTCTATCACTATTTTCTTCTCTCCTTTCGTAGGTTCAATCGTATGGCTTAAAGGAATCGATCGTGCAGGTAAACGGTTCGTGAGCATCGCGATGATCGACGATATTAGAGAACGGTGATTGGAGGATAAATCGAATCGGGAGTTACAAGTTGTTCAATTTCTACGTAATATCTTGAGAAGGATTATCTCTCGTGCTAGGTGATACCGAGCATGGTTCCCAGTTCGACGAGTCATTCGCTTTGCAGTCGAGCGAGTTAACTTTAAAGCCTGTTTTCCCTGCGAGTTAAGCACAATGGGAACGGAGCACTCGCATTCTCTAGAGGCAATTTGTCATCGCCGCTATTTAGAGTCCCACGGCAGGCATAATACGGAATAATATCCTTGTAGGTAAAGCGTGAAAGACCAACATATTCGGGGAGAGTTTATGAGCTCTCCTCTCACGAGACTACCTGGCTCTTTGCCTTACGTTGCGAAAAGAGTCCATGCAAAATCTATGTTAAAACATATCGATTCTTGATACGTTATTGTATCATATATGTATTTGTAAATCGTTTATTTTTCTTTTCTTTTTTTTTTTTTGCCTTTTGTTTATTTTTTTTTTTTGTTTTGTTTATTTTCTTCAATGGAACGACTTCCCTTCCTTTTCTTCCATTGAAAGATGGAAAGAAACGAAAGGAAGAGAAAAGAAAAGGCAACGTATACGTAAAAGAGCCCTCGTTACACTTTCTCGTTAAACGATAAAATAAAATAAAGGGATTTATAAAGGTATCGTTTAAAAAGCACCCTTGCGATACCATTCTCCACGATGTAGAACGAAATTATTGTGTAGAAGAATCGAGTGGTATCGGATAGGAAACTAAATACGTAGTATCTCGAAAGTATACTCGAGAAGCGAGTACCGAAAGGGAGACGGGGCGTTTGTTCGAGAAGAGATCCTGCAGAAGGGCTTTCGAGATGATCCCGACCACAGTGGTACTATTCGGTTTTATCGGTACCGTCAAAAAGGGATAAAATTCTATCGTCGAGTTGGTATCCCCGAATAGCGAAAGAACGAAAGGTGAAGAGAGGGAGGGAGAGAGAGAGAGAGAGAGAGGGGGGGGGAGAAAGAAAGAGAAAAAAAGGAGAAGAAAGAAGGGAAAAAAAAGACGTCAATTTCGCAATGGGTAGAAGAAGACTTTCCATGGTGGTTACATTTTCGCGTGTAACTTCTATGGGAAGACGAGCCGTAAACGTTATCACGGAGTTTTTATCTACGAAAAACCATAAGATTTTGGTTAACCCCAAAGCTATATGGAAAAGGCTAGAGAGGAGGTCTAGGGGGGGGGCAAATAGAAAGAGAAGGAGGAAGAGGAGGAGGAGGAGGAGGAGGAGGAGGAGGAGGGTTAGAGTTCGAGGGGTTAAGGCGGTAGGGAGAGTGAACGTACTTAAGAGCTTAAAGGTGGAAGACGGGAGTGGCGAGGAGGGGGTGGAGGGCGTGTAGGGGGGGTGGTGGTGGTAGGGGGGGGGCTGGAGGGCTGGGAGTAAGGGTTGGAAAGAGACGATCGCTCTTACGTCCTATTAATTTCTCATCCAATCTGTAGTCGAAGCCTGATTCGAGGGTTCCTTTCCTTCTTCGAGAGATCGCCAACAAAGATAGAAGAAAATCTTGGTTCTCCTACGACTGAAAGACTCGTGGCGCGCACGAAGGAGCGAAGTCCGCAATGAATCCGTGGAATGCCTTCTGCAGATTAGAATCAAGCACCGGAACCGAAGAATCAGGACGGGGGATTAATTTACGACGACTCGTTGAAATAGATCTCGAGATTTATCGAAGGAAGGATGACTTCCTTCTCTTTCTCTCTCTCTCTCTCTCATTCTCTCTATCTATCTATCTGTCTATCTCCCTCTCTCTCTCTCTCTCTCTCTCTCTCTCTCTCTCGCTCACTATTACGTCACGCTCGAGTTCTCGGCACTTCGCGATCGTCCAAGCTCGAGGACTTTCCGATTATCTTTCCTTCTTTCTTCCTTTCTTTTTTCTCTTCCTTCCTTCCTCTTTTCGTCATCTTCGCTTTTCTCTCCCTCTCTTCCTCTCTCACTCTCTCTTACTCTCTCTCTCTCTCTCTCTCTCTCTCTCTCTCTTTGTTTCTCTCCCTATCTCTCTTACTTTCTTACCGTCTTTCTTTCGCTCTCTTTCCTATCGTAATTCCAACTCTTGGCTAACGAGTCGTGGATCTCTCCCTTTCTCGTCATCGTCTTTTTCAAACGAGCCGCCTCTAGACGTTCTCCATTTTCAAGTACGCCGACTACTCGAGAATTTCTCGCGATAGTATTTCTTTCATCCCTCCTTCCCGAAGTAACACGAAATACTACCTCGAAGATGTTCCATGACTCGACTCTCTAGTGTTCCGAGCGACGACGAGACGTTGCGTTAAATGAATTGAAGACAGCCCATTAAGAACTTCTTGTTCTATTTGTAGCTTATCAACGGGTAAGACGGGTAACGTTCTCTTGAATAACGTTCTCTTGAAATTCGAATTTTCTTTTAACAGTAACGAGAGAATAGACTGGTGGAATATGCGATGCTAAAGAACAGTTCAAAAGTCTTTCCTTCTTTCCTTATCTTTTAACGTATTTCTTTTTGTTTGTTTGTCTGTCTGTCTGTCTGTCTGTCTGTCTGTCTCTCTGACTTTCTGTCTTTCTCCCCCCTATCTCTCTATCTCTCTCTCTCTCTCTCTCTTTCTTTCTGTCTCTCTCTTCCTTTTGTAATTTCGATCCTCTTTAACAAGGTATTATCGTTGTCGTCGTCTTTGTCGACGAACTCCAAAGAACACGGCTCGTTTGATACAGAATGGTGCAATCTAGTCAATCGAGACTCCATTTCAGTTGAAACTTCTAATTTCTCTCTCTCTCTCTCTCTCTCTCTCTCTCTCTCTCTCTTCCTCTCCCTCTCTCTCTTTCTCTGTCTGTCCCTCTTTCTCTCCCTTTCGAGGCTATACGAACGAGTCTAAAGAATCTTTATAACTCTTTCGGTTTCTATCTAGACAGCAATCAAATAACCCATCAACGATTATCGATAAGTTCGAAATAACAAGCTTTATCTCTGTTAAAATTTTACTTACTAACCGTAGAGAGGAATTCCTATGGTAACCAAAAAATAATTGTAAATTACTGGAATTAAACGCGAACCAGTTCTACATTCTCGTAATACCAGATTTCGTTTGGTTACGTTTAATAGGTCAAAAGCATGCTTCGTATATCTGTGTTTGCGCGTGTGTGTGTTAATAGGAAAAGATTTCCCAGGACAGAACGTGCTTTCTTCGATATGCGTTTGGCTTAATTCGTTCTATGTATTCCGCATACTTATACACGTATACACACACACACACACACGTATATATATATATATATATATATAAACATTTTAATAAGCCGGACACGGGATATTAAAATCTTAAGATTCGTATGCAAGAAATGTTAAAAGGGGAACGTCGTAAAAAGGAGGTCGTTGCACTTAATTAGTTCTACAGTGGCGAGAGAAACGTTGCGAAATATTCCAGGAGTTAGTTATATATATACACACACGTAGGTGCATACATACATACATACATAGATAGATATATACGTACGAAAATATGTAGCAATGCACGATCGCAAAATGCATTTTGTCCGATGTTGTAAAAAAAAAAAAAAAAAAAATCGAGCGACTAGTAACACCAGTAATCTCGCACGTTCTATCCTAGAGAATGATCCTTTATATACCGTAGCCAATTTAATTTCGTTTCAAACGTTAACAGACGTCGAGAAGATCAACGTCGTGGGAGAACAATTTTTTTCTTTATCTCAGACAGAAATATCCTACGTCGACGATACGTTATCGTCCAACTAAGTTCGCGCGAGAGAGAAGATATATTACTGATGATTTTGAATCATTCATCAACGGTTTTACGCACCTGTGTAAACACATTAAACAACGTCGAAAATAATTCGCTTATTATCTCTCTCTCTCTCTCTCTCTCTCTCTCTCTCTCTCTCTCTCTCTCTCTCTCTCTCTCTCTCTTACAACATTGTGTCCGAGATACTCAGACATTGGTTTTGCCTCGTCTAAATTTGTTCTCCGCCTTTTGGGAAGAAGAAAAAACGAAAAGAAGGAAAGAAAGGAGAAAAAGGAGTCAAGAAAAAATAAAAAAAAAAAAAAATAAAAAAGAAAAGCGTCGATTTGGTTCGAACGAGCGCTTATCCGTGTAAAAGAGAAAGAAATCTTTCTCTCGAGTAGAAGATTTTCATCGTCTCCTTTTCACGATTCGCCTTCGTAATCTCGACTTCGCCCTTCCCGCTCCGCCCCCCCCCAAACCCCCTGCCCTTCCTCTCTCCTCCTCCTCCTCCTCCTCCTCCTCGGCCACCGTCCCACCACTTGAAAGGCGCTAAGTCATCCCCGATTTTGCCGGAGAGTTAAGCGCCCCCTCGGCGCGATCTTTTGCCAGTGGAAAATAGAGAAGGACGGAGAGAAAAGAAGAGGAAGAGGAAGAGGAAGGGACAAAAATGATGAAAAAAAAAGAAAAGGAAAAAAAGAAAAGAGAAAAAAGGAGAGCGGGAGGAGTGTGGAGAGGGGGGGGGGAGGGAATATTGCAGAGACGTTTCCTCGGAGGATGCGAATTTTCTCGTCTTAAAGATAATCCAGGTGCTTTTTCATAGTGGGGAGAAGGCAAGAGAAGAAAGAAAAAAAAAAAAAAACCAAAGAATGAAAGAAAGAAAGAAAGAAAGAAAGAAAGAAAGAAAAAGAAATGAAAGGGACTCTCGGAGTACACAAAGTGTATAAGTTCAAAGGGAGTGACAGCTCACGTATGATCTTGGAAATATAATAACGATCGAATGGGAAGAGATAATCCTTGACGATTTTCGATCGAATACGGAAAGAGAGAGAGAGAGAGAGAGAGAGAGAGAGAGAGAGAGAGAGAGAGAGAGAGAGAGAGAAAGAGAGGAGAGATAGGGGGAGGGATTCAGAGCGAGTCCAATCCTTTTCGCGATCGAGTATCGATCGTTCGACGAGGAAGGTGGAAATCGAGGCGAACGTCCCGTTGAAACGTCATTCGTTATCGATAGTACGTATGGGGTTGGTCAGAGTGCCGAGGCTTTCCCTAAATTATCCAGGATCTCCCTTCGGGAGCAGAAGGCATAGGGCGAAGGTACGGCGAAACTTTCCTGACGAATGGATCGTTCTCCTAAGTGGGGAAACCTGGCTCGGAATCGGAGCACGGCCACTGCTTGGCTATCGCGTGTCGTCAAAGACGTATCGGGGATACCTGCCGGTGTAGAATCGCCGAATTAATGACCGCAGCATGTGCCGGACATTAATTATCGAGGGGCAGCTGGACAAGGTGTCGTCGTCGAGTCGTCCAACTCGACAACGCGTGCGTAGATATGCGTGTGCGGGGCGCTGATTGCAGTGCGAAAGAGAGAAAGAGAGATAGGATGGTTAGGGAAACAGAGATGGAGATGGCTGGATAGATAGATAGAGATAGATAGATAGATAGATAGATAGATAGATAGATAGATAGAGAGAGAGAGAGAGAGAGAGAGGGAGAGAGACAGATAGATGGACGAAGTGTCAGTATATCCGTGTGCGTGTTTGTTTGTTTGTGTGTCTGTCTGTTCGTCTGTGTGTGTGTGTGTGTGTGTGTGTGTGTGTGTGTGTGTGTGTGTGTGTGTGTGTGTTTGCGAGCACGAGGGAAGCGTCTGCTTTGCTTTGCTTTGCCGGTATGTCAGTGGGTAACGCCCGGCATGTAAATTGTTCTTCGTGAATGTCGGACCGAAGTCCTCCTCGGTTACGTTACTAACGAGGTTTTGGGTGCATCTCTGCTAAAGCGTGCATTCGCTCGTTCGCATTTCTTCCATACATTATACAGATTCTATAGTTAGAACGATACCCGGAGTATTATACGGGTATTAATTTTTACCGTTCGTAATTTTTCTATAGGTGCCGTTCTTTCTTTTTTTTCCGTTTTCTTTTTTTTTTTCATCGGATCACACGTCAATCATTGAACTCGAACGAGAACTTTCTCGACTCGAATCCGGCGCATCTTACGATTATGGCAAAAGAGGATAAAAATCAACGATCGTTGATTAGCGAACACGAACGTCGTACATTAAATGAGGCAGGCAATGGAGGGGACCCACGTAGAGTTTGCCCGCGGTTTGGGTTAACATTGGGCCGGTAACGCACGCTTCGGTGTAGCGTAAGTGCATTTGAATCGGTCAACTCAATGTATTGACCTATCGGGTTAAGTGCTTGTCCTGATTAGCAGAAGTTTCCAATATCGTATCTAGAATCGACTGCGTTAATACGAATAACCGGCGACGTGTAAACGCCCGGGGGCATAATGCGGCATAAATAGATAACAATGCGCTAATTAGCCTCAATTAGCTCTTCTATCCGTTGTATTTTCCACCGTCCGTTACGTCTTCCACGTTCTTCGTTAACGTTTGTCCTTTTTCTTTCTTCTTTTTCTTTTTTCTCCTTTTTTTTTTTTCTTCGCCTTCACTTCGCATTTGGACGTATCCAAGAATGAATAACTTTGGACAACCGATTGATTCTCCCTCGACAGGAAATTAACGATAATGGAGATCTTATTTTAAGATTCGTCGATTTAAGATATTCTCAATTTAGTGAACACGCGCGATTCTTATATACGGGAATTGCTCGGGATCGATCGAAGAGGAAAATTGTCAAAGTGAAAGGGCATGTAGGGTCGGAAGAAAATCGAAGTAGAGAGAGAGAGAGAGAGAGAGAGAGAGAGGGAGGGGGAAGCCAATAACGATACGGAATAATAATAATAATAATAATAATAATAATAATAAACAATAAAAAAAAGCACACGGAAAAGAATAGTACGAGAGAAAGCAAAGCCCGTGAAGGGTGGAAGCCGGGACTATTCAAAATGGATTCCAACGTAATTTGAATAATTGTCAAATGCTGCGTGTTATAACGGGCGCGGATGGATCCTACCTCTTGGAGTCCGTTTCCTTTCCCCTCTCCTCTTTCCCTCTTTCCCTCTTTCCCCTCTTGTCTTCACTAATCTGAACCTCTCGCAAGGCAATGCCGAACACGCTTGTCCGCGTGTTTCTCTCGTGGCATTTCAAAATCAATTTGTCTTCAGAGAGCGAGAAAGAGAGAGAGAGAGAGAGAGAGAGAGAGAGAGAGAGAGTGAGAGAGAGAGAGAGAGAGAGAGAGAGAGAGAACGAACACGTTTACTTCTCCGTAGCTCAGAACGGTCTCTCCATTCCTTTCAATTTGGCTTGTAAATGTCGCCTGAATATATTTCGAGTCGTCCCAATGGCGCGAGCAGACCGATTTGGTTCCTTCCTTCCTTCCTTCCTTCCTCGTCTTCGTATCTTCGTCATCGTCTTCGTTTTCGTCCTCGACCTCGTCCTCGTCCTCGTCCTCGTCGCGAACATATCCCATGTTCTGTATATTTCCATGTATCCGACGTCGATAAGAGAAGAAAAGAAAAGAGAAGAGAGGAGGAAATCGGGAGGGTAGGGGAGGGGATGGGAGGAGGAGGGTGGAAGGGGGGGGTGGAAGGGAACGCGATGCGGACGAGGTCTCATCCCCTTTGGGGATTTCAATCTCGGTACGGATCGTTCTCGACGGTAAGCTCGCAATGTTCGAGGAACTTTCGAATTCTTAAGGGGATCGCCTCCAGGCCCCTCCCGGTTAGAACAGCCACTTCCGATGCCGCGAAATCCCTTCTCCGTCTACCTTCGAGCACCTCCCTCCCTACCCCAATCTCCAAACGTTCCCTCCCTTCTACCACCTTTTTTCTCCTTCTTTCCTCGAAACCCCTTCCTCCTCTCCTACTCGTTTCTCGTACGTCTTCGCCCGCACCTATCCTTCTTTCTCTTACTCTCTCATTCCTCTTACACCTGACTTCCTTGCTTCCTTACTTCCTGACTTCGAGCTTAACGAGAAATAAACGGTGGTGATTTCTACAGGATTCGGAAAATTGTTCAGGAGTCACAGGGTCAGAACTTACCTCGTCTACGAGGGTTGGTCGTCCGACGAAAACGTAAGGAAACGATAACGACGTTGCCTCTCTCTCTCTCTCTCTCTCTCTCTCTCTCTCTCTTTCGAACGTTTTAGAAGTTTTATCAGAACGGAAAAGAGAAACCCACCGCGTTGTTTTCATCGCGGAAATCGAAAGATACACTTTGACTTAATTGTTCCCTTCCTAACACGATTCATTATAACCCTTATCATTCATATAATACTCGTTCCTAGTTCGAACAACGTTCCGGTAACTTATCCTCCACGTTGTTCGACTCCACGCGGCGCACTGTTATATTTGATCGAGTATTATTTCATTTCTTTTTGTTCAAACTAAACGTCGATATGTCGGTCCTGAATATAAAGTAGACATCGGATCTGTTGAAATAACTCGTGTTGATATAACTCGATAACGATGCCCTCCAACCCCTCCCCCCACCCGTCCGCCTGACCCCTCCCTCCCTTCCTCTCCGATAGTCACTTACCCTTTCTCTCAAATGTACTCCTTGAGATACTCTCTCTCTCTCTCTCTCTCTCTCTCTCTGTTTCTCTCTCGTCGGAAATCGTTCTACGGTACGAATTATTCACTATGTGTTTTTCTCTCCCTCTCTCTTTTCTTTTTTTTTTTTCTTCGAACTCTTTTTCGTAGAGAACGTAATCAAAGTATCATTTCGCATCATATTGTATAAGGCAAGAAATAAAAGGGGAGCAGCAACCTTCGCCGCAAGGGAAAGATCCCTCCTCTCGTTTCCATTTTTTTTTTCGTCGATCTTTTTCCTCTCTCTCTCTCTCTCTCTCTCTCTCTCTCTCTCTTCATTTTCTCTCCTCTTGTTTTTCCTTATCTTTATTGTTCTTATTTTCTTTTCCCCCCCTTTTTTTTTCCTTTCTTCTACTCTTTATAGGAAACGACGAATGCGCCGTAAAAGGAAAAAAAGAAAAAAAATGAAAGAGAAGAAAAAAATATGGCAAAAACTCCAAGGACACACGTGACGCCGGTGTAACGAGCAAACGATGTCTGCTTTTGTAAACGATCCTGTCTTTTTTTATTTTCTACCCTCAAAGACGCACCGAGAAAACGTCGTTCTTCTTGGATTATGTATTGGAGATTGCCTAACGCCTATTATTCGGCGGATTATATCGGATAAGTAACCCCCGATCGGTCATCGAGCATAATCCTTAAAGGTTACGCAAGGACGCGCGATGAAAAAGGAAAAGAGAGAGAGAGAGAGAGAGAGAGAGAGAGAGAGAGAGAATAGAAAGGGCGTTAAATTTCGTCCTTGGAAAAGTTTCGTCCTTGAAAATATCCGATCTCGCCGAATTTCTAATCTCTTTATTCATCGTGATCGTCGTAAAAAAAATTTTTCAAAGATTAAATCCTTTGAAAATTTATCATCCCATCGTAGAGTATGGTAGACGGCACCGAGAGGTTTCATTAGAAAATTTCAAATAATCGGATTACTCGCGGCATTATAAACAACAAAAGGGACGTTCAATCTCGACGCAATAAAACGGGCAATGGCAAAGAGCGCGAATCCATTTTAAGATTTTTATAATAAACGTTAGATTATTTTTTAAATATTCTTGGAAAATGTCGTCAAAGGTACTACGATAAAACTATTATTTAAATTAATATATTATATATATATATATATATATATATATACACATATAATAACAATAAATTACTTCTCTCTTTCTCTACTTTTTTCTAAATTTTTTATTTCGTCTCTTTTTCCCCATTTATCCTACCTATCATTGACGAGTTTAATCTATTATTTACTCGTCCTATAAATAGGAAGAAAACGTCTCGCACTCGTTAATAAAACTGTATTAGGTATTGGGTATATCTGTTATAAAGAAAAATATCTCCATTTATTTCGAAGATAAATTATCGTCAGATCGAACGGTTCAAGATAATATTAAACTTGTCGAACGTTCGTCTCGGTGAATTTTAAACGCGTTTATATCATCGGAAAAGAGAGCTCGTATCGTTTTACCTGGTTATTAAGAGCGTATATGTACATAGGTAACTAAGCAATATAGAATTAAATATACCTTGTGTCTGTTTACCGAGACGTCTCGATACTATAATTCTATTGATTCCTTTTTCAAGCAATAAATTACTGTCACGTCGCTTCATTTTCCGTCGGATTCATTTGGAGTTTTATTCGCGTTCCCGATCGGCCAATTTGTCAATTTTGATCGATATTTTTACACGACCCGCTAATTCTCCACGACAGTTCGACCGATAAGATGAACGCGTATCACGAAATTCGGTTGTTTTCTTTTTCGGATATGTGTATTTCTTCCTACTTTCTCTCTCTCTCTCTCTCTCTCTCTCTGTATTCGAATTACTCTCTTTGCTTATTTTAACAACGGAGAGTTCGTACTCGTATAAGTCCGTTGTTGGAAAATTAATTAACGCGTTTAAATAACGAATGCTTAATGTATCGTGGCTAGTTCATTAGCCAAGTTAATTATTAATTAATTATGCTTTTAACAAAGTGACTCCCATAGAGATTCTCATAGATAAATGGATGTATTATTAACGGGAACACTTTTTCCGAGTCAGTAGATACGATCCAACGATGAGGTTCGGTTAGATTATATAAGCGAGTACGATCGATCACTAACGTCCATCGGTACATTCGCATACATCGTGCTTAGAGACACAGAAAGAGAGAGAGTGAGAGAGAGAGAGAAAGAGAGAGATCGTCCTAATCGCATCGTATGATAATTTTTATTGGATGAACAAATCTACTCCGGGAGAGCAGCCACTAATAAATATCCTCAAGAAGGCGGACTCGTGGATGAATGAAATAAAAAAATACTTCCCAAAAAAAAGGTAGAGAAAGAATAAACTAAACAAAGAAAAAAAAAAAAGGAAGGAGAAGAAGAAGAGGAGGAAGAGACAGGAGAAACCGCAGGCGTAGGACTGCGCGAATCGGCCATAAATCAATATACCTTGAAAAGGGTCGATTTGTAGGAAAGAGGGTTTCGATGCGCGCAAGAGAAGGAAGAATAGAAAGGATAGGAAGAAAGAAAGAAAGAAAGAAAGAAAGAAAGAAGGAAAGAAAGGAAGGAAGGAAGGAAGGAAGGAAGGAATACAGGCAGGAGGATGAGCAGGCAGGAACTAAAGGAGGGTGGAAAAAAGATGGAGCGTGCAAGGGAGAACGATACCGCAAAAACCATCCGTCATTTTTCGGTAATAGCTTCGGCATCGAACTACGTAACTGCGATCTCGTCGATCGTCGTCGTTCAAGCCGCCCTCGATTTTTTCGCGATCGATTGAAAATAGAAAAGAGAGAGAGCTATATATATATATATATATATATATATATATATAAAAGAAACGACGATGCCACGTCGCGATATAGTAAAGTTTCTCCTATGTAGCGAAGTAGTGGATAAAGAAAACGGAAGAAGAAAAAGAAATTTTCTTTCGTTTGATAGACAGAGAAGAAAAGTGAAATAGAAGGATAAAGGTTAAGAGGGTAAGAAGGGTTTCCCGTCTTCTTTGTCGACGAAAAGCAACTAGGAGGCTGTCGGTCTTTCTCTCTCTCTCTCTCTCTCTCTCTCTCTCTCTCTCTCTCTCTCTTCCCCTTTTTTCTACTCTTCCGGCGTGCTGTTTACGAGATATCTCGTAGACTAGATCGATCGAGTCGGGCGCCAGAAAGACGCGCCACGCAAACTCTCTTCGACGGTTAACCCATTGCGTCGACGACTTTTCGACGTCGTTGTTGTTACCCTTCCCTTTGCGAATTCAACCGAACCCTCCCCTTTCCCCTCCCCGTTCCTTCAGTCCCCCGCCCTTGTTCCCGCATCATCATAGAGGGAAATCGCTTCGTCTACTCGGATCTCTTCTCGTCTTTTTTCCTTTCGTCTAGGATCACGTTCAGGACTTTGGTTTTCGACGATCCTTCAACGAACGAACGAACGAACGAACGAACGAACGAACGAACGAACGAACGAACGAACGTACGTACGTACGTACGTACGTACGTACGTACGAACGAACTCGGTGATTCGACTTTGGTGGAGCAAAAGAAAGAGAAAAGAGAAAAAAAGAAAAATAGGAAGAAAAGAAAGAAGGAAAAACAAGGAAAAAGAAAAACTTATCGTTCTCGACCCTCGGTAGCACCACAGTCCAATCTCTCATCGGCCGAGTGATTAATAGCATCGAAAGGAAAGTTGAAACCCCTTTCGAACAAGGGATAATTTTGATATAGGTTATATCCCTGCGAACGTAGGCATGATCTTGTAAAATTAATTTATCGACGTTTTACACGCGTTTCATATTACGGATCTTATCCGTTGAACCCGTAATCATTCTCTCTCTCTCTCTCTCTCTCTCTCTCTTTTTTTTTTCACTCGCTCGCGATATATTCAAAATTCAAATGCTATTACAAATATAGACGCACTATAACACGTCGCACTCTTTTAAATCACTCCTCCTCCTGCTCCTACCTCGGCCCCAGAAATTATGTTGGTGGTTCGTTCGCATAAAAGCGGCCTCCGCGAAAAAAACTCGAAATCCGGCCTCGTATGTATGTATATGTAGCTATGTATATATATATATATATATATATATATATTTCAGGCAGATCTCCATACATCATGCGAGTAATATACGTCCGTGTGCGCTCTCTCACGTGCGAGTACTCGCGCGAGCGTATGCGCGATATCGATTACCGTCGACTCAATTTTTTTTTTTTCTCTCTTTTTTCTCTTTAGTGGACTAGGATTATGGGAAGCTCCCCGATGCTTCGCTTTCGTTATTATTTCGTGGGGTACGTCGAGAGTGATTTTTTTCTAAATACTATATAACGCGTCGCCATGAATGAGAAACGAGAGGGATAAATCCGATTGCTAGGTAACATTTCAAAAGGAAGACAGCTCTTTTAAATCGCTGTTTGACTGACTGCTGATCGGCGTCGATCGTACGTTCGTTGACACAGGCAGAACCGTCGAGATTAGTTTTTATTTTTATATTTTTTATTCTCTTGGATTTATTTTTTATTTTTACTACTCCTTTTGTCGTTCCCGTCGTCGTTGTTCTGTATTGTTGTTGTTATTGTCGTTGTTGCTGTTGTTGCTAGGTATTTTTTTTCTATTTTTTTTTTTTTTTTTTTTTATCTCTCCAAACCATAATCCTCTTATTCGCAACCGCGGATGTGTGCCGCATTAAATCACGCTCACGCTGTCGTTCTTCTTTACGACGAAAGCAGCAACCGATATAAACTGCGTTATATCGTTCGACGCACGTCCCTCGATAAATTTACTCCACCACCCTCCTCCTCACCATACAACGATAAAAGACAAATCTATCTTTCCTTTCCCCTGTCGTCTTCATATAATTTTTTTTTTATACAGGATTTTCCCCTCTTCGTTTTATTGTCTCTCCAGTTATTCCGTTTTATTATCTTCCTTTTTTTTTTATTTCTTTTTATTATTTTTTTCATTTGTTTATTTATTTATTTTTGTTTTTTTTTTGTTTTTTTTTGTTTTTTTTTTTTTTTTTTTTTTTTTTTATAACCGACATAGAGCTTTAAAAGTTGATAACTTCATACTATTCGCGACGGCACGAGCACCGAAGCAGGAACGTAGAAAGTGCGCGTGAATGCGCCAGCTTTAATCGATTTTATCGAATTTAATTCGTAGAGTTAAATTCGTTCGAATCTCGCTATTGGGAATGTATGGTGTACCGCAACCTCGATTATCCGAACAGAGATTAAGCTTGCCTCTGATTATTCGCATCGCGTGTTTTCGAATTAATAACATCGATAATGGATTTTGCGAAACACTTTTGGTCGATAGATTTTTCGAACAAACCAGAAATTCTACCTTTTAACATGAGGGGAGCGCAAAACGAAGATGAAAACATAACGATCAAGCATAGAATGTTTAACGTACTTAAATTGTTTTCATTTTTCTTTTCTTGATTTTCTATCCACCCCCCGCCACCGATGTCGGAACAGACATTTTTATTTGTTTTTATTTCTTTTGTTTTTCTTCTTTTGCCCTTTCGTTCAAAAATGTTTTCCCGACATTATCTACTTTTCATCCACGCCTCCCCTTTTATTTTCTTCCCTTGCTTTCAACTGCTTCTACGTTAAGGGTTGCTACGATTCAAATGGGAAAGGATCGAACCCTCGGGGCTCGAAGATTGTAAGGAAGAATGCGGTTTATCGTTTCTCGATTCGCCAAGGTCCCGACGATTGCTTCCGTTACGAAGGAAAAAGAACAAAAAAAAAAAAAATACGATTCGAAAGTCAACGAAAATATTATATATATATATATATATTTATTTATTTATTTATTCTTTCTTTCAAAGAACGAGTAATTTAATACTTAACGATCCGAAGGTCGTCCGTTCAAGGATCAACACATTTCTTCTTTTTAATTCGATATATTTAATAACAATGATAAATGTTAGTCACGAGGCAAGCCAAATTGTTATCGTAGGATTTCCAAGGTTGTTTCAAGATAAATACGATCATAGGACGCACGCGTCAAGTAACGATCACGTTCCTTAGCTTAATTTATCTCGTCGAAGGTGACGCACGTCCAACTACACGTAAGTAATAGAACTTCACTCGTGTTACGTACTTGAAAACGTAACGAGCTGGAAAATATTACTGCATAATATTGGTTCGTATTTCAAGAGTGAGAGAGAGAGAGAGAGAGAGAGAGAGAAAGAAAAGCAGCAAGAAAAAAAAAAGTAAATTTTTCAATTCTTATCGATATTCGATCTCGTTTATATCGTAAACTAGAGAATTTATACGGTCGCGTCTCGAACATGACAAGCACGTACGTACGTACGTACGTACATACGTGCACATGGATGCATACATACACGTACATATACACACATACATACGTACGTACACGTACGCGTACTAACAGTGAAAGATTCTCACGAACCGGACCACGTCCGAATGTCGGAGATAGGCCAGCTCGAGATGTACGACTCGAATCTCGGCGTACGGTCCATTGGAGCGGGCACCCTTCGAGGTAGAACCGATCGGTTCAATTTATCGTCCTCGGCCACGGCTCGGAACAACAGAAACAATGAAATTCAACTAAGCGAACGGCGAAGAGCAACGGGGTTGAGTATGAAGGTGATAGCGGATAGTAGTGGTGGTGGTGGTACGGTATGGTATGTTATGGTATGGTATGGTATGGTATAGGAGGGTGGAAGAGATCGAAAACAGGAGGTTGGTAGGGAGGGTTGAGAGCGTCGGTGCCACGGTGGATGCCTCCGTTGGTTCTCTCACGGAGAATCCGCCACGGTTTCGAGGGTCAGCAGGGAAAAATGATAAATGTGGGGGCGCGGTCGTAACAAGCCCTCTCGAGGCGAGCCCCACTTTTTAATTGCTTCGTAGCACCGACCGACCCACCTCCGACCCACCACCTCCCTCTCTCTTCTCTACCGTCGGTTTCTCCTAGCACGAGAAACTGAGAGAAAGAGCGAGAGCTAGAGGGAGAGAGAGAGAGAGAGAGAGAGAGAGAGAGAGAGAGAGAGAGAGAGAGAGAGAGTACCGGACAGGGAGAAGCAAGAAGAGATTTATTGTGTCATTGTTTATCCGCGCGAGCCAGCAGAGCTACGTTTCTCAACGGATTGCTAGTGACATCGGGTATGTGCGATCCAGTTCCACCAGATTTCGAGCTTTTCTTTCGACTGACTGTTCTATCTCTATCTGTCTGTTTCTTTCCCTCCTTCTCTTGCTCTTTCTTCCGCCCGTTTCCAGTGTCGTGAACGATATCCACTCAACAAAGTTGAATATCTTTTCTTTTTTTTTTTTTTTTTTTTTAATGATCTAAAGTCAAAAGCGAGATATTTATATTCTACCGTTGTCGTAGAACGTAATGAGACAATAGGATTAACGTTTCGTTTGGAATGCGTTTAAATAATGCCGCTGTCCTGGTCGATGAAAGACGGCTTAGAAATTTGTCTTATTTTGTAATTACGATCGATCGATAATTGCGAATGTTTTAGTCATTTAATTACGATAACTAATAACGTTTCCTCGTAATTTTGTTTTTTTTATTCATTTTTCCCGCTTATCTCGATTCCTTTTTCTTTCCTTCGTTTGTCTTCCCTTTTTCTATTCTTTCCTTTCATTTTTCATTCTTTCTCTCTTTCTTCGAAGAACTTATTTATTCCACGACGCCAATATCGAGCGTGTCGATCGATATAACATTTACTTTTCAATCGCCGAAGGACGACCGACCCCACGTCGCACCTTATTAATTTTATATTTCAAAAAATGTTGGGAGATTTATGAAAAATGTATTTCGCAAGAAGAAGAAGAAGAAGAAGAAGAAGAAGAAGAAGAAGAAGAAGCCAACTGCTGGTTCAACCCACTTAGCCGTAATTGCGTGTAAATATCGTCTTTTCGCGTTTTGTCGTCGAGAAAAGAGTCTATTCAACGTTTAGAACATTTTCTTTGGAATACCTCGAAGAAGACAAGAGCACTTCGTCGGGTTACCGTTTTAACGTTTTCATCTTTAGAAAAAAATCAAGAGTAGACAGTAAGTACAAAACTGTATTTATACGTGACGAGAAGAAACATGAAAGATAGAGATAAACACGGGTATAATTGCGTTATAATATTATTAATTATATTACTAATTAAATACATTAGTACTTTACGCTCGTACTTCTCTTTCTCCCTATAAATATGTGATATTACATTGGTATGCGTAAGATACGCGTATATAGAGATATATTTCCGTTAAGTCAAGATTACGAACTTCTGTCGAACGATGTCAGAATTCTCGGGGTTGTGGGGTGTGATGTGGTGTGGTGGGGTGGGCGAGGTAGAAGGAGTAAGAAGGGGGGCGAGAGATCGTAGGAGTCACGAGTGAGATGAGATCGAGGACGGTAACAGAGAATCCACGGGATTGCGTTTACCGTTGCGGATAAGCGGAGAGATACCGAAGCGACGTCGTAAATCCAAGGTACAACTTCCCTAGGCAGGGATAGTAATCCGAGCCTTGGTAGGACGCGGATTCGATACATTATCAAATGGAACGTACACGTAACTTTACACGATCAACAAATGGGTGAAGTGGGCTGGAGATTGGGCGGTACGGGAGGGTGACAGGTAGGGATGGGCGAGGGTGTAGAGGAGGTCGTCGGGTTGTAGTGGTAAGGGTAAACGTCGGAGGGGCTCGTCGGTCCAAATACAACTACTACTACCTTCCTAGAGTTAATCCAAATCGTCCCGTAGAGGATGGAAACGCATCATCCAGCGCTATCTTCCTTCTCTCTGTTCTCAGTGCCTTTGCCAGAGCTTCGAGGCACCACAGATTCGTGAAATAGCGGCAGTAGCGGCGTCAGTAGCGGCGTCAGTAGCGGCGTCAGTGGCGGTAGAAGCAGCTGCCGTTTTAGTAGTAGTAGTTCTATCGGGCTAGACGGGTAGGAAGGCTGAAGGGCGAGGACGAAGGGAAGTAGCCGCGGTAGTACTCCGCCCACGACAAGGCGTGTTATCGAGCGCGACGCGTACGTCGACCTAACAAGCGCCTCCATTAACGCTACGTTAGACGTGACACGGTGCACGAATTCCGAAACAACAACGATCCCACGGAGAACTCTCCGATCGTTAACTTTGCCGTGGCACCTTACTGACGACCAATTCTCAAAGGTTTCTCTCTATCTCTCTCTCTCTCTCTCTCTCTCTCTCTCTCTGAGATCGCTTTTTCTCATCGCCGATTTTGCATCTCTATTCTTCGTCGTACCTCGTCCTACTCCTCCCCCACCGCCTTCTTAGCTCGATCGCTCCATTTGTAACTTTAGCCGATGTCTTAACTAGAGAACAAACCCTACCTCGTTTCTCATCGTCCCATCTAGAGAATCGGTAGGTCCTATTAATTATGCTCGGCGCATTCCCTCGACGTTGTGCGAGCGTCAGGTTCGCGTAGGTTTCACCGTCGAGGACAATACTATACTAGAAACCGCAACGGTGCAAAGTCAAAATGGCAACGGAGACATAGAGAAACACACAGAGAGAGAGAGAGAGAGAGAGAGAGAGAGAGAGAGAGATCACGTTACGCTTGCGTTAAAGGGCTTTAACAGATTCGGCCGTGAAACCACCACGATCGCAAGACACGCACGTAGGACTGTTGTGTCGTAGAGCTAACGGAAGTGGATGAAGCACAAGCGTATCGCTGTCGACGGGACTACGACGTTAACGGCAAGTAGCTAAAGACACGACCACACCGACAAACCGCATCCAACGGGCAACGACGTCGTCGTCGTCGTCGTCGTCGTCGTCGTCGTCGTCGTCGTCGTCGTCGTCGACATCGTCGACGAAACGTAGAGACGAAGAGAGAGAGAGAGAGAGAGAGAGAGAGAGAGAGAGAGAGAGAGAGAGAGGGTAGTCGAAGAAGGACGACGACGACGATGACGATGACGACGACTAACGACCAACCCAGGTTGGCCTGGATATACCTGTCGGAACTCCATATCCCCTCTAATTGGCGGAAAATACTGCGGAAATGTCTCTCATCTCTTTTCGAACTTTAATAGAACCAAGAATAAAATGGGGGTAAAAAGAATCCGACGAATACTTTTCCGCGCTAGATAGAAAGAGCCCCTTCCTTTGCTATCCTTTTGTTTTTTTCCTTTTTTGCGGTTCTTTTTTCTTTTTTCCTCGTCTTCCTTTTTTCTTCGATCCAGCCATTCCGACGAGAGCCCTCTCGGATTTTTACGCCGTATCTCCTTCATAACGATGAATCGAACGAGAACGCTCTTTCGAGCTCTTTGACCGAATTCAATTTGTCGACAATGGTGTTTGCCAGGAAAAGGATGATACCGGTTCGATTAACGATCGATTCTTTTCGAAGAAAAAGTAGGTATAAGGGATATATATATATATATATATATGTATGTATGTATGTATGTATGTATGTATAAAAGAAAAGTGCTTAGTCACGCCGATAGGAGAAAATGGTAGAATAACAAAATTCGATCGATGTTTGAAGTTCAATCGTGGTACCTTAAGGTGGAGAGGTGGAAAAAGAAGTTTCCTTCTGTCAACGTAGGGTGGTAAAATATAACGAGGAACATAAAGCGTTTGTAACTCATGATAGAAAACTTTCTTATACGAACAGAATACGAACAGGATACGAACAGAAATATATATATATATATATATATATATATATATATATATATATATATATATATATATATAATAAACAGAAATATTAACTCTTTTACTTCTTAGCATTGAGGAATAATATAAATGCTCGAGAAGGAGTGTTAAAAGAAAAGAGAGAGAGAAAGAGAGAGGTAGAGAGAGAGAGAGAGAGAGAGAGAAGAAGAAAAAAGACTAATTATGAGAAGATACAAAAGCTTAGCCTTTAACGAGAGTACAATTCACGGATACTGTTAAAAAGTAATTAACGGATAGGAGGATAAGCTTCTTTAGTCGTTCAACTGTTTTTTAAGTAAGTAAAGCCCCTCTCTCCCTTTTGAGACCCTATCTTCGGATAATCCAGTGGCACTTTACTTTGTACCTTCGTTGAAGCTGCGGGCAGACTGGGAAACACGTGTTGGAAACATAGCGGATAGCAGTCGAGCGATTATAAGTTCGGGAGACGTGAGATAGCACGCGCTCACGTGCTTGCGTGTAAGATTATCAAGTATGAGAGAGAGAGAGAGAGAAATAGAGAGAGAGAGAGAGAGAGAGAGAGAATTGGAAGAAGGGTAGTAAAGTAGAAGCAGAGAGTAAAAGGAAACTTTGTTAATGCCGTGAACAACGCGGAGCGTAACGTTTGGAAAGTACAAAGAACGTGAATTAGGAACGGAATTTTAAGGGAGGCCAGGCTAATTAGAGGAGAGTCCGCTTAATTGAAATCAAGAGAATGGGGTCAGGGATGAAATCGAGGTCGAGATTCGCAATCGAGAGGAATATTTGCATTAAGAAATGTGAAAGGAAAGGAATGGGGCCGAATTGTTCGAAATAGGATAGACGAAGAAACGTATGGAAGGTTAAATCTAAACGTTGATATGAGAGAGAATGGTAGAGGAAGAGAGAGGAGAGAAGAAAGGAATTTCCTTTTGTTTCCTTCTCTCTCTCTCTCTCTCTCTCTCTCTCTCTTTCTTTTTGGTTAGAAATACGTGTACACACATGGACGTTCTTGTCAGGTGGTTTGTGCCGTATAATGGCGAACGTTGAAACGAAAGCAACAGACACACACCGTCTACGAGCGGTAACTTGTACGTGTAGTAGATATGTACCATTCAGGGCTTTCGCGGCTTTGATACGTCTCAGACCGCCCTTTTCCTGTAGCCATTCCTTGGAGCGAGAGCCAGTCTAAAAAGCCACGTCGTCGTACCTTTTTATCCGACGCGACGTCGCTGTCGCCGTCGCTGTCGACGTCGCCGTCGACGTCGCCGTTGCCTTCGTCTTCGCCTTCGCCTTAACTTTCGTCGTCGTCGTCGTCGTCGTCGTCGTCGCCATCTCCGTCGGCATCGTACGCCATTCTCGATCCTCACCTTTGCTACTGTCTTCTATTTTCTCTTCGCCGAATAAGCGCGTGCGCATTCCCAGTAATCGCATTGATTTACTTTTAAACCATCCGAATGGTAGGTTTAAAAGCTTTAGAAAATATGCCAACGAGAGAGAGAGAGAGAGAGAGAGAGAGAGAGAGAGAGAGAGAGCAAATAATCGAAGTTTCTCTTCGTAAGAATGATAGATTAATCGTAATCGTATATACCATGAATTATGATCATACAAGACATAACAAGACAAGGCATGGGATACAAGAAAAAAGGATTATTAAAGATTATTCTCGGAAAGAGAATCCTATCGTTGAGAGAGAGAGAGAGAGAGAGAGAGAAAAAGAGAAAGAGAAAAAGAGATGAAACAGAAGGGTCGATTAACGAAATAAACGATCTTATTCATTCTAACAGGTACGATCGAAAGCGATTCAATTATCCACCTTCTAATAGATCCTTTATCTTCCGTTCGGGATCGGAAGCAATTAAATCGAATAAGGGTGTGCCCCTTTTGATTTTTCTCCGTGTTAGTTCCTTGAAAAGGGACAAGGACGAAAGGGACTAAACGATAAGACTTCTGTTTCGTGGCAGAAGCGTGCCACGATCAACGTACCACTGAAGCTACTACCATTCTACCCCCTCTCTCTCTCTCTCTCTCTCTCTGTGTGTGTGTGTGTGTGTGTGTCTTTGGTTTCCCCGCCCTTATCTCGTACGAATAAATCTCTGGCGCGATCCTATCGACGGGATATCGCTCCCCGAAGGCGGCTTAAGACGCTTACCGAGGAGCTTTCGAGGCGACTACGCGATCCTTAAAGCCGGAGCCACCCCAAATCCCGAACGCGATATCAATTGGCATTCATCGACAACAATTTAACCCGAGAGACAAGGATCCATTCCAATTTCTTTTCCTTTCCTCTTACAGGTTTGAGATCTTGTTTATCGTTCGTAACCGTATAATTGAACGTGCACGGTTAAGATTCGATGGATTGATTTTATACGATAGACGATATAAGATGATGAACGACCCTTCATGAAAATATATTGAATAATGAAGAAATATTTTTTTAATTGTTTCGAGTCACACAACGCTGAGAGATTTATTATATAACTTTGCGAAAGGTTACGTCATATAATGATTGACGGAGAAGGGGAGGAGGCACGATCTTTCGAGACGATACACACACACACACACACACACACGCGCGCGCGCGCGCGCTCTCTCTCTCTCTCTCTCTCGCTCTCTTTCTCTCTCTCTCTCTCTTACTCTCTCTCTCTCTCTCTCTCTCTCTTCCTCTTCGCGAAGGCGTTTCGTCGTCAAGAGAAAATTTAATTTGTGGTTTAAGAGCGTGGCATCGTCTTCTCGGTAACAAGACATCGAACGAGAAAGTATAGGTAGGAGGGCTTTATTCGCTCGCCGGTTTTCGACAAGATGATAGGACGACGACGGAGAGGCTCTATCTCCTTCGCCCTTACTTCGACTTTTGCCGACAAAGACTAAGAAGAAAAAAGGAAGGCAAGAAGGAAGAAAGAGGCGGAAGAAGAAGTAGAAGAGGAAGAAGTAGAAGAAGAAGAAGATGAAGACGGAGGAGGAGGAGGAGGAGGAGGAGGAATAGGAGAGAATGACTATCGATCTTGAACCTATCTTCGCGGCTTTCGATCCTTCCTTCGCACATCGAGAATTCATGGAAGTAGAGACTATCGTGCTGGCGAGATTTACATTCTTCAAAAGAGAGAGGGAGAAATAGAGAGAGAGAGAGAGAGAGAGAGAGATGGTTCATATGAGAAGAGAGAATCAGGGAGAAAAAGAAGTCGGTCTAACTCCGAAGAAAAAAAAGAAAAAAATAAAAAGGACCCTCGAAGGATCGTCGATCTTTCGCGGTACGACCCTTCCTCCTCATCATTTTTCTTCTTGAGTACATATGGACTGCTATATGTGCGTTTTTATCCTCTCTCTCTCTCTCTCTCTCTCTCTCTCTCTTTCTCTTAAATTATCTCATCTTTTGACGACTTTCCCTGATTGACATTCGCGAAGTGCCAGCACGTCTTAGGGTGGGAAAGAGAAGAGGGTAGCAAAGGGAATGCAGTAACTGCAATCAACGGAAACGACGACTCACCCTTCAACTTCTCGTCTGTTCGGTTAGTTATTTCAATTAGATTAGAATTTAGCGGTGTGAGAGATCGTTCGATTCACCAAACCTACGGCTCCGCGAATCGGTTCGCCCTTTCTCCAAGCAGACTCAATGCCTTAAACTAATTACGGGAGAGATCGAATCCACTCCACCCACTACCTTCCAAAGCTACCCTTCGAAACGGCATTGAGATTATAGGTTCGTGTACACGGACGACCGCCATATTGCTTCCTGTCCCTTCGATTTTCACTTTGCGTCCACCTACCGAAACTACCACACTATATATTTCTCTCGCTCTCTATCTCTCTATCTCTATCTCTCTATCTCTATATCTGTATCTCTATCTCTCTCTCTCTCTCTCTCTCTCTCTCTCTCTCACTCTCTTTATCTCTCTCGTTTTCAGTTTCTCCCCCTTGCTGAGGTTCGTGCGCGCGATATTATCCGCATCCGGCTCGGATCCACGTTGGGCGATTCCGAACGATCACTTCGATCGTCCCGATTAACGATCATCGTTCCACGATTATACGGGATATATGTCGTTGCGTTTGAGCGCGCGTGCCTCCTAAATTCAACGGCGTATTGTCTACAGCCGAATCGATTGGTACCAGTGATATTTCTACGATGTCGAAAGCGTCGATGATGGATCGTAGAACGCGAACGTTCAGAACTTCTCGTATATGATGATGACAACGACGGGCAACGACGAATCGCGATTTATCGTTCTGCCTCTGATGGTAGAGAACAAAAACCAAGAGAAGAAAGAAAAAAAAAAGTTAAAAAAAAAAAAAAAAAAAAAAAAGAAAACAAAAGAGAAAAGGTTGTAACTTGTAACGGCTCGTTGTTAATTCGGTTTCGATTTTTTTTACGATTAAAAATCGACAAAGAAAATCGATTGTAAAATCGTAACAAAAAGTCGTGGCTAACGGCTTCTCTCTTCGATTTTGCTTTATTTAATTATCCTTCATTCTTTAATCTTTAATCTTTTCTTTTCTTTTCTTCTTTTTTATTTTTTTTGTTTTTTCTTTTTTTTTTTTTTTTGTACGAATTACTCGAAGTAGACGAACAGGAAGAGTGGTCCGTTCGAGCAGTCGTCGGGATACGATATCTAAGTATAGAAATTGGGCCGATCGCTGCCGCGTCATCGTTAATTAAATCGAGCCCGGTGATTCAGGAGAGACGACCTTTTGGCGAGAACCGGTCGTTTGTGTACGCGGCGGTGCTTCGTTCATTGCTTCCAGGCGCCGTTGACAGGGTCGATGAGGTTTGCCAACGTTCTTAGTCGCGGTGTATATAATTGCTTTATATCCGTTGGCCGATCGATGTCCTCTACCGATGTCCACGCGACGAATTTCTCATTACTTAACGACGGTTTGATTTATCGGGGGAATACGCGTTTATGTATCGAACGGGCATACTCGTTCGTTTGATCGGGTATCGTCGATCGATCGAAGGTTCTTTTGCCCGTTAAAAATTATATTGATGAAAGCTACGATCAATATTACGATTGTTTATCCGTGAAAATATAAGATCGATCGGAGATCACGATCAAGCCCGTGTCATAAAATATCGTACGTTCGTTCGTTCGTTCGTTCGTTCGGATTATACAAAAACAAAAACAAAAAGCAAAGAAAAATATGTAAAAAAAAAAAAACTTTTATACAACACTCGACGAAACTCTGGTGGGAGATGCTCGCTCATATGCATTCCTCGGAGCTTGTTCCGAGGCTTCCGCGTGGTTTCGGGCCGTGCGAAGATGAAGATATTAAAATCGAAATTTTGTGGGCCGAGATAAAAAGAATGCGGTGGAAGAAAAAAGGAGATACGGAACGAGGAGGAGGAGGAGGAGGAGGAGGAGGAGGAGGAGGAGGAGGAGAAGGAAGATGAGTAGGAGGAGGGGAGAAGGAAGGAGGGGAGAAAAAAAGAAGCGAGTAGAAGGTAGGAGAAAGAAAGAAAGGAAGGAAGGAAGGAAGGAAGGAAGAAAGAAAGAAAGAAAGAAAGGAGAAATAAAAGGAGAAGGAAAGAAGAGAAAAAAGAAGAAGACGAAGACGAAGAAGAAGAAGAAGAAGACGAAAAGAAGAAAAGAAGGAGCAAGACGACAGGCTGCACCGGCCCACCCGTGCGAGATGATGGCCACGACGTGAAATCGCGTGAGGATCCTTTGGGAGTAAACAAATCAATTCCAGCCGGGACACGTTTATGCTCAGGATCGTAAATTATCATTAAGGTGATTGCCTACCAGCGGTAGTACGCACACACGGGCTCGCACCCACACGCAGGCACGCTTACGCTCACGCACTTGTATGTACACGCACGTATACATAGGAAGCTGCACGCATATGGAACGTCAGTAATCCGGCAAACACGCGCCTCACGCTCCTTCGCATCGACCTCACGCATGAGGGTTATGAGGATCGTTCAGACGACTATCGTTCCGTGCGACCTGAGGAAGCTTAAATGCCACCTTCGCTACGTATTGCAAGGAATAGTAGAGAGGAGTAAGAGCAGGTGTCTTCCTTCGATGCAAATGACCGGTATTATCTTTCCGCGATTATACCCGGATATTCGTCATTCTGATCGATTTCTCGATGAGGAAAAAATGAAAAGAAAAAAATAATAATAATAATAAGAAAAATAAGAAAAAAAATTATAAAAACGAGGAAGGAACGAAAATGAAGAGAGAAATAAAGAAAAAAAAAAAAAAAATAGAAAGCAAAAGGGAGAAGGAGAAAATATCAGGAGACAGATAAAAACCCGTATTGGACAAACGTCATTTATCATAATTCGTAGCTCGTATCAGTAGTTAGGCAAGATATTTGAGAAAATATCTATCTTGTTCTTGTCGTTCGTTTCTCGTTGATTTTTCATATATATATATATATATATATATTGATAATCGATCCTATTTAATAGAGTATCGCTAGTCGATATGTCAGACCTTATCATCGAAATAAAACATCCGCGCGCTTAACGGACGTCGACGTAACGAAAATAGTTGCTTTGCCAGTGAATTACAGATTTTACGAGCAGGAAATGCGGCAACGGCCGTAGCGCTGAAATAATTAATAATTTTACATATTTTTAGTTGACTTGTCGCGCACACTACCGGCAGATGATTAAATCGCGTGTACGGTAAAGCGGTCTAATGATACCGTTAATACTCATATGCAAATGCAGCCGTTCGCAATA
>OU426851.1:2732588-2737588 GCA_911387685.1 Dolichovespula media | reverse complement strand
TATCTGCGTCTGTCTCTCGATCAAGAATTCCATGGCACACGTGAGTGCTTCGCCACCACAATTAATTATTCCATGCTCGAATTGGGACTTTCAAATAATCTTAGCAGTTCGCGTTAACGACCGTGCATCCTCGAGATCTTGCCCGTTGCCCGAAGGGCCGCCGTAACAAGGTTAGAAGGGTTTAAACTTAGCATGACCTGAGAACCCTCGCGCGACCGAGTAGGCGCTCCTCTTCCCTAGGAAACTAAAAATATCTTACAAATTCTAGACGCACTCTCTTATGAGCTGACCCGCGGATTCAACGGTGAACGAACTAGCGTGGCTTTACGAAAAAAAAAAAACAAAAATAAAAAAAAAAATAAATAAATAAATAAAAACAAGATAAAAATAAAATGAAATAAATGGCAAGAGACGCGTCGTGGAAACCATTAAGATCCCTGGAACGATTGAACACGTATTCTTGCGCCACGATTCGATAAGGAGATAGAGAGTGAGTTGGAGAATAGAGAGTGTGATCTTGTTGATCGAAAAAAAAAAAAAGAAAAAAAAAAAAAAAGAAGAAAAGAAACGAAAGAAAGGAATAAATCGAAATGTGGATATTACGACGCACGGTAAGAATGAAAAACTGGGATCGTTCTATTCGATAGAGCTAAACTTAAGGAAAGAACGCTTAAATGGTCGTGTAGAAAAGGGAAATTCTCGGAGGACAAAAATGAGATCTAGTTTCTTCGGTCTATCAAGTAAGAACGTATCGTCGTTGCTGGGAAAGCGCCGGTAGGCACAAAAGGAGGCAGCCACGCAATTTACAGCGAATTTGCATAAGCCGAATAAACGCGATGCACTGGATCCCTAGACGACGAGGACGACTACGGCTACGACTACGACAACGGCAACGACGACGACGACGACGACGACGACGACGACGACGACGACGACGACGACGACGACGACAAAGACGACGACTACTTACTACAGGGGGTGTGACGAGCTTTGGGATAAGGTCGTGGGAAGAGTAAAAGAGAGAGAGAGAAAGAGAGAGAGAGAGAGAGAGAGAGAGGAAGTGTTACGTACTCGTAACCACCTCGTCTCCGGGGCGCCCTCGGCACTTCGTTTCACAGAGTAGGTATCCAGCTTATACACGGCGTCCCACTTCGAAGATACTCGCCTTGCTCTCCGGATACTCTCTTTCTCCCTTAAGGAGACCTCCCTTTCCTTTCCTTTATCTCTTTTCTCTGTCTCTCTCTCTCTCTCTCTCTCTCTTCTCTCTCACGAGCCTCTCTACTTTCGACTCCGCACCGTTGTTTCTTCGCGAATTCTCCTTTCCATCTCCATTTTTGCCAGTGTATGGATTCGTCTCTTTATAAGAAGCTCACGAGTTTCTTCAATATTTCAAAGACAAAACAATTTTCGGGAGATTTTCAAGGTTTACAGTACGAAAACGATCGATTTGATACAAAAAAAAAAAAAAAAAAAAAAAAAATATCATCCCTTTTTCTAATTTATTGTCAAATTGAATATACTTAGATGATATAAGGAGGAGTAGCTCGTCGCACGATGAAAGACGAGAAGTGAGAAAGAGAGAGGGAGAGGGACAGCGTGAAAGAGAGAGAGAGAGAGAGAGAGAGAGAGAGAGAGAGAGAGAGATCTTTTTGCATAAAGTCTACTTAAAATTCGTTTTATCCCTCGCTCGTTGAGCTGCATTAAGGCGTGAATTAACTAAGGCAAAGATAGATAATTCATGATAATATAAAAGAGTGTTCTTATGGACCTCGTTTAACGCCTCGTAGATTATACGCAAGGTGGTCCATGGTGAAAAGTGAAAAGGCAGAAGGAGAAAAAGGGAGAAGGAAGAGGGGCGAAGGCGGGAGCGGGGACGGGGGGCGGGGGGAGGAGGAGGAGGAGGAGGCGGGGGGGGTTAGGGAGGGGAAGTGAAAAGAAAAAGTAGAGTTCTTCGTAGAATTCTTTACGGCAGTAAAGTAATGCTTGCCCGCGCGTGGGATATCTCACTCGTTTCACGAGGCGCCTTTAAATATGTCGGCTTAAACAGACGAAATACTTCGTACGGACAACCGTCGAAAAGAAGAAAAGATACAAGAGGAAAGAATAAGAGAGAGAGAGAGAGAGAGAGAGAGAGAGAGAGAGAGAAGATCAAGAGAGAAAAGAGAAATAACAGGGTGGCGCTCTCGATCTTGCTTGAGAGAAATTAATGAATTCTTAATACAAACATAGAATCCCGCGGGAAATGACCCCGGCTCAAAGTTAAAGCAATAAACCTCTCTCGAATGCAGATATGCTGAGGCCATTTACACGTGTTTCAGAGAGGGGACGACGTTCCCTCGGAACGTATATTTTTGGACGAGCGTGACCTCGCCAACACCGTCAACTTTCGCAGAGAGGGAGAGAGAGAGAGAGAGAGAGAGAGAGAGAGAGGGAGGGAGAGAGAGGGAGAGAGAGAGAGAAGAGAGAGAGAGTCCTTTTCCATAAATCGATCTTTCTAATTACGGGACGAATGTACACACATGTACAAAAGGTACGTTGGTGCATTATGCAATTCCGTCACATCCAGTATTCATATATACTCATTGAATCCGACAATTTTTTTACATACACACGTGGAATCTCGCCGATGGAATTTCGATTGCGAATATCGCGATAACGTTTCTTCTTTTTCTTCTTCTTCTTTTTTTTTCCCCCGCGTTAAATGGATTATATTTTATTTATTAGCATAATTTTTATAAACGATATGATATTCGTGGCACTACGCAAAATCGACTTGAATTTTCGTTCAAACGTACCCCCAACGTATTCGTTTTTCGCTACTTTTATGTATACGTCTCTCTCTCTCTCTCTCTCTGTATTTCTTCGTTTCTTTCTTTTACTCTTTCGGAATTATTCTACCAAATGACGCGTCTCTTCTACCATTTTATTTCAGGTAGATAAGAGGGAAATGAAACGCGACAGTTCGCTGTACGTTTAAAACTTTCTTCCTCCTTAATCACACGTTCTCACGAGTAGTGACATATAAGATACCGGCGCGACGTTTTCGCAAATCACGTGCCACCGTGATTTGCATAGAACATTTCAAGAAATATCATTCTTCGAACGTAATTTTTATAGGGTTTATATATATATATATATAAAAAAAAAAAAGAGAGAAAAGAAAAAAACGTATTATTATGAGAGTAAAAAAGTACTTCGCGATTTTACGAGTTCAGGAGTATGATGAAAAGGGTCGAAGAAGAGAGAAATAAAAGAATTTATGATCGGCCAAATTTTCTCCGATCTATTCGTAAATTTTTAAATATTTAGAGTTCGTAGAATCGACACTTCGTACGTATATATGATATGATAAGATCACGAAAGATCTTGGCAACGAGAGCGGATAAAAAGGTAAGAGAAAGAGAGAACGGGAAAGGGAATAAGGAAAAGAGCGATCGAAAAGAAAAGAAATGCAAAAGTGCATAAATATAGTTATACTTTACGCACGATTTCGATCTTGTTTCATACGGTGACAGTATTCGAATGTCATTTTGTTAAAAGGAATAAAAGTGAAGCTTATGGAAAACTCTTATTCTTCAGACTTTAAAACTTCGCTTAACTTTGATCGTAAAAGATTTCCGGAAATAGTCTTTGGTGGTCTTGCATGGAGGAGTTGGTGTAGTCAACGTGCACCGTTTACCTTGCTCGGAGAAAAGAGGAAAAGAATAAGAAGAAGAATAAGAAGAAGAATAAGAAGAAAAGAGGAAAGAGAGAGAGAGAGAGAGAGAGAGAGAGAGAAGATATAGAATGAAGGAACAAACGAAAAGAGAAGGGTCGTGCACTCACGTCCGTTTATTACCGTTTTCCTAAATTGATTTCCAATTCTCGTGGGAAGAAGAGGAAAGGAATGGTAGGAAGAGAGAGAGAGAGAGAGAGAGAGAGAGAGAGAGAGAGAGAGAGAGATGGTCCATGCCATGGCAAAAAGAAGGATAAAAGCATAGGAAAGGTAGCAGATAGGAACGACAGGAAAATTCTGGCGATCGACGACGGCTGCATGCTTCGAAACTGGCTCCATCGAATGCCCGTTGACCCGTGAAAATGCGAATGCATGAGTTCGGCAAACAGTGCCGTCACGTGCAGGATGAAGAGGTACCCTGAAGAGGCAGCTTGAAGAGATAGAAGGAGAAAGAGATATAGAGAGAGATATATATATATAGAGAGAGAGAGAGGGAAAGAAAAAAATAAACTGAAAAAATAATGATGAAAGATCTGAAGAAAAATACAATCCTCGTCTTGACTGTAATGGAACAAAAGAGAGAAATAATGATGGTTCGAGAAAGATAAAAACAAACAGTTATGTGCGAAGAATTTCTTTCTACGAAGAATAAGGAATATTCGTTTCTTCGAAAACGATATATTATACGTACGTACACATACATCCACCATTTATGATATTCTATAAAAACGATGTACGTACGTAGACGCGGCATTAAGATTGACAGTAGATCGGACGTGGATCCTGTACGTACGTGTATATATATATATATATATATATATATATATATATATATATATATATATATATATATATATATATATATATATATATAGGTACCCTACTATTGTCTCAAATAGTAAACGTACACGTCACGCAAATACATGTTGATATCCATGTGTTTACACTATACTATGTGTTCATTCAAATGGTCGTAATACATGCACCTATATATGTACATATATATGTATCTGTGCGGTTACAGGGAGGTTGGTACACCTGATATATACATACATATTGTGTATATATATATATATACCCACACACATATATATATATATATATATATATATATATATATATACATATCGTACCCACCATTGCTTTCTTATAACACCAAAGGTTATTATTCAAATCATGGCTGAACTAACTGAATCATTCGAGCCACGTTCTATTGGATAATTATTCAAATGGCGCCTACTTGCGTTTAATCATCGTTCATCCGACGCGTGTTAAACGCTACAAC
>OU426851.1:2715088-2727588 GCA_911387685.1 Dolichovespula media | reverse complement strand
AATTATTATCCGTGCTCGCTCGTATAAAACTCCGATAAGTTCGAAAACGGAATTCTTTTTTCGTTTTTCTTTTACTTTTGTCCCCCCCCCCCTCCCCCTTTTCTTTTCTTTTCTTCTTCTTTTTCGTTTTTTCTTCTACGTATCGGCGATCGGTACTATATCAAATCGATTAATTCACGAGGTATGTGTATGTATGTCTATACGACGAAATTCTAAGAACGTCCATCGAACGCGGAGAAACTTTTAACGATCTTGTAGAAATCGGGTTAACTGGTAAAGTCACGGAAGGTGATAGAAAAAAATTACCCTATCTCAAGTGATCTTCCGACATTGTTAAATCGCATTCGCTCCTCGTTAAGTTAAATTCGCTATAATTCGTATTACGACTTTAAGGATATATTTGATACACACACACACACACATACATATATTATGTATACATACGTAAATGTATTTTTTGCATAGTTAATAATCCAACGTAATTATACGTACGTTAACATATACGATAAGATACAAAATTACAATTTGGTTTGTTCGAGGTTAGGATCGTAAAGGACCAATGGAATGGAGAAGATTATAATATTACGTTATCGTGAATTTGTTCGAGCGTTGAGTTTACCAAAGAATGAGTATTTCGTTTTCGTTAAAATCGTTAACGATGCTGAGCTTTATTTTTTTTTTCTCGTCTTTTTTTTTTGTTTTTTTTTTTTTTTTTTTTTATTATCCGTAGATATTTGATACCAGCGAAGCCACACATTTGATATCGACGTAGTAAATATTTTTACTCCGAGAGAGGAGAAAAAGAAGAAGAAATTATTACCATTACGAGGTACGCGTTGCACAAGTGTCCCGTTTCGTAAGCAAAAGACATTTCCGTCGTATTTTCGATATGCCCGAACTTAAAGAGGAAAAAATCACTCGTAGTACGTTCCGTGCTCGTCCAGAAATATATTTCATTCTATTCTCTTCCACCTTTTATTTTTTTTCTTTTCTTCTTTTATTAATCAGATGAGATTCATTTTTCCAAACGACGCGACGTATCAATCCACGCAACCGTTATTATTATAATTAAACGAGAAAAGGTATATAATAACATCGATATCCGTTCGAAACGTCCATTAAAGAAAAAAAAAAAAAAAAAAAAAAAAAAAAAAAAAAAAAAAAAAAAAAAAAAAAAAAAAAAGCGATTTAAATATAACGTTCGACATACCTAGCGGTATACCTACGTATAAAAGCAAAGGAGCATTCGAGCATTCTCTTGACTTTCTCTCTTCGGTTCTCGGCAAACATCCATCGTATCGGGAAGTTCCAATTAAACGACGATCCCACCGAAAGCGGCCTCAAAGTTTAGTCGGTGAACGCGACGCTGTCGGTCGGGTCGGGCGGAAGTGTCCCGGAAATCACAAATTCTCGAGCGCGGAGGATCAAAGAGGGTAGAAAGAGATAGATAGATAGATAGATAGATAGGTAGGTAGACAGATAGAGAGAGAGAGAGAGAGAGAGAGAGAAAGAGAGAGAAAGAGCCGCGTAAATTCGGCTGGACGATCGACGACGATTCGTTCGAATGTGGTAACCCATCGGCGAATCGTCGGTAATCGAATCGAGCGGGCAATTTTCGAGGCTCGCCATCGGAAGGTTGGCTCAGTGTCGCGACGAACTGCTTGTCCAGGGTTTGACCGTCTTTCTCTAAAGCTCTCTCTCTCTCTCTCTCTCTCTCTCTCTCTCTCTCTCCGTCTCTCTGTCTCTCGTCTTTCTCGTCTTCCCTAGGAAAAGCTCGGCCAACCGTATCTCGTTCCCTTTCGCATGACGTACCCGGGAATTCCAAACTCGAGTGGATGTCGTTCCTGCCTTTACACGCCTCGGAGAATCGGTCCTCGTTTCTCACGGACTCAAAGACAAGGAATTTTACTTTTCTTCCAATTTTCCCGAGAGTGGGAACGTACGGTATAAACGATCTGTAAAGCAACGAACTCCCTCCACCTCCGCTACCCCCGCAAGCCCCGTAACCCCCGCTACCCCCGCTCACCAGGACCACGCATTTCTCGAGAAAACATTTACGTTGCCGTTGAATTTTCAAAAACCGTCCGTCTACTTACAAATGAAATTTATCTCTTAGCGTCGAACGTCGAAGGCTTTACTATTCTATCGATATCGATCCGTCTAATTGTTTTATCTAAGAGTTTTACAACAATAGTTTCCTGTAGGTTTGATTTATTTCCCTTATTCATTTCTTTCTTACCTTTCCTTTCCCTTCTTTCCTTCCTACTACATGAGAACTCTCTTCCAACGTTGTAACTCAATGCTTCGTTATTACAATGGATTCTCGACTAGTTTCTCTCATTTTACTTTACCTTTTTTATTTCACTTCTTACTCTTAGAAGTCCATAAGAAAGAAAGAAAGAAAGAAAGAAAGAAAGAAAGAAAGAAAGAAGGAAAGAATGAAAGAAAGGTAAAAAGAAGGAAAACAGAGAAAAGGAAGAAAGAACGTAGTAAAGAAAAAAAAAAAAACAAAACAAAAAGAAATAATACGATAGCCTTAGCAACGAGAAGTATCTACCAAGGTATATGTATTAACATCGAATTGGTACTGTAAAATCTCGAAAGGAAAAATCTTACGTAATGTCACGTTTCCTTCGTGACTTTCTTTTAACGCGAGTGTAATGCCCGGTATCGTTTTGAGAGAAATAAGACGAAACAGAAAAAAAAAATAAAAGAATTCCTTTGTTGTCTCGATTTTTATTTATTTCAAAAATCCTTCACGTCGAATTTACGAATGAGTTAAATGAAAATGCAAAATAACGGCTCGCACGTGGGGTTTAGGTACACGTTATGGGTGTATATATACATACGTACACACACATATATATATATATATACACGCACACACACACGCGCGCACGTATATATACATATATACGTAGATTACTAGAAGTCGTTTGATTTGCGGGAATGGGGTAACTGCGGAATATCCGTTAATCCAGGGACGAACGCGTAAAAGCTCGAAGGTTCGATCTACGATTCGCGGAACGTGTCGGCGAACAAAAGGCGTCGGTACGTTTGGGGAAGAGGAGGGAGGGAAGGGGGGATGGCGAGGGGGGGGGGCGAGGGAAATCGCGGCGTAACGCTGTTCCATTCTCGATATTCGAATACCCGTAAGATCGATTTTCGTTTCTCACAGTGGAACGTTTCGCGAGCGACTTTACAAACGGATTCCGCATCGATGGATCGGCGCGAACCGGATGCCACCGGCCGGAAGAGCCACCGGGCTTGCCCCTCGACCTGGCCAGTTGCTGTTCCCTCTTCCCCATTCCCTTCCTTCTTCTCCTCCTCCTCCTCCTCCTCCTCCTCCTTCTATCCTAAACGTTTATTGCGTCCAAAGATACATGTACATCGAAAATTGTGAATTCGAATCAATCGATCGATTCGATTATTTTTTCTATGCTCTCGTGCGTCTACGTTTTTCGCCACAATTTTCGTCCGCGTCCAACGTTTAAACGTGAAAAGGTCGGCTCCAAAAGCAAACGTCCGATGAAACGTCAGAACGTCAGGACTACCATAGCAAACGGATCGTACATGTCACTTAGTTTGTTCGTTTCTTTTTTTTCTTTTCTTTTTATGTTTATTTTCTTTTAGTCGAAATCGTGCAAATATTTCCATCCGTTTAAGGTACTTTCGCGAGTAGCTACTTCGTTCTTTTTCATTCTTTCTTTTTTTACTTTTCGTTTCTTCCGTTTTAAACCCATTAAAATAAAAGTGAGATATCGACGCGAGGAAAAGTGTACAACGCGATAATGATATACGTGGATATACGTGGAAATATTAATTTATTATTATTATAATAATAAAAGAAATGAGATTGGAGCGATAATGACGATATAATAACGTCTAAGCATCGTCGTTGCGTTAACGTTGGGAACGAGCACGGATTAAACTGGGAATTCAACGAAAACGAAAGATAATTCGTGCTTCCATAATTCTAACCTTTCTGTTAGCCTTTCTTCTGCTTCTTCTTCTTCTTTTTTTCATCTTTGTTTCCTCCTATCTCTTCTTTCTCTTAATCCTTCTCTTTCCCTTTCTCTTACGCTTTCTCGTTTTCGCTCTCTCGTTCTCACCTTCTTCCTTTTTCTTTTTCTTCGACGATCTCGCTCGCACGTAAAACGATTAAGGAGATCGCAAGCGAGCGCTACTCGTCTCTCGAAGGGTAGTTTATTTGGGAAATGATTTCAGCAGGCGGTATAAGCCCGAATTGATTTATCTTTACAGTAGGGAGAACACATCTCGGCACGGTGCATTCTATCTCTCTCTCTCTCTCTCTCTCTCTCTCTCTCTCTCCCTCTCTCTCTCCCTCTCTCTCTTTCTCTCTTTCTCTCGCTCTCTCCACTTCGTCGAGCGTTGCCCTCATTCACCGACCATTCGTATCTGTCTATCTACACCAACCCTGTGTAGCTTCGCTCCCTCGCTTATCCGTTCTAATAAGCCCATGATAAAGATACTCTCGAATTAGCTCGCTGAAATCATTCAGCGGAACGTGAAATTCCATGGATAAGAAGTATATTTAAAGTTTTCGCTTTCGATTTGATAGAAAGAAACGTAAGGAAAGACGAATAAAAAAAAAAAAAAAAAGGAAGGAGAAGGAAAAACAATAAAAAGAAAAAAACAAAAAAAGAAAAAAAGAATAGACGAGAAAATACCCTTATTTCGCTTACTCGTTAGTGATTATAATTGAATTGGAATTATTTTAGCTTGCATTATATATCGAGATATAACGGGAATTTCCGAAGGATCGAATTAATCGATTGAAATATCGTCCGATCCTAGATTTTCCCGATACGTTCCCGATTCGATAAATAATTTGGAACGAACGGAAATGTTGAAGCGTTAAAAAGGGCCGATTATATTCGGATTCGTTCTTCCGCAAAGGGCACTTTCTCGGTACTGACCCACTAACGTTCGCCAATTAGGCGTAACGGCTCGCGAATTAACCCTTGGTAATTGGCGTTAATTCCTGTAATTGTGGTCCGCATCGATTGGTCAAACTTTTCTCGCACGCTCCCTACGATTTCGCGTGGGCGAATAAAGTGGAAAGAGGATCGTATATCGGCGAGGAGAAAAGGGGGAAAGACGTGTGAGACGTAAAGAGAGATCGAGTTTTAAGAACGTAGGCGGCAAGTTACTCGGCTACTATAAAATCGAGAAAAAGTTTCTCGTTGAGAAGCGTGTGCGTGTGAGAAAGAGAGAGAAAGAGAGAGAGAGAGAGAGAGAGAGAGAGAAATATCATCGAGGTCGTCTTAATGCTCGCTGTACTACCTTCGTTGCTATTACCATCGGCTTAAACGCAGCGACATAGTTACATAAATGCATATAACGTGCTTTCCGCGTTAATAGAAATGAATGTTATTCTTAATTGTCGTATGCAAAAATGCATACCCACCGTCGGAATGGGCCCATTATGTGTCTACGTGTATTATCCGGTATTAACTAATGCTCGGGTCTCACTCAAACAACTTTTTTCTCTATTCAATTTATATATATATATATATATACATATACATATATATATATATATATATATATATATCAAATCAAATATATTATATATATATAGGGTAATTAAATTCATGAAATATTGTATAACCGATTTGTCGCACATACCTATGTATATACTTTACCTACGCATGCAGGTGCGCACCGACCTATCTCAAAATAACATTTAATGAAATACGAATATCGAGTCACGAAGTCTGTCCGATATTTAATTAACGTACGGCAATGGAGCTCGTAAAGACGCCCGAGAAAATGGGTCTTAAAGAGTAACAACGTGAATGAAGGAACGTACATTTGTTTGTTCCCCGTTAATTCCAAAACACCGCGCTTAATCGGTATTAAAATATGTTCGCCCTTTACCTCTTATAAACGACATTCGACAGCTATCTCGTAATTTTCACCTTAGGAAACGCTTTACAGTCGTCTTCTATGTTTATTTTAATAAGATTTAAATAATCCGGATAATTCCGATTACGCTAATTACGTTTGTGGATATAATTTTTATTGAGGGAAACGATTTTTCTTCTTCGTTCTCGTCTTCGTCCACGTTTTCATCTTGTTTTTCTTCCTCTTCATCTTCTTCCTCTTGGTTTTACCTCGATAATTATACCACGAAATATTCCTCCGACTTTGATGTAGTTTTGAGTAGATTTTTTTATTCGATGCTTCAGTCTCGCATTAATGAGTCTTTTTCATATATTTTTTTTTTTTTTTTTAATATTTTTCCCTTTTTATTCCTTGTTTTTATTTTTTTTTTTTCTTTCTTTCTTTCTTTCTTTCCCTTCATTCGCTCTCTATAACCGTTTATTACTCGCCACTGACAGTCGACGAAATGAAAGTTTGAACGCGATAAAATCTTTTTCCAGGTACGCGCGACCATTCTAACCGAGTCACGATGAGAAATCCACACCTGTCTGAACACACGAAGTGTCGTACCACTTAAGCGTCCAGAAACTCGCTGCTTCTGTTCGACGTCAGTTGGTAACTTTTACATTTATCTACTTTTCAACTTATTTTTTTTTTTTTTTTTTAACAAGAATAAATGTAGTATAATTATTCTTTCATTAGCTTAATCATACTTTGCGGAGTTCTATGATTTTTTTAGTGCTTCAGTTTTGAAATACAACGAAATTTTCGGGTGTTGGTTAATCGCGAATGAAAATGAAATTCGTTAAATCGATCGAATTTAAATGTATCTTTTTATTGTGAAATTTATTTTATCGGTTTACTCGTTGGATTGAAAAAGCGAGTGGTGAAATAGCGCTTGAACGCGTACGGAATTACGAAAAATGAGCACGTAAGGATTGTACAAAAGTCGAAGGAAAAAAAGAAAGAAAAAAAAAAAATATATATATATATATATATATAGATAAATGCTGACGTATATATACAATATATACTTATATATTTCTCAATACATTCTCTCTCTCTCTCTCTCTCTCTCTCTCTCTCTCTCTCTCTCTCTCTCTCTCTCTCTCTCTCTCTCTCTCTCTCTCTCTGTTTCTGGTCTGTGAGACTAAGTAAATAAATAACGTAACTGGCGAGCGTAGATAGTATCGGGTAGTCGAGAATCGTACACGGAATATTTTTTACTGGTTCCTTTTTAAAATCGCACGTGCGTTTATCTCTTCTCTGCAGACCGGTAGAGTCTATTTTGGACACGTTCAAGAACGATATATATCGAGGCAAAACAATGTTGCAGAAACGTGAAGCATCCATCCATTGTTGAAAAGAACGGAAGAAAGAACGTGTGTTCGTGTTTTGTGTCTGTATTTTCTCAAGAGTCCAAAAAGGATCCTTACGGTCTGTCACTTACAAAGAATCCCTTTAATTTCTCTTCTTCTTCTTCTTCTTCTTCTTCTTCTTCTTCTTCTTCTTTCACAGAAGCACGTCCTTCCTTTTCCAAGAGTAACTTAAAGTATATTTTCTCTTTAATAATCCTAATTTATATAATAAAATATCAAAAAGTTTTCTGTTTGAACGGCAAATAAGATTGGTTCCGTTGTATTATAAAGTTTAAACCGGATAAACTGGATATTGTTGGCAAATGTATATTCGAAGAGATTCTGATTAAAGAAAAAAATAAATAAATAAATAAATAAATAAATAAATAAAAGAGAAAGGAAGCCCAAAAAAAAAAGATAGGAGAAAGAATATGTTGGTCATCCTACTTTATAAAAAAGAAAATAAAAGAAAAAAAAGAAAGAAAAGAAAAAAACTTCAGGAACAAAGTTAAAAAGGATTTCGTTTAAAGCACTGTCATACGATTTTATTGTACGTTTAGTCCCTTTCTTATCGCGAATAGAATACAGTAGTATCGGTGGAGTTGAAAGTTCGTGCACGTTTCAAGATATCGACTCGGACCACCGGTAAGTAACTTCCTTCGTATAGGAAAACGTAGTTTGCGATTCTTTCACCGATTACCTCTAACTACGCGAATATATATATGTATATATATATATATATACGTATGTATATTTTTCTCCCCGCCCCCTTTTATTTTTCTCTCTTTTTTTCTCCCGCGTTTTTCTCGTTTCCCATTCCCCTCCCCCAATCCCGATTTCATTTCTACCGCGAAATTAGATATTAGATATTATTCGCGTGCGTTCTTACGAGAGCGAGCGCGAAACGAAAAAAATAATAAGCGACGGAGCAAATTTTCAACGTATACGAAGCGTTCGAACGTCGGCGTATTTTCCAAATTTGCTCAACAGTATATTCATTCGAGAATATGGGTACGTAACGTTAACTATGGGCCTTGCTTCCTCTCTCCCTTCTCTCTCTCTCTCTCTCTCTCTCTCTCTCTCTCTCTCTCTCTCTCTCTCTCTCTCTCTCTGTCTGTCATTCAAGCACGTGGCATCGTTCCCAAGAGTATTAAAATTAAGCCGTAAAAAGCGGCTCTCACTCAGCAGGCCGTACCACCCATCAGCCGAACGAAGAAAATCTTAAACACGGGGAAGCGTCGAACCGAGAAAAATTTACGAATTATACCGAGTTTATCGCAATTTCCTTTTTACACTTCCCTATCCTCCTCCTCTCCTCCTTCTCCTCCTTCTCCCTCCCACCCCAATGCACCCATCACCCGTCTCGTCTCGTCTCGTCTCGTCTCGTCTCGTTCGCGTTTGTTCTTTCGTCCTTTTCTGATTCCACCATTCCTTATATTTCCACGTAGTTCTCCTCTTACGTTATTCCGCGTTTCTTTCTTCGTCAACGAATAAGATACCCACTCGGTAGATAGAGTTTTGCATTTAAATTCATGGAATAATAACGACGCGCGAACGATACTTCACGAGTTACTTATTACCTAGACAAAACTAGATTATTCTATTGCATTCGAGGACGAAGACATTTTTTGTTTTTCTTTCTTTCTTCTTCTTTTTTTTTTCTCTTCGAAGAAATTTTTCCGATTCACGAGAGATCCTTCCGTACCGAAGGGTAGAGGAGACCGTCGCATATTTGAAAAGGGAGAAAGGAAGGCGATACGTACGTACGTACAAGTTTCGAAATAGATTCGACACACAATTTGCGATTGTCAGGACGTTCCCGTGTCTCGAATAATAAAGCAGTTTTCTATCGTTGCGAAATAGGGAAGAAACCAACCTATGGGATGAAGGTTTCCTTTCGCAGAAGGACCGACAAGGAGAGAGAGAGAGAGAGAGAGAGAGAGAGAGAGAGACTGGTAAGGTGATAGACAAGGATGAAGAAACGTAGAAGCATATTGGGCGTATTGGATTGAGTATTCCATATTTTCCGCGCTCGGTCGACCGGAAGATGAGGCTCGTCCGATCGGAAGATCCGACAAAGGCGGCTTATTGGCCGATGTTACTTTGCTCTCGGATGTTTCGCTACGGTACACGCTCTTTGCACGCTCGCACAAAGGATTATTACGATTTACCTTCGGCTTTTCTCATCCTTCACTTCTTCGTCCTTATCCTTTGCTTTCGCTACCTCTCTACTCTCTCTACTCTATCTCCTTCTCTCTCTCTCTCTCTCTCTCTCTCTCTCTCCTTGTTTCTCTCTCGTTGCTCAAGTGTGACCGCTATCGTCGATCATACTTTCATCCTTTTTGTTCCCCCCTCCCTCTCCCAAATAGAAAAGGGAGAGATAATATTTTTACAAAACGAAGTGCATGCGTCTTCCCAAAGCTTCTCCCATCAAGAAAAATATTATCCATTAGTCACGACGTTAAGACATTTACAAGTTTACCGGATTACTACGGAGATTTAATAGTTTCACAAATATCCATTAGGTTTGCCAAGTTGAATTGGCACGTTTGTACACGTCGAGAAAGCAACATGGGGTGAAAATAATACGAAACTGTTACAATGAACTGTACGACGACACCGTGTTACCGTCATAAGTAGAACATTCTCTCGTGTCCTTGTACGCTTTACATTTAGTGACGACTGACAAAGCACTTGTTTTATTACTCTCTTACACACACACACACACACACACACACACACACACACACACACACACACACACATATATATATATATATATATAGAAAAAACAGACTCCAGCTTTTGTCTCATGTAAATTCCAATGCATTCGTCTGTGAAAATGAACAAGTAAAAATAGGTATATATTGCGTATATATATTCCTCGGGGAAAAAGCAATAACCAATATATGCTGGATCAGAAAATGGTCAAAAAGTTGGCATATCGGACGATATTTAAACGTAAAAATAAAATTTGTTGAAAATTTCGGTTAACGCCGGCCGTGTCTGGATTTATTCGTAACCTGTTCGTCGAATTTTAGTTTGTGGGAGGATAGAGAGAGGGAAAGAGAGAAAGAGAGAGGGAGAGAGAGGGAGAGAGAGAGAGAGAGAGAGAGAGAGAGAGAGAGTATGTGCTGGAAAAAGAGATTTTATATAAAAGCAAGCCGACTATGAGATAAATCGTATTCGTACTCGGGAAGCCATAAATGTCGATCGATGGTATCGAATAATTTGACCATGTCCCGACATTATTTCAAATGTTTTGTTATTCGCAAAGGATTTTTCCTCTTTATTTTATTTTATCGTTCGAATTGGAAAAACTAACATTAAAATGTTATACCATTGGATATTTACATTAATCTTAATTTTCAATCGGCGTAAACTAAAGGAATGAAATAAATGTTGCTTTGACGTTTATATCGTTCGTAAAAAGTACCATTAAAAATTTTATATCAACACTCATAATTTTTAATTGCCCTTCCGGTAAATTCTCCATCATAAATATTAATATGACCCTGGAATATTCGTAGGAATTTAGTTTCGTAAACGTTCATATAGTCATTTTTAATTATAATCAATCTGTTTAAACGTTCCTTCAACATATATCCTTTTCATTCTAATAAAACAATCTTTTTGTGATCTTTTAATAAACTTTTTTAATACGTGTATATATAATATATATATATATATATATATATCTTAATATATAAGGGACATCTTTGATCTACATAAATTTATGGAATCCGACTGGTCGAGTCAATACAAACAGGTGTGTTTATAACAGGTGTCATATAAGAGCCATCAATAGTCTATATAAACGATTAGAATTCTGATCGGGGAATCAATAATAAACAGGTGTCGTTTCGATAGTTACATATCTGTTAAGGATATCCTTCTGTCGCATATAAATTCTTCGAATTTAACACGGCGAATAAATGTTAAACAGGTGTATTTTTTTTTTTTTTTTTTCCATACGTCTCGTATAATGATATCTCTGACCCAAATAAACTTTCAATAAACGACTGCGTCCTGTACACCTTAGGATAGGTCGTGTAATTATTAATTCGTTCAAAATTATGAAAATTTCGTCGTCGACGTATTACCCTCTTCTTCTTCTTTCCTCCTTTTGCTTTCTCTTTTCTTTTTTTCTTTCTTTTGGTTCGCTCTTTCCTTCGCTTTTTCCATAAGACACAAAGTAAAGATGAGTAAAAGAGTGGAAACATAAAGGTGTTCGACAAAGTTACTTCACTAGGAATCGTTAAAGTCAAGTTAAAGTCGTTATTATCGGCAAAAGGTGCGAATATACGAATAAATTGCGAAAAAGTTGGGGAGTAACGTTAGCGACAGCTGCCGACAAAGAGTGCTTCTCTACGAGCGGATCGTTCGGAGACTTCGCGAAAGCTCCTTTCTCTCGTGGTTAATTAAGGTCGTTCCGATAGACATGGAGAAAAAGGTGAAAGAAAGGGCTAAAGGTGGGGGGGGCAGGAGAGGGAAGGAGAGGGGAAGAAAAGGGAAGGAGGAATTTTTTCTGTTTCTTCTTTCTTTTTTCCTTCTTCTTCTTTTAATTTCTTTCTCTTCTGTTTTTTACCCTCTCCCGCCCCTCTCCCCGGCCCCTCCATCCCTCCAACGATATACCAAGCAAGACGAAGCAAAGATTCTCTCCTTGAAGAGAGAGAGAGAGGGAGAGAGAGAGAGAGAGAGAGAGAGAGAGAGAGAGAGAGCTAGCGTCAAGTAATTATTTCACGAACCACGTCAATCGAGATTGTTAGCTTTATATATTTGATATTCACGAAATGTAATTTATCACACTCGAACCATTTTTAGATGGATATCGTTTGTCGTTGTCGTTCGAGAATGACTTACGTTAATACATAAAAGTTATCATCGGTATTTATAACGTTTCGCGTTAATTGAAGAATATGTTATAGGGGCTTTAAAATAAAATAATATGCAAACACGGTGGGAAGGTGCTCCGAGGAAAAAGTTGAAGAGGGTAAACAGAGAGAGAGAGAGAGAGGGGGGGGGAGGGAGAAGAAAAGAGGTTCGGTGTTTTCCATCGATTCCGACAGCTTTGTGTCGGGAAGGCAAAGAAAAGTCTGCCAAGTTTTCTTTATCATAATACTCATGAATATTCCATGTCAGAAAATTTGTTGTGAATTTAATAATGCAAGGGAGACGGCAGTATAGATACCTTGATATTTTCAACGTTCGCCCATCGAAGGAAAGAGGCAA
>OU426851.1:2690088-2705088 GCA_911387685.1 Dolichovespula media | reverse complement strand
ATTATCTCGGGATGAGGCAAAGAGAGTAAAAGTTTTCGTGGAGTGAATTGCGGGGGAAGATGAAACAATGAAACGACGATAACGATGCGCTAGCAGTTACGAAAATAAATGTATGCGAGCGATTACGAGATTCCCAGCCACCCCATCCCCCATCCCTTCCCATCGCCTCACCCATCCCATTCGCCCCCCGTTGGTATTTCCAGTCTGAAGGCCCGACGAGTGCCGAGAAATGAAATTTTACGCGATCCTTGCTCGTTCGAACGATTTGCATTTCACAAAGAGAGAAAACAATGCTCGGAGTCTGACGTAGGACGAGATTATTCCTCCATCTAATTTCACTTGGCTCTTCGTTATACTCAAAGACTTCCTAATGTCGCTTCTTAGAAATTCAGTGAGTCAGTACGCAGCCGCCGACGACGACTACGACGACTACGACGACGATGATGACGACGACTACTACGACGAAGACGACGAATACGACGACGAATGTTGGTCCACTTTCTCGCAAAAGATACGTATTTGCCAGCGGCGCGTGGCACTACGAGTCTTCCATGCATAAAATCTCCATGAATTGAGGGAAAAATGTCGTAAACCGTTGCGTTATATTACATCTAAAATTATCATTGGGCGTTTTTTTTCTTTTTTTTTTTTTTATTTCTTCATTTTTCTTTCTTTTTTCTTTTTCTTTTTCTTTTTTTTTTTTTTGTTTTAATTACCCATGTTTCTTTACTTTCGATGAAAAATATCCCGAGACCAACTTGGGATGGGAAGATATAAATGAAATGTGTTTAAATAATAGGAAATAATTAAGAAAATGAATAGGAGGCTTTTTCCGAGCTGCTGAAATGTTGGACGTGCCATTTGCAAGGATTATTAGGGACCCATGCTCTCTCTCTCTCTCTCTCTCTCTCTCTCGGTCTGACCTTTATTCCCTTTATTCCCTTTTTCTCTCTTTCTTTCGCTCTCTCTCTCTCTCTCTCTCTCTCTCTCTCTCCCTCTCTCGGAGTGAATATTATTCGTAGTCGCTAATAAAAAGCACACCGTGCCGTTGTTATGCCGAGCATGGCTTCATATACCGAGAAAAGTTTCGCCCCTTTACCTTGCCTAGTGTATATTTACGTTGACTGGATCTTTCCAATTTCCGGTGTGGCCGAGGGACGCTTCGTCATACTTTACGACAATATCGACGTCCCTCTCCGTTTGCCCACGCGTCCTCCAATAAAAACGTAGACCACTCCGACCCACGAGGGAATAGGAAGTCGAAAAGAGAAATTGTCGATGTTAAATTCTTCGAGTAAGGGCGCGTCCTTTAATCTATCTACATCGAACGATTTTCTTCTTCTTCTTCTTCTTCTTCTTCTTCTTCTTCTTCTACTTCTACTTCTACTTCTACTTCTTCGTTATATCGATTATATCGTGATGTAAGAAATCGTTGAATAATTTTCTATCGAATAATTGGATCGTTCAAGAATGATTAAATCGTAAACATTCCAATTTGAAAAAAGGAAAATGAAAAAAACCAAGCAATCACAATAGCGACGAGTAGTTTTCTCGTTAGCGACATAAGGACCATCGATTATTCATTATTCCTCGGTATTACAATGCATCTATGGACGCAAAGAAAATGTTACGATGAATAGAAAGAGAGAGAGAGAGAGAGAGAGAGAGAGAGAGAGATGTATATATATATATATATATATATATAAAGGAATCTGAGAAGGACGAGATAAGCGAACATCGATGACGAAACAATGAAATCAGTAATCGTCGGAGAGGAAATCGATCTGATTTTTTTTTTTTTTTTTTTTTTTTTAATAGAAAACATAAGCCACGATAATTGGAATGATGAGTGGCCTACTTATCTCGATGGCGAGGCGTAGGCACTTAATATCGTCGATAAATAAGAGTTACGTCGTCTTACTTTATGCGTATTTATGAGGGTATGCGAAAGACGATAGTACGGGAAGTGGAACGATGGCGAATTTGGTAGAAAGGAGAGCTTCGTTTTCACATCTACGACCTTTTTCCCTTATAAATAAATTTCGTTGGAAAAATAAGAAGACATTTTGTGGGAAAAGCGTATAAGAGAAAGAGAGAAAAGGAGTGGAAAAGAAAGAAAGAAAGAATGAAAGAGCGAGACAGACGGAAAGAGAGAGAAATAGAGAGAGAGAGAGAGAGAGAGAGAGAGAGAGAGAAAACGAATTTTATCGGATCGCAAAGTCCCAGCCTGAAGAATAACTTTTGTCGTTGAAACTTTACGAGAGGGTAAGTCGAATTAAACTTAAGTAGTGCTTCCTAAAGGCTCTGCAATTATAATACGAGATGGAGGAGAGAGAACGACCATGACAGTTCGTAGCGGCTACTCCATCTCAAATTGGACGGTCCTCGTATTTTTATTATGCACGCAATTAAGAACATTTCAGAAAGATATAACGAGGACGGTTCGGTTCCGTGAAAATCGCAATTACTTCGAAGTATTTCCACACGATGGACCCGACTTTATTTTCTCCGTTTCGTTGGAAGAGAACGAAATTTGTCGATACCGTTTGAGATGGCAAAGAAAAAAAAAAAAGAAAAAAGAAAAAAAGAAAAGACGAGAAGGGACGAAGAAAGAAAAAAGAAAAATGGGAGGGATAAAACGGAAAAGGAAAAAAAAAACGAGAAGGAAGCAAACAAGAGAAAAGAAAAGAAATAAATCGATGAAACAGCTTCGGCAAAATCTCGAGATTGATGATTATCGATAAAACATAATTTCTATCGGACGTACGCGTAACGATAACAGTTTTACGGCGTTATATTTTCACTCTTTTTCTTGTTGGTAACAAATCGATCGTTTCGAAAATGACACACGTTAAAATTTAATGCGAATAATTCAATAGACGTGTCTCCCACAATCGATATTTCGCGTTTCACACAAACAAAATAATGTGAAAAAATGAAAAAATTGAAAACAAACCGATAACGATGCGAAGTAAAACGAAGAGGCGAACGAAATATCCCATTCGAACTTCAATTAACGTTACCCCTCGTAATTTTTAATACCGGAAAATGGAGATATTTTAGTTCTATTGATAGAATTTTAATAACACGAATATCAGAATAAAATAATATATATATTTATTTTATATATATATATTTATATACATTATATATATATATATGTATGTATAAATATATATATATATATATATAGTCTCGCTTTTGTTTCCGTTCAAATTTTCCTCTTAAATCTTCGATAACGATTCAAGAAGAATCTGCTAACGGATAGAATTAAATCTTTCGAAATAGCTAATTTATTCCCTACGATCTCTAACGTTAAAGTTCATTGACTTTACGTTGATACTATTGTCTGAAAGGATGAGGGTTACACCGGTTGAAATTCACTTCAAAAGCACGTCACGGCACAACGCTCGTAATATTTCCTTTCGAGTACGCTTAAAGACGTTAAGGAAATACACGACGACATTTGCAATTACGTTTTTCTTTCTTATCGCGAGGAACGACTACTTGGTTATTCAAAATGAAAACATAATAAAAAAAAAAAATAAATAAATAAATAAATTAAATTTATTCGAGCATCGTCGGGCGAAGAAGAAAAGAGATAGAGAATATATTTCTTTAATATTCGACCTAGGTAAAGGTAGATCTTATTACTATTATTAACATTGGAAGATATTCATAGAAATTTGAACCTCGTCATCGAGATGAAACATCGATACGATCGACACTTGGAACGTTTAAACGCGATTCACAAAGGCACGCCGGGAACGACCCTGAGATCATCGCGTATGAGCAACGACGTTGGAATTGCCGAACGCACCCACAAACGGGAACCACCCACGATATATTCCATACGTTCATCGTTTTTAACTCAGGAAAATGATTGGAACGTCGGAGAAAGATAAATACGTAATGAATAAGTATAAACGCGTTTAATGACTTGAAAATATTTATATCGTTGAAAATTCGAATCGTTTGTCATTACTTTCTTTGCTTCAAAGAAAAAAAAAAAAAAAAAAAAAAGAGAAGAAAGAAAAAAAAGAAAAAGAAAAAGAAAAGAGAAAAGATAAAAGGAAGGAAAGTGGGAAAATTTCAAGAAACTGAAAGAGCAGCGTTCGTGTCGGTTTAATCGAATAGATTCGTACATTCAAGATCGATAATCGTTCCACGAGAAGGAACGTGGTTTTGCTCTATCTCAGGCAGATTTCAACGTCGAACGTAATTCGATAAACGATGAGAGAGACTCGGGCTAAAAGTAAGTAAGTAAGTAAGTAAGTAAGTAAGTAAGTAAGTAAGTAAGTAAAGTGGTATAGAAGTCACAGGGAATCTCGGGTGTTCTCGAGGTCGCTAGGTAAAACGCGTGATGGAGACCCCACCTCAACGTTCGAGGCTCGTTCGAGCGTGTCCTGCCGTTATTGCGTTGTACCCTGTAACCTAACGTGGTCCAAGACGATGGTACGCGTTGTCGCATGCATGTATCCTAGTATCCAGCAGGCAACGCGCGAATGTGCAGTCCCACTTTGAGTTTTCCTTTCCGCACCGTTCAATGTTGACGTATATATACGTAGATAAGCACATACTGCATTCTCTTCCTTTATTAAGTCAAATCTTATAACTTGTTTACGCATAGTGAGATATACGTATTCATAGTAGGTAGGTAGGTAAGTAAAGAGCACTATATGTTTACAGTACTAAACTAACATCGGAGTTTGAAAGCTTTGGTTGGGATGTTATAAACCTCGTTAATCTTGTCGAAGTACGCCGATATGTGTATGTGTATGTGTGTGTGTGTGTGTGTGTGTGTGTGTGTGTGTGTGTGTGTGTGTGTGTGTGTGTGTGTGAGTTCGTGAATGCGTTACACGTGAAAGAGAATTATCGAAAACAACGCACGAATTACTTGGATATATTAGAGGATTAAGAACAGAAAGGGACAAAGACAGAGTAAGAGAGAGAGAGAAAGAGAGATAAGCAGAGATAAAGAGAGACAAAGAAAAAGAACAGAGAAAGAGAGAGAGAGAGAGAGACAGAGATAGCGAGAGGGAAGAGAGGTTGTAACAAAATCTAATAAAATTAGCGAAATGAAATAAACGAGCTCAATTCGCCTTTCGACACATTCGTAAACCGGTGTCGTGGAGCCATCGGTTCGGTACGTAATTTGTATATAAAGGTCTCTTTACTGGAACGACGGCGGTTCCACCCTGGTTGAAACTCGTTAATTTTAACACGGCGAAATTTCTACTTATGCGCGTGGATCGGGAAGTATATGGAAAGAGAAGGCCGCGCACGTGTAATTGTCATTTGTTAGAGTAGATTTAATTAAAAGTACTCGTTACCTGACGGACACCGTTCTGCACGCCGTCGCTGATTATTCCACGGTTGATGCATATATTCAAAAAGTTCGTTGCGTTGCGATCTCGCCGTCGAATTATACGCTCGTCGCGCCGTCATCAGTAGTATTCACTCTTCGAAGCAACGAGAAATAGAGAAACAAGGGAGACAGAGGATAACCGAGAGAGAGAGAGAGAGAGAGAGAGAGCGATCCGATGAATGAGAAAGAGAAATCTAAAGAGAGAAAGAGAGAGAAAGAGAGAGAGAGAAAACGGATAAACGTTTGTTACTCGGAAAATGTATGTATTTTGTCGAACGATCCACAACGGATTGCCATCAAGCGGTCGCTTGATTGAAACGCGTCATGATTTACTCGTAGGACCGCTCGATTTCTCTCACGTATACTTTATTTTCAAATTGAATCAACGATCGTCGGTAACGGTATCGCACAAAAATTGTAGAGAGAGAGAGAGAGAGAGAAAGAGATATAGAGATAGATATATATGTATTAGAGAGAGAGAGAGAAAGAGAGAGAGTGTAGGATACGTGCGAAGGCAGGTTGCTGTAATTGTTATCTGTATCGAATACCAAATATACATATGTATGAAAACGTTACGTACATACGTGGTTTTATGTTTTTTATTTCACCTATGGAATATATATATATGTATATATATAAATACATATACGTGTGTGTGTGTGTGTTTGTGTGTGCGTATGCTTCGATTTCGTTGAAATCGATATAAACGAAAAAATATTTTAAACGTTATTCGAAAACTAGAAATGTCATCGTCGTAATTGTTGATAAAGTTTTCTATAAAAGATTATGTATTACGGAAAACGGTGATAGGACGAAAGGGGACAATGAATATTCCTTCGTTTGCTCGGTCTCTCGAGGCATTCGAGTCGGAGCGGTGCGCTTTTTGTAGAATCGTTCCAGGAGGAGCCTCGAGAAGACCGAATCGGTTGCGGAGTAAGGAGTTTCGGACCCGTTAAGGCTAGGCCAGTTGCTGCTCGACCTTGAACAGGAACGAACTCGCATATGGCGACACGGAGTCTCGGATAACGTTACAAGTGTATCTACCTTTCGTCGTTCTCGTCCTCCTCTCGACGTTGTCGTCGTTGCGTTGTCATTGTTGTGTAGTCGTGCAACTAACGGTTCGCGAACAAATATACAATAAAGTGACTAGAAAGAGAAAGAGAGAGAGAGAGAGAGATCAACTCTTTACGTTCGAATCACAGCAATAATGATAGCTATTAATTTTATAAAGATATAAAATAATACATCCTCTCGTCTGATATTATTCGACAGTGTGTAATATTTAAGATTAATTACTTCATTCCTTTAGAATTTATCTCGGGATTAGAAAGATAAGTCGGGAGAGATTGATAATCTTGTATCCCCCCCCCACTCCTATATATATATATATATATATATATATATCGCATTTCAGGATCGATATTCACGACTCGCGCTTGGCCACGAAACGTCTGGGAGCGACGATACGCTAATTACCGTTCGTGTGTTTATCGCGTTCCACAAAGGGGGTCGCACGCGATACGCGACGAGAGAGGGGAAAGAAGAGGGGTATTACGACCGAATTGTTCGCTCGTTTCGTATCCACGGATGGCGGAACTCGTTCGGCCGATTCCAAACCAAAACCAAAAAAAAGAGAGAGAGAGAAAGAGAGAGAGATAAAAGAAAGAAAAAGTTAATACCATGAGTATTCGATGCCAACGAGTTCTCTCACGCATTGTCTCTCGTCTTATTTCCTTAGATCGAAAACGACGTGCCTAAGTACCTTATCACGCTCGTTCGAAGGACGCATGTTTTCGAAATTGAAAAACAAAAAATATAAAAATGAAAGAAAGAATGAAAGGAGGAAAACAGTTAGCGCGAATGAAGGCTCGTCGAATTTGAAAAGTAGGAAAAGAAAAGTAATAAAATGAATACAAACGTAATGAAATATAATAAAAGGAAATCTAATGACCATGAAACACGATATCAAAGATTGTCGATAAGGGATTTTGACAAAGATCGACGGCGTTACCAGTTGAGATTATCGTTCGGAAGGCGCATTGTCCGGTCGTAAAACGAGATATTCAAAAAGCTATGGACTGAGGTGGGCGTTTAGACGAAAGGTATTTACGTAAAATAGCGGTAAGCCGCTGTGTTTGGGATATAATAGTTTTCCATGCTCTCGAACGGAGAAACATGGCCAAACCAAAAGCAAGCCGGCGCGATGTTGGATGCCGTTATTTATCCATTCCCCGTGGTCACAGGAAATCCCTCGGGATAGACGGTGGTACGTGCTTTAATCGCGGCAGTGGCATACTGCCTGTGGCATATATCCATCCCGGTGCCATGGAGCGGAAGAATCGACCTTTTAGGGAGAAGGAACAAAGCGAGAAAGCACCGAGAGAAAGAGAGAGAAAGAGAGAGAGAGAGAGAGAGAGAGAGTTTCTAAAAGCTTTCTCTATCTATCTACGTTAAACGATACAAAAGAATAAAATACGATTTCGATCGGTTAAAGAAACGAACGACCTACGGCCACGTACGCATCGTCCTTCTCTCAATCGCTACTTTATCGAAATAGAAAAAGGTTTACCTCTCTTACATAGAGATATTACTCGGTAACGATCCACCGAGGGTTTTTTCTTTTAACGGAGAAACATTGAAATCGACAGAATGAACCTTCTACCCTCGTGATTATCACGATACATAACGATAGAAATGTATTGAAACGTGCGTTATCCCGGTGATATCGATTCGTTCGGAACGTATCGGAAGTTTTGACTCCGCTATCGCCACCGTTAAGAAACTTCTTTGATTACAAACAAATCGTATCAATCGCAATATAGATAATACAATTATAATTATAATAATAATAATAACAATAACAATAATAACAATAATATTAATAATAATAATAATAATAATAATAATAATAATAATAATAATAATAATCTCGCAGAACGAACGAAGTGCAGGATCGTTTGACAGGCGCCTCGGTGCACTTGGGAAAAGCCTCGCGTATCGCTTTTTGTCGCACTGTGATTCAGCTACGCCGACGATCCGTCAAATAGACAATGGAGATTGTTATATAAATAATCGACATCGATAACGCCGGCGTAATCCAACACCGGATGAGAATCGTATCGGAGTCACAACACGTCAAAGTTGGAGCTCGGCAGAATAATGAAGCGCGCGACCTGGGCGAGCGTCGAGATAAAGTGGGAAGGAGAGAAGAGAGTGAGAGAATGAGAGAGAATGAGAGAGAGAGAGAGAGAGAGAGAGAGAGAGAGAGAGAGATCGACATATGGCCGCATCGCGGTGGGTGCGAGAAAGAGAGAAGATCGAAATCGTTCGGCATACCGAAAGCACGCGACGAGCGGAGAGTGGCTTTAGGTGAAAGTTATAAATGGCCGCATAAATATACATAAAATACAAGCGCGCGTACCTTTGATGTCTCCGCAAAGTGTCCACCGTTAACGAAACTATGCAGCGACGCGACGAAGGAGAGACGAGGCGAGAAAGGGTAAATTCGGCCGACGATGATTCTTGGGTATCATCGAAAAGGCTTGTTCGCGTGAACTTGGTATATTCATTTGTTATTAAAAAAAAAATAAATAATAATAATAATAATAATAATAATAATAATAATAAAGAAAAGATATAAAACGAAAAGGTCCGATCCTAAAAAGGCGTTTTATGAACGACGTTACGTCGGGTTCGTTCTTATTAAAGGAGACGAATCTAAAGGATTTTCGAAAGGAAGAAATAAACGGATTGGTCGTTGGAACGATATCTTATCGCGAATAGGAGGACAGGAAGGTAGAGTTTACGGAGTTGGCCGATCTTATCGTTCGTTTTGCATCGGTTCGTTCTTGGACTCTGTATTCTCGCGTAGCATTCCTTCGAGGTCAGGGTCGTTGTATTATTTCTGAGACAGGTGTCGATCGATCGATTCGATCGATCCAAAATTCTCCCCCTTTTTTCTTTTTCTTTATCCTTTTCACCTATCCGATCTCGTAACATCGTGGACGCTCATAAAAATCGATCGGGAATAAAATGTATGCGTCCGAAGGTAGGAGCCCGACACATTGCTCTCAATGTTTTACCACACTTGATTCTGACACCAACGTTAACGGATCGAGTCAGAACCTTTCACAGTTCGATGAGCTTGCTCGGCCCCATTACTATATATTTTATAGTCATCGATTCGAGAGATCACGTTGTAAAAGGGAAACATTTATGTATCTCCTTTTGGAACGAGTCAATTATAGATTATGAATACGCCTTTGAGAGTACTACCTACACTCGATATTCTCATATCGAATACATCCATATAACGTCGATCGTATTAACGAGATAAAAAGTGACGGAGTTTTATTTAAAACGTTTATATTTAGAATGGTACGCGATAAAAGTGCGAGAAAAAGAAATGAAAAGAAAATGAAAGAAAATAGAATGAGAGAAGGGAAGAAACGTCGTACGAACTAACCGATCTTCATTTGCTTCATTTGGAAAAACGTAATATGAACGCCAATAACGAAATTACTTAGAAATGAGTTCTCGATGGTCGGGCACCTTCTAACGTAGTAACGTTGAAGCGAGATTAATTTCGTCGATAAGCTTTTGCTTCTAATAACCTGGACGCGCTATTGGACGAAATAAATTGTTCGGGTTCGATGTTTAGAAGGAACGGAAGGCCGGTCGTCATAGACTTTTCTTTATACGCGCGAACTCGAACGGCAACGTAATGGCAATTCGTGCAACGTGAAAACGCGATCGCATAATCTGGTTAGGTAGTGGGTACTACTAAATCCGAGACTAAGGTGTACGATTCGTGCCCGGTATATGTGTACATACAAACATACATACATATACATATGTACGTACGTACATACGTACGTACATACATACATATATACATACATACATAGGGTGTGTCGCGAGAATCCCGTAATGTGTTGCGAGATGCAAAATCTTGAAAGGCGATTCGCTCCTAACGTTTCGTATTCGTTCGTTCTCTCTCTCTCTCTCTCTCTCTCTCTCTTTCATCCTACTTCTCTATATTTCGTTCTCTTTCTTTGGTCTTTAGCTAGGCGTGTTCTATTGCTGGACAGAGAGAGAGAGAGAGAGAGAGAGAGAGAGAGAGAGAGAGAGAGAGAGAGAGAGAGAGAGAGAGAGAGAGAGAGAGAGAGAGAGAGAGAAGAAACGGACCAATGTCCTTCCACGTACTTTTCAGTCGCAAAATACATTTCCATACGAAGTCGAAGTAAGGAAGTACTTCGAAGCACGGATTACGTAGGTAGTTGCTTCTTCGGTTATTCAGGGATTAACCCTGATCGAAATTGTTCGTCGTACGAAAAGCTTCCCTTTCTTATTTCTCTCTCTCTCTCTCTCTCTCTCTCTCTGTCTCTCTCTCTCTCTCTCTCTATTTCTTCTTTCTTCTTCATTTTTTTCTCTCGTAACCTTCTTTTTTCTACATTCCCTCCTTCTTGTTTACGAAATTCTAAATCGCGTGTTCTTGGAAATTAATTTAAAATTCAACGAGTTTAAAGCCCGTAAATTGACGATGGGATTTTATGGTAGAAACATAAGAGAATCCCGGTTACGAGTCGAGGAACATCCTTGGTGTTGTTCCATCCCCGCCCCCCTCCCGTCTCCGGCCCCCACCCCACTCGAATGTACCGGAAGATATTTTTACGAAGGAAATCCTATCGTAATGGTAGGGTAAGTAAGTACTATTAGGTACGGAAGGAGCTTAAGCTCGGACATTGGAGATTGGTCTGAACCATCTGTTCTTTCGTTTACCATTGACGTATATGTTAATTTTATTTTCATTTATTCCCTCGAATAACCCGGTGAAATCACCCGGCCGTTTATTACCATGGAAGAAGGGGTTAAAGGGACGAGAACGGAATAGTCGTCGGGGCGCGTGCTCGCGAACTAAATGACGATGGGTTTCGTTTAGGTTCAGTTTAGAGAATGCCGACATGCGAGACGATATTATCGTTGCTTGGTAAAGGGGGAGAGGGGAACGGAGAAGAAAGGGGAGGAGGAACGGGCGTGGAGTCATCGCATTGGCGGCGAGGAATGACCGAGAAGAGAACCGCAAAAGAAGAGAAGACGAAGAAGAAAGAAGAAAAGGGAAAAGAGAGAGAGAGAGAGAGAGAGAGAGAGAGAGAGAGAGATAAAGAAAGAGAAAATGGTAAAGGCCTTGGTGCAACGCGGGTACGTCTCCAAGTAGAATGACAATTATTTCTGGCCACTGGGTAGATGGCGCTTGGCGGCTCTCCTTTGCCTCTCGTACTCATATGCATGCCCGTCATGCTTAAGTAAATCGAGTTTATTCTAAGCCCCGGGTACAGTGCCCTAGAATACTCCTTTCGATGGTCAGGTTTCCCGCCAGTGCCACCACCACCGCCACCGCCACCGCCACCGCCACCGCCACCGCCATCGTCGCCGTCTCTCCGATCGAGAACGTGCGAGGCGCTGGAGTCTGGAATCTGGAATCTGAAGCGTGGAAAACGGATTACTGTTACTCCGGTTTGGTTAGTGCGTTGCTCTATCTATCTCCCCCTTCCGTGTTCGTTCGTTCGTTCGTTTCTTCTGTTCCCTCCGTTCCTACCTCCGTGCGTTCGTTATTATCTCAATTATAATAAACGTTCAACTCTTTTCCGCGTACGTGAAATATCGATGGAGGCGAGAAAAAATGTTATTTTTTTCTTTGTTTCTTTTTTTTTTTTTTTTTTTTGTTTTAAAGAAAACAAATAATACGTACTCGACTCGTATAAATTACTATACGTTTCGTTCTATCGACGAAAGATGGTGGGTGTAGGGAAGGGAGAGGAGGTATAAACACGTCACGTATAATGATCGTTTCCGATACACAATAACGTAATACCGGGTATAATATTTTCACGGATTTTCGTATACGACAGTCGAGAGAACGTCGCACATTTGCAAGCATAAACGTCCGGTTTGAGTACAAGTACGGCATCGAGAGCAATCAAATATGATAGCGTTCACGTCACGTCGAAAAGAAACATTCGCGATTGGTCGTCGTTCTCGCGGTGGGCATCAGCATCGGTAGTGGTCAATCGTGTTGAGAGCACCGACGATCGACGTTGCAAATGGTAACATCGAGTTAACGTTGGAGAGTCCATCGAGTACGATGTCCATTCGGAAACGCGACAACGTCATCGGCGTAACGCGTACGGAAAAAGACGCGCGAGTTTCGATTTACGATCGTAAACCATTGTCGATGGCTCTCTCGAGTGTTTTCATTTTATCGTTCAATGTATGTACGAGGGTAGAAAGAGAAAGAGAAAGAGAAAGAGTAAAAGAAAGAAAGAGAGAAAGAGTAAGAGAGAGAGAGAGAGAGAGAGAGAGAGAGAGAGAAAGAACAACGTATATATTTTTCTCTTTTCGTGCGGAGAATCCGGAAATGCGTTTCGTCGGTAGAGATAAATTTCTACGACGTTTTATATGCAATGTTATTTTATTTTTATTTTATCTTTATTTTTATTTTTATCTTATATATATATATATATATATATATATATATATATATATATATATATATATATATGTATATGTGTATGTATATAGATTTTTTGCTCCATTTTTTGTTTTTTTTTTTTGTTTTTTTTTCTACTGCAAGAAACAATTTCAGCAAGAATACCAGCCTTTTGTTCTTCTTACTCTATCGATAGAAATTATCCGTCGAAGGTATTTCATATCATACGATAAATTTTCCGCGCAGCGTACGGTGGTCCTATAAAGAAAATGATATACCAGGAACGATCGTTCATTCTCGATGATGACGAGGAAACATTATGGGGAACGGGGGAAGCGGAGGGACCTCTCGAATTTCTCGTCAACGATGCGCTCCATCGATCGGCATTAAAGTTACGGAACGATAATTGATATCGCGGTACGCGGTTTTTTTGCGAATTTCATGGCATTCCTTCCTTTCCGTTTTTCTCTGTTTTCTTTTTTCTTTCTTTTATTTTTTTTCCTTTTTCTCTTTCATTTTTGTTTCTCTCCCCTCCCCCGTACCCTCCCCCCCGGGGCCCGCCTCAATTATTCGACGTATACGCGGCTTTGCCATATTTGTATTTCGAAAATGTGGCCCTTTAAATCGATCGAATTTCGCTTGTCAATATTCATGAAAACATTTCCGTGTCCGCCGAAAATGTGTTCAGTACGGATACACGCACTCATCCACGCGCACATACACGCAAACAAACAAACAAACAAACAAACAAACAAACGAACAAACAAACGAACAAACAAACAGACAGACAAACAGACAAAATGAACAAACGCGTCAAACGAATGTATGATCGAATGTAATTAGATTCTATCGGGAATTTATCTCGAATAAAATATCGGACTACTGTACTGTAGATTTTCTCAACGAAGTTAAGTTAACAATATCCGAAAGTCACGTAGTTGATAAGTAAGTACTCATAACCTTAACTGGTAGAAATCAAACCTAATCTATGGGTTTTAATTAATAGGTAAAAGTATAAAAAATGGGGGGAGAAGTCGTAAGTGTTGTTCGGTGTTGTTGTTTATCGAAAAACTCGTTCATCGATCTTACATACGTATGTATGTGTATATACATATACATATACATATACATATACATATACATATACATATACATATACATATACATATACATATACATATATATATATATATATATATATATATATATATATATATATATATATATGTATATATGTATCTAACTCGTCGAAGCGCGCGATCGACGAGCTCGCGGACAGAGGGCAATTTCGCGAGCAATGATTAATATCGCGGTCTCCGTGGCTCTCATGAAAACGGCATTCCTGGCATAACCTTTTATCAGGCCGTGGGGACTCGACGGGGGCCGGGCAGCCGCGTGCAGCGGCGTGAGCTCGCGCGCGCGCGCGCGAACGCGAACGCGAACGCGAACGCGAGTCCCGTGCACCTTTTACTTGGCGAATATCTCGCATTCTACGTGTATATTATCTTACTCACTTTCGTGCAACCCAATAAGGCGCCTATACCGCCAGAAAAGCCACGAGAGCTCCTAGCGCCAGCTAATAATATTGAATGCCGCGGTTTGCACGACGGATACGCCTTTTCTCTCTCTCTCTCTCTCTCTCTCTCTCTCTCTCTCTTTCTCTCACTCTTTCTCACACGGACAAACACACACATATATATGTATGTATATATATATATATACACATTACACGCGTATCTCCGTCTTTTTAACGCGATATCTTTTCTTCATCTTTTTTCGCACCTTCCAACTCCTCTTTGATCGTTTTTGCATCCAGATCGTCTACTTTTCGCCTGCTATTCCCAATCCAATTCTCTCTCTCTCTCTCTCTCTCTTTTTTTTTCTTTTCTCTTTCTATCTTAGCCGAGATATATCTCGATCGTAATAAGCGTCTCTCTTGGAGATTATCACCTTGCTCGACCGCTCTCGACGATCGTACTTTTCTAAGCTGAGAACCCGTATGGGCACATTGACGGACGGGTATAACAGTTAAAAAGGTTGTAAAATATGTGTATTTATTTTTGTTACCTCCTCTCTTCTTTTCCCATCTTTTCTTTTTTTTTTACATTTCTCCTTAACGTAAATTTCATTCGAGTAAAAGACA
>OU426851.1:2680088-2685088 GCA_911387685.1 Dolichovespula media | reverse complement strand
GAAGAGAACGAAATGGTTTATCGATGAACACGCGAGAGGAAACGCTTTTTCTTCTTCCTCTTCTTCTTCTTCTTTGTCTTCTTCCTTCCTTCCTTCCTTCCTTCCTTCCTTCCTTCCTTCCTTCTTTCTTTCCTTCTTTCTTACTCGACGAGAACTTTGAGGCACTTTCGAGAAACGGAGACGACTTTCGAACGGTAATGAATTATTTATAGAAAAAGATCGCGATATGGTAATTCCCGTGTAAACGTCGCGATTCGAAGCGACGGTGGACGTCGTATTTGAATCAATCGGGGCTCGATCGTACACCCGAAGACTTTGAAAGACGGATAAATCGACGTACATATACGAAGGTCGCCGAGAAAGGGTGCTTTCACGTTAAATACGTGATTTTTCAAGGGGAACGTCCGGAATGATTACGTAAACTTTCGATGGTTTGTTTGACATTGTTCTGACGTCAATTCGTATCTACATACATTCTTACATACCTACCCACGTATATAGGTGTATATCCCTTTCCTCCCCCCTACCACCCCCCCCCCGTATCTACCTACTTTTGAGAACAGCAGAAGCAGCTAGTCTAAGTTATCAGATCGTAACACTGCTTTGATCTCGAGGACCATTCAACTTGGATATTTGTTTCTTTTTCTGAAAAGCATTGCTCTCTTTCTCCTTCTCTCTCTCTCTCTCTCTCTCTCTCTCTCTCTCTCTCTCTCTCTCTATTTCTCTCTTTCTGTATTCGCACGTCGTGCAAAGCATGCGTGCTTTCGTTTGCCAAAAGCCAGTCGGCGTTTGGTGCGATGCTGAAAATATAATGCCTGAATGGAACGTATGCCGAAGGCATGTGTGAAAAGAGATAAAGATAATAACGCCGTACAAAATACGGTTTTGATAATGATCAATAAATGAACGCTTAAATAGTTTGGAAATATTTTCGCGACAGTAACTTCTCGATTATATCGGAGAAAATTTTTCCTTTTTTTTTTTTTTTTCTTTTTTTTTTCTTTAACGAGAATTACGGATCGTTCGTTCGTTCGTTCGTTCGTTCGTTCGTTCGTTCGTTCGCTCGGTTGGTGTTGCACACTCGAACGCTTCGCACTTAAAGCATTTGCTCTCCTCTTAAACGATTACTTAATCAAAGTAAATGTTAGGAATGAGCGAGTGCCAATTGGAGTATTTGCCGACGATTGATTTGAATTCGAATGAAGACGTTCGATCAACAATATCATTGATCGGCGTTTCGAGAATACTCGAACGTGTAACGTACTACGGTATAAACCGTATATCTTTTTTCTTTCTTTCTTTCTTTCTTTCTTTCTTTCCTTCTTTATTTCTTTTCCATTCAAGGATCGATGCAGGATAATCATTATAATATTATTTAATATTTGAACGTCGCGTTGGCTTCCTTTACATTCTTCTCAACGTCGTACATTTTCTTAATTGATTTTCTCGACGCGAAGAAAAGATTTATGACGATTCAAAAGTTTTAATTATTCGAGTGGAACGATATCGATACTACGACGCGCACAAGGATCTCGGTGCCTGTAACGAATTTTTTTCTTTTCTCTTTCTCTCTCTCTCTCTCTCTCTCTCTCTCTCTCTCTCTCTCTCTCTCTCTCTCTCCATAATCTCGCACAAATCAAAGTTCAATTATGCACGTCCTCGCTCTTCTCGATCCTTTTTGCCCTCGCTATTTTCCTAATTCTCGCAGTAGAATAGAACTCGAGACTTATTTTCATTGCTTCAGCAAACTTTGGTTTCGTTAAAAGATACTTTCCCTTTCTTCTCGGGTGAAAAGTTCAGAGTGGCCAGTAGAATTTATTCATTGAAAATGCATTTGAAAGAGAGAGAGAGAGAGAGAGAGAGAGAGAGAGACAGAGGGGGGGAAGGTGGTAAGGGGAGAGGAAAGAAGATAGAATTCAAGCGAGATAAAATTATGTCTGAGTAGAATGATGGAGCTTGTGTCCAAAGTACGGGGTAAACTTTTGCGTATCTCGCTAATTCGTATCTAATTTTTAATAATTTCTTTGCTGGGTAATAATTCTACGTCATCGTAAGAATAACGGTCGATTGAGATCGAAGAGAATAAGAGGAGGAGGAGTGCCTCGTTCGTCGTTATGGAGGTTGCGGTTTGCGAGCAAAGTCTCCGGGAGGAGATAAAAAGTGGTCGTGACAAAAAATCCACCATCTCTATAACATTCTATAGGATTATATCGGAGTTTTCCGAGATAGAAATAAAAGAGAATGAAAATGGTTAATACGTACGTAAGGACGTAAGGATTTTACATAACGCGAGAATAAGAGAAAGAAGGAGGATGTTTTATAATCGTTCAAAAAACAAAAACAAAAGTGAGATCGCGATCTTTTTAAGATCGATAAGTAACGCGCGTCTCGCATCCACAATGTATGAGATAAATAGCATTGATTTCTTTACATATATGCAACAGCACACGTATACGCATACGACGGTCAAAGGAAAATACGTTCCTTTTTAAATTTCAATCTAATGAAGCTTCAAAAGGGAGCCAGCTTTGAAAAATATAAAAAAAAAAAAAAAAGAAGAAGAAGAAAAAATAAAAGAAAAGGAACATTCGATTACACGAGGATTTCATTTGACGTTGGGATAATCTTTAAAGGACAGTTCGCACAAACTGGCAGACGCGACGTCTCGACGTATAGCATATCCGCCCTTCTTTTTGCTATTAAGCACGTAAACGTGAGTATGTCGTTGCCACGTGCATACATGGATAGATCATTACGCGAGTTCTCTTTTCTCTCTCTCTCTCTCTCTCTCTCTTTATCTCATTATTCTCCGTCCCCTTTCCTTCGTACCTTTCTATCTTCTTCCTTCCTCTTTCAACGGTCCTGCATTGCCGCCAACTGCACTTCCGTGCGTTTTCATTACGGATTCATTCACGAGCGAACGCGAAACCGGAAAGATCATTCCGGCCTGACGTACACGGAGAGAGAGAGAGAGAGAGAGAGAGAGAGAGAGAGAGAGAGAGAGAGAGAGAGAGAGAGAGAGAGAGAGAGAGAGAGAGAGTAAACGACGACGCGACGACGAGGCAGGAGATAAGCGCGCGCGAGCGCGTCGGCGTGACGGCCGTCGATGAAAGGTAAGTTTTTATGTAAAACGTCACCTGTTTTGTCGACGAGGCCGTCGTCCATGTATGCATTCGTTCCTTTCGACTGTTCCTTCCTTTTATTTTTTTCTTTCTTCCTTTCTTCCTTTCTTCCTTCCTTCCCTTCTTTGTTTCTCCTTTTTACATTTATTTTCTCTTCTTGTTTTTTTATTTATTTATTTATTTATTTATTTATTTATTTTTTTGTTTATTTCCCCCCCCCCTTTCCTTTTCATTTCTCTCTCTCTTTTTCGATTATGTTCCGTTGAAATGCACCGGGCGGGCGATAGGGCGGTGGGGTGTCGGGGCGATGGGGGCCGAGCACGCAGCGATCTTACGCACCATGAAAAATGCATTGTCGTGTGTAAGAGCCGTGCGAATTGGAGCGGTGAGAGCGAGGACTGTGGCGAGAACGACGTTTTTCTACTGCGAACGAAAAGAAGTAACACCACCACAGGGTTGTCGAACTCTCCCGTTCGTAACGACATCAATCGCGATCGCGCGGGATACAAATACGCGAGTTAACATTTTACCGATAGTGATATTTTTCACGCATTTAAGCGTCAATCACGACCGTGAAAAATATCGACAAATATATATCGTTATCTCTTTATATATTATATCATATTTAAAAATGTTTTACTAGAGCCAGATCCAGCTAAACGATATCTTTTTCTTTTTTTTTTTTTTTTTACCTCGGATATTGCCTTCGAGATCTTTTTCATAAATCATTGAATTCACGCAAACATTACGCGAAACAAACGGGATTACGTGGGAAGGCCACTTTGAAGGAACGACGAATTACTTCGCGGAATATTAATCGATTTCATTTCGAGTAATTCCCGTTTGATGAAACATACGGAAACGTTACGAAGCTAATAGTACACTGAAATTAATTTCAATGAAACTTTCAATGAGGTTTCGTGTGTCGACGTTGAGGAGAAAGGAAAAAAAGGAAAAGAAAAAGAAAAAACAAATAAAGAATTACACGGATGAAGTATCAAACGACGATACTTATTCTTCGACGATTCCACCCGTTGTTTGGAACAAGTTGCAGAGCAAACTGTTGACGATCTCAACTTGTTGCACATCCTCAGAGAGAAAGAGAGAGAGAGAGAGAGAGAGAGAGAATTTCGAAAAACACTTTGTCCAAAGTCTCTTTGGACTCTCTCCTTTCTCTCTCTCATTCTCTCTCATTCTCTCCCTCTGAGCCTATAATTCGTATACGCACGTACGCATGTCCGAAAGCAGCATAGGATCGAAGGGCGGAGAGTCGGGGGAGGGCAAACTGTGGGGGCAATCGAAAAGGCATTCCGATGGGAACGATCCACGGGAGAAGAGATGCAACGGGCGTCGTGCTACGACAATATAGATGCCGGTGCAACCGTTGGACACGGTTCCCATCGATTCACGATATCGGAGAATATCGTGGAAGCGTATCGTGAAAGCGTATCGTGAAAGCGTATCGTGAAGCGTATCGCACGGCGATCGCCACACGGTAAAGATACTACTCCCGCGAGACGATCGGTCGGCGGTTTCGCCTCGCCTCCGACAAACAAACCGACTCGAAACTCGTCGTAATGGGCGTGCGCGTGTGGTCGATACCTTCTTCTTCTTCTCTTCTCTTCTCTTCTCTTCTCTTCTCTTCCTCCTCCTCCTCCTCCTCCTCCTCCTCCTCCTCAACGCACGACCCCTTCTCTATACACGAGAATCGTCTGGAGAGTTCAAGCGGCCCTGCCGTTTCCTTCCGATTTATTTTAATCTCTCGATCTATCGATAATAACGATATATCTTTATATATATATATATATATATATATATATATATATATATATATTATGTATGTATGTATGTATAGAAACGTGTATACCATAGTATTCC
>OU426851.1:2612588-2672588 GCA_911387685.1 Dolichovespula media | reverse complement strand
AAGCGTTGCAAAAGTAATTATCAAACGTTACCGGAGACACGGATTCTAGTTAAAGTTGTCGTTTTCAAATGGAAAAATATCCTTTCTTCGTTTTTTTTGTCTCCTTCCTTCATTTTTGTTCTCTTCATTTTTTTTTTTTTTTTTCATATTTTTCCTTTAACGTCCTCGACGGCGAAGTGATTAACGTTCGTCGTTTTAAAGGTAAGAAAAGTAAAAGAGAGAGAGAGAGAGAGAGAGAGAGAGAAAGAGAGAGAAAGAGAGAGATTTATTATGATTGTCGATAACAAAACTAACGTCTTAACTCTCCGTCATATTGCTTAATTAATAATCTCGTTTTAAATCGAACGACTATATGTCGACGAAATAAGAGGAAAGATCATGGTTAAAAGAAGAGGCGAACATGGGAATAGACGGAGAGAGAGGGAGAGAGAGAGAGAGAGAGAGAGGGAGAGAGAGAGAGAGAGAGAGAGAGAGAGAGAGAGAATAAAAGAGAAGAGATAGGGCGAACCAAACGAGTTTGTTTTCTACGATTTTCCCACAACGAACATGGCGATGCGCGATGGGCATGGAGAAGCCGTATAGAAAGATAGGTACATACACGGAATAACTGAAGACACCATATAAACACAAGACAGTACAGTTCCGCGAGCCGAGGTACGCGGACTAAAAGGCAGAATCCCGGTCGTCGCTGGATCCGGCTGCGGGCACTTGGCCTTATACGAAGATCGTCCACCGCGAGCTCGGTGCCAGTTGACCACTGCATTTGATGCAAAGAAAGTAAAGACGGGGATCTGCCGATTTAAGAGCAAATGCCAACGACTCTACGTCTCCAGGCGAGCGCGACAGCTTGATGTCTCTTCTGGGCACGATCTAACTCTAGCTAAGTACGATCCCAGCTGCTTCGATTCCAGCTGCCACATACAAACATAGTACCGGATCGACATAGATATCGTCTACGCCATTTTATCCTCTCAATCTCTCTTTTCCATTTCATTATTCGATATCTCCCGAACATTATTTAACGATAATATTTAACGTAAACACCGTCGAGAGCTATATACACGTACGTACGTTACGTTACGTTACGTCGTGGATCGATGAAAATACCGATATAATTAGAAGCTACTACTAATTAGAGAAGCAACGCGTATCGACCATTAGGGCGGTCCTTGTCCGAGCTTTCCTAGTTACGAAATGTTACGACATAGGGTGTACCGTATCGGTCTTCGAGCGATATTGCGAATTAAAGGCGAATATTCGATAATGAAATAGGAAAGGTAACCTAGGAACGCGATCGAAAAAAAAAAAAAAAAAAAAAGAAATGACGAAAAGAGAAGAAAAAAGAAACAAAATGAAAAAAATTCGCTACTTTTTCGGCATGATACGGAACGATGTAGCCGTTATAGAGAATCCTCATTAACGTGAACTTCGAGAGAAGGGAAGATCCTCTCTTCCTCTCCCTCTCCTCTCCTCTCCCTCCCTCTCTCTCTCTCTCTCTCTCTCTCTCTCTCTCTCTCTCTCTCTTTCTCTTACTCGCTCTCGCTCTTCGACCACCATCACCGACGGGACTCTTCTTCGTGTTAACTCGCCGGGAATCGCGCGAAACGAGTTTCTAATGATCCTTTTTTTAGAGAGGAAAAGGAATTTATTGTGCTACACTTTGCTACGCTCGTATCCTTCTCCCGTCCGGAGGCACGTCACGCGTTCGGGGTTACTAATGAATGCAATTTTTATTGTCGCTCGCGTATATCTCGCGTATCCATCTCTTTGTGCGATTTCATTGCGTTTAAGCGCGAAGCGAACGCTCGGAAAGCGTACGAGAACTTCTCGTCGAGATACGAATTCGTTTCGTTCTCTACCTCCTGCCTGCCTGTCTGCCTGCCTGCTTGCCTGCCTGCCTGCCTGCTTTCTCTCTCTCTCCCTCTCTCTCCCTCTCTCACTCTCTCTCTCTCTCTCTCTCTCACTTTCTTTCTCGCTCCACACCTCGACCGACCATCCCGACGAAACTAATAATGCGTCATCCTATCAGGGAAACGATCGTACGGCCGATTTTCCCAACAAGCATTCGGCAAATGCCGTTTGAGAGGGAATTAAACTTCTGTTAACGATAAACTTTGGAATTAACTCGACCCTTTATGTAGGTATTTCTGTTCTCTCTCTCTCTCTCTCTCTCTCTCTCTCTCTCTCTCTCACTCTTTCCTTCCAATTCTCTCTATCTACCCAATCTCATAACGCGCGAGTTTCGTTGATAAATACATCGGGGGACATTCGCTATCGATATTAACGGGAATAGATCGATTAAAATATTAATTAAAACCGCGATACAACGAGAATAAAGGGAGAAGGAGGTGGGATGTCATGGGCCTGGAAATTTTCCTAGTTGTTTCTCGACGTACGCCGGGAGGTTACGGTAGAAAGAGAGAAAAATAGAGAGAGAGAGAGAGAGAGAGAGAGAGAGAGAGAGAGAAAGATAAACGAAGAGGCGCGCGTACTAGCACATCCACTAGCTTGGCAAAAAGCAAAGGCATTGCCGAAAATAACTTAAAGCCGCGCGCCACGTCGCCCTCGGCCGTCGGCGATCTCCAGTGGACACTCAGCGCGACTCTCATCTTCTTCTCATGCTCCAAAAACCGGACAAGAACAAAGGTGAGCCGTCGCTCGCAGGGAGCCACGCGATTTGTCTCGCAAGAACCGAATCGTCCTTTCTACCTCGCTCTTCTTTCCCATGGGATCAATGTTCGTCTACTACTACTACTACTACTACTACTATTACCACCACTATCACTACTACTCCTGCTACTACTACTACTACTACTACTACTACTACTACTGCTGCTGTTATTACTACTTTATGGTAAGAAGAAGACGATGTGGAAGGATAGAAAAGTGTTCGCTTTTGGATAAAGGTCACTTTCGAAAGGAAAAGAAGAAGAAGAAAAATAGAGGAAGGAAGACGAACGAGAGAGAGAGAGAGAGAGAGAGAGAGAGAGAGAGAGAGAGAGGGAGAGAGAGAGAGATTGACATTTCAATTTCGTTTAGTTTAATTATTATTTCGACTATCCCAAAATTTTCGTATCTCAATTATTCGGGACAACGGATGGAGTTTTCTTTTTTCCCAATCTACACTATTAACTTAATCGTCCTTGATATGATCTTTCTCTCCATCTTCCGCGTTTCTTTTATCCTTTCTCTCTCTCTCTCTCTCTCTCTCTCTCTCTCTTTCTCCTTCCCTTTCATTCGCATTATCACTTCTTCTTTCTTTCTCTGGCATAGAGCCGAAACGTTCGTCGCTTTTTTGGCGGCGAATTGGAGGAATTACAGCGAAGGAAAAGAGCGACGGCAATATAGTGGAGAGAGAGAGAGAGAGAGAGAGAGAGAGAGAGAGAGAGAGAGAGAGAGAGAGAGAGCGAATGGGAAGGGATGGGGGAGAGCCGGGGGAGAGAACATGGAGCACACTCGGGGGCAATAACTCGCAGCGTGTTGTGACTACACGACGACGACGGCCAGACCGCTGGTCGCTGTTCTATTTCTCTTTCTCTTTCTCTCTCTCTCTCTCTCTCTCTCTCTCTCTCTTTCTCTCTCTTTCTCTTTCTATCTATCTTTCTTTCTCTCCATCTTTCTCTCATTCTGTCTCTCTTTCTCTCTCTCCCTCTCTCTCTCTCTCTCTCTCTCTCTTTATCTCTCTCTCTGTTTCTTCTCTCGTCGAATCTTGTCTTTAGTCCTCGTCATTTCTCTCTCTCTCTCTCTCTCTCTCTCTCTCTCTCTCTCTCTCTATATCTCTCTATTTCTATTTCCTATCTTCTATATACAAATATTTTCATGTAATTACAAGAGAAGAGTAATTCTCGTCACATCGAGAAATAGAAATTGGCGTGGGAGACATATTTCACTCGTATGAGAAATATTTTATCTCTCTCTCTCTCTCTCTCTCTCTCTCTCTATGTCTCTCTCTCTCTCTCTCTCTCTCTCTCTCTCTCTCTCTCTCTCTCTCTCTCTCTCTCTCTTTGCTGCACTGTACTACGAGAGAAACATGAGAGATTTCTCTCTCTCTCTCTCTCTCTCTCGTTCTCCCTTGCATGGGTCCTCTACGCGTTTCCCTTGTAACGCCGAAACTCTCTTGAATTTTCCAAGCTTATCTCGACGGAAGGTCGCGCGTTTCTCGTCCTAGTCCCTCCGCGGGACCTACGAAATGGGATTTGGATCGCGCCGTTCCATCGTCGGCCTTCCTATATATATATATATATATATATATATATATGTGCGTGCGTGCGTGTGCGCGTGTGTGTACCTACGTAGAGGTACGTGAATCGTAGGAAAATCTAGAGAACATGGAATGGCAGCGAATGCCGCGCGAGTGCACTACTGAATTCGATCAAGGTAGATAGGAAAAATTGCTAGTCCTTCTTCGATCCTTCCATAAAAGAGATGTAGGAAATGTCATGGGTAAAGGGGTAAACGGTAGATCGAAGAAACAACTTTACCTCGAAGAGGCACTCTTTCTTTCTGTCATTCTCTCTCTCCCTCTCTCTCTCTCTCTCTCTCTCTCAAAAGAAGAAAAAGAAGAAGAAGAAGAAGAAGATGAAGAAGACGAAGTTGAAGGTAAGGATTTCGTAAAAAATATCATTGAGCTCGCGTCAATCCTTTCTGCGCGTTTTGTTGGATCGAGAAAGTCAAGGCTCGCGAGTGAAACGATAGAATCGATTCATCGAATCGAATCTTCCGAATGTTCATCGGGGAAGTTTCTTTAAGAAGGGGGGGACGTTTGGAAAAATCGAAGTGGAGTGAGTAACCGTAGAGAAGAAAAATTTCTGTAGATTCGATAAAGCCATGATTATCATACAAAGTACGTGCATGTTAGATCGTTGATAGGAGGGGGAGGCGATGTAGGGGATGGCGGATCGGGGTTGGGTGGGGGAAAGGTCGCTAGTAATGGTCGTTCCGAATATTTCCGCGAATCCGTTGAATCTTCCGGCAATGAGCGGTAAGCTCTTTTCTCCGTGCAACGAATCGAGAGCATACTCGATCTCGAATGAAGGAGAGGACCTGCGGAGTCTGCTTAGATCGTGACCAGCATCGACTTTTGCTACCACTCCGGGGGATGTTAGGTTGAAGGGAAAGGGGCGAGTATAGAACGCGCATATAGATAGTACCTAGGTATATATCTGTAACTATATGTAGTAAGGATAGTATACCTCTATATGTACATACGTACATACCATATATATATATATATATATATATATATATATATATATATATATATATATATGTATATAAATCACGAAGACGTAAGAGTAACGTCGAAAGAGACGGATATAGTCTTCAGAGATTAGCTCAATGGATTACATGCTCACATCAGACCTGAATTCAAATCGTGCTTGCGTCAACAAAGCACGGGCTTTCTCTCTATATTCCTCTCTGTGGCTCTCTCGGAATACACGCAAATACGGGTCCTCGTCAAAGGTGTTCCCTGACGAATTATTCAACGACAGACTCTGGCATCTGTCGGTTAATTATCGAATCGGCCAACATCGTCATCGCGTTTACGACAAAACGAAAGGTGGTGGGGTGGGGTGGGGGGGGGGGGGGGGGGGGACGATATTTTATTTCCTCCAATGGAGAACGATCTTGAAAGAATTCTATACCCCATTTTTGGTTTCTTTTTCTTCTCACATATCACCTTATGCGTTTTATCAAAACTTTCCCACGTCTATACGTATATCGTATAATTATTTCATTTGTATATTCGATTTTATTTATTTATTTATTTTTTTTTTTTTTAATTTGAGATTGCGATTGATATTTAATGATACATTTGTATTTCATCCCTCTCTCTCTTTCTCTCTCTCTCTTTCCCTTTTTACGCTGGCTCTTACCTCGTTACGTAAAACGTTAAAGTACGCAAGTTGCATTCCGAAATAAGCCGGCATCGCGTATCATTCCCTTTGGTCTCTTTCCCGATTCGAGGCACGCGATAAAGATGTCAGAAGCATTACCTCGACGCAGCTTACGTTTCGAAATTTGCCGAAATTCACTTGGTATCGTATCGTGCTCGGTAAACGAATTAACGTTAAACTAAAATTCGTAACGTAAATTAATTTTCGAAGACGAACTTTTATCCCGTACGTTCCTATAAGAGAGAAATAGATATGGATAATATAATATCCGTTTGCTTCTATCAATTTCTTCTCTCTGTTTTTTGCTTTTGTTTCTTTTTTTCTCTCTTTTTTTTTTTCTTTCTTTTTTTTTTTCTTTTTTTCTTTTTTTTTTTAACGATGTGACCCCTTTCACAGGTTCGAACGCCTATTCTGAACCGCTCGGAAATAATACTCTCTGTTAGTGGGTTATTTATAAACGCGACAACGGACCGACCGGTCCGTCTAATCTAATAGGTTCTAGCCACGTTGTACCGTACCCGCTTTAAAAAGATATTTTCAAACGTGTATGTAATATAATTTTTTATTTCCTTAAATCTTTTTAAATGACGTACCTGCTCGAGATTACGAGTTTTTTTTAAAAGATAAGGAATAATATATATATATATATATATATATACATACATATATATATATATATATATATGTCATATGTATGTATATATTTATATGTATATAGAAAATAGCCGAATATCGTGGTAGAAAAATCCGAAAGAAAATCTGAGAGGGTGAATATATCGTGGAGAAAGGAAGAAAAAAGAAAAATGAATGAAAAAAAAAAATAAGTAGGGGGAGAAACGTCTGGGTGGAAAAATCGAAAGGAATATAATAGCATTCCATATGGGGAGAGAGAGAGAGAGAGAGAGAGAGAGAGAGAGAGAGAGAAACGTACGAAATTCGCGGCTGTGTCAAGAAGGAAGTGGACCGGTAGTCGATAAAAGAAGGCGGGAAACTCGAAGGACGATTGGAAGACGACAACGACGACGAGTTGGAATAGAGGAGTCCAAATAGAGGAGAAGTGAGCCAGCCGCAGGGCATGGGATAGAGAGTGAGAAAGGAAGATAGGGAGAGGAAAAGATACGGAGAGAGAGATAGAGAGAGAGGGGGGGAGAGAGAGAGGGAGAGAGAGGGAGGGAGAGAGAGAGAGTGAGTGAGTGAGTGAGTATGGGAGGAGGCGAAATTGTCATTCGTGCACTGCATACAAATCGCGGGGCGTATCTTCGAGGCATACGAGGCGCTCGTGATATTCAATCTACGAGCCTTTAAGCTCTCTCATCCCTTACTCCGAGTGGGAAAGAAGTGGTGCTCTCGGTAGGGGTAAAGGCCGACCGTGGATTCACCGAGATGGAAAACACATGTTATCGACAAGCTGTCCCTTTTACGGTGGCTTCTTCGCTAGGGAAAGTGAAACTACGACGAAAGAAAGATGAGCGAGAAAGAGAGAGAGAGAGAGAGAGGGAGAGAAAAAAGGAGCGAGAAAAAACTAATGCATCGTACGCGTAGACACAAAAAATTATATGACATTAAAATATGTAATATGACAAAATTTATTGGGCTTCTATACGTTCCCAGATCGTATTGCATCGATAAGGAATATGAATTACGTTTTATTGAATCCTCCTTATCTCTTCAGAATTTAATTAATTGCATTGTTCGGTGCTTCGATAATGGTGATAAATAAAATGGAGTTATACGTTCAAGAACCATAAAGAGCATTCCCGTAAAGGAGCACGCGTATTATCTGGGAACCTTTACCTGGGAACCTGCGGTTTTCCGCGATAACGCGGCCAACAACGTATCGACCGATAGGATATAATCGAAGCAACGCCGCGAAGCGCCGTAATAAATGAACGAAAGGAACGATGCGCCTCGTAGTTCGAACGGCTAACCTTGATTTTGGTGAATCCTCCTCCTCGCCTTTCGGATTCGTGCCAGCGATGATTCATAGCGCGAGATTAACGCAAGCCGTTCTCTCGGTCTCGACTTTCGCGGCTTCGTTGTGCCATAGACGAAATAGTAGTTGTGCGCTTATGCGGGACCGCTTTTTTTGTTTCCTTCTTTTTTTTTGTTTTCTCTTTTTCTCTTGTTTTGTTTCCCCTTATTTTCCTTCTTCTTATCGAAATATACGAGTTTCTTATATACGGAATAAAATGTTTGAACTTTAATCTTTGATATATATTTATATATAACAGGTTCATAATTAGGGTTTGACTGGTGGCGGTCAATGATACCAATTATTATCTAAGCGTACTTGTTCTCGTTTATTTTAAATCTATACAAATATCTGAAAATAAATCTACGAAGCAATTAACAGTAAACGTCATAAAGGTTCTCGAACAGATAATACTAGCCGAAGTAAACTCCACCGAGATGTAAGTTAAGAGTATAAATGATTTATGCGTTTTTCTTGATTCATGATCGAGAAGTCTGTTCTAACGTCGTGTCAAACTGTCGCGGTATTGCTTTGCGGAATCTTCCGAAAGGTAGGAAGTTACATCGACGCAAGAAAGAAGGATCCTGCGGCTTCGCCTCCATCGCTGACTCGCGACTGACTCACAATCTTCGAGACGGGAAAAGGATCATAAATTTTCGCAAGGATGATATTAAAATTTCTTTTCCTTTAGAAACGAAGGATAGGTGTGTATATATATATATATATATATATATATACATATATGTAGGTATGTGTTGCTGCTTACCACCTTAAGGAAATGGAAAAACGTAAAGGACTCGAAAACATTAATCATATGGGTAGATTTCTCTTCTGTTATTATTACATATGACTCCTCTACGTTGGTGCCCAAATACCTACGTAGAATGGCGGGTAAAGAAAAATTTACATGTGTGCGTATTTCGATCCTGCATTTTGATTTTAAAAGTAGAAACGTAGTCATGATAAAGCCTGAAAAGAAACCTTGCTTAACTTATCGTCGTTACATCGATGATACTAGGACTCAAAGAGGTAACATCTTTTAACGTCACCCCTGTCTCCATCCCCATCCACATCCCCATTCCCATCCCCTCTTTCGTCCGGATGCAACGGAAGCACGTCTCTTTACGAAGATCATTCCTCAAAGAGCTCACAGAGAGTATGTTTCGTGACCTGCGAATATTAAACTGATCTTACTTTTCCCAGTGAGCTTTACAGTGGTAAAGGCAAAAGGCAAAAACGAGAAAGGATCTGAAGTTTAAGCAAGTACCTTTCTACGTTTTGCTATATTTCGTCCATATACAGTTCGTTATGTCGCGGCTGCGTGAAATTCCGTGAAAACAAAGTTTGTGGTCTCTTTACAAGTGGAATTATTTACTAAAGAATCTTACGAATGGGATATCTAAACAAAGAGAACTTTCAATCGACTTTATCTACCTATGCGAGTTCATTTGCCTAGTTTTCAAAGTGAACCGTACAAAATTTCATATCTCTCTTGAGATAAACAAAGATACACACACCACACACACACACACACACACACACACACACACAACCACACACACATACACGTATATTATTTTCATATAATTTTTAATAATATATAATTTTTATTTTATAATATATAATTTGTATTATAATTTAATAATATATAATTTGTATTTTAATATAATTTTTAATTACGATCAATAGATATTTTCAATCGATCGTCCTATTCAAAATATTCTTTACTCCTGGCCCATTAATACTCAATCTTCTCGAACGTATTACAAAACTAGAATTGGTAGGATGATCCAATTTTTCGGTCGCATTCCTCAAATGAGACAACACCATCGTGTTCCCTCGTAGCGAGTACGTCGACAATTATCTCATCCATCCAGAGTCGCACGTTATCTCTATATCCGTACACGAATACCAAGCTATTTGCATCAGTTGGCTGTACGAACGATTATCCTCGAAATTGGAGAGCGTAGAACGTCATATTCTCTTTCTCGATTCTCCGTTTCGAATTATAGATCGTTCTGAAACTTTTATTTACGTTTAATCGTGAAAATTTTTTTGTAAATCAAACCTGAAAGATTGCACATTATCGGTATTAATATTTCAAAAAAAATTTTAAGGGTAGAAAAATGAAGTACGTTAATTAGTTTGTAGACTTGTACGTTTATTTGTGTATCTACGTTTCCTTCGAAAATGCTTGGAAATAATGCTTTACGTCCGACTCGTTGAAACTTTGTATGTTTTCAACGCGAAACGAACGGGCCACTTTACGTCTACGCGCACTTTAATAAGTAAGGGCTGCTTACCGCGTGTTTCTGTTACTATACGAAATTCGAAGAACGCTGTGAATTTTAGAACGCCTGCTGCAATACACAATCTCAACGTAACGTTGTGCCTCTGCTACGTACGTTCGTCGAAGCTTCGTAGAAGGAGGATCGATAGAAACGTACGTGGAAAAAAAAAAAAACGAGGAGGAGAAAAGAAAGGAGAAGAAAAAGAAAGAAACAAAGGAAGTGTGAGTGCAAAAAACATTCATCGTTTTATTAACCTCAAGCGTATGTATAATTATATCGTTCGTTGTATCGTCAACATGGGTAGTTGACAAAGTGTGGCTCGATAATAAGATTTATTAATAAGAAGGACGTTTTTAGCGTAGGAGTGAAATACAACGTATTAGCTTTCCCAATGAATTACGGCGAATCGATTGGAATTGCAAATGATTTCTTCGATATCTCGTATCGGTATTATTCGTAGAAGGAATAGTTTATCGTCATCGTTGAATTTCGATATTACTAGAAACGATCGTGGCGCGTTACTCGCTTACACGATACAAAGCCGTTCTCTGATCGCTCGGCGGTCAGTTCGCTAAAAATAATTACGAGCGACCGGACTCGTTGGATCGGCAATCACTCGGCAGTCTACCTGATAGCCGACAATGCGAACGGAACACCTCTATTAAGCCGTTCAGTTTTATCCGATAGATCTTTACGACTTTCATAGATCATCATCTATTATCGAGGATTATTCCTTCTTTTCTTTTCTTTGTCTCTTATTACTACGAGAGATACTGTATTTTTCTGGTTCTTTCTCGTCTAATTGGTATGTTAAATTGAAAAAAAAATCAAAATCAAAATCAAAAAAAAGAAGTCAGAGTAAAATCATGGATAGGTTAATGAGGCGATAAAACGTATCGTCTGCGATAACGATCGGGACACCCACGCGACGTTGTCGGTCCGTTAAAAATAAGAACGTGCTGAGGATCGATCGATCTTCGGTGCGAGGTCGACTCGATCGGTGAGAGCTCTCTCTCTCTCTCTCTCTCGTGGGTTTGGCGTCGTCGTTGGATCGACGCTCGCGCCCAGCAGTCTACCTGCCGACGGTTCTGCTCGACTGCCGGTGGTGGAGTGCCGAAGGTGGAGTGCCGGAGGTGAAGGCGGCACGGCGTATACGCTCACCACACGTGTGGTCCCCCACCAAGAGGACTCGTACCTCGTTGTGCTGCCTTTCTCTCTCTCTCTCTCTCTCTCTCTCTCTCTCTCTCCATCTCTTTCTCTCTCTGTTTCTTCTTCGTCTTCTTCTTCTTCTTCTTCTTCTTAGTCTTCTTCCTCCATGGCTCTTATTCCTCTTCTTCGGCCCCTTCTTCACCATCTTCTTCCTTCACCTGCGTATGTCCCCGGACACGTGTCCGTATGTGTCCCTACGCGCCACACGGTATATAGAGCGTACCTGCGGCTTCTCCTTCCGAGTATGGGCACAGGGCCGTACGTGCTCGGGATTCGTACTCGGCCGCTTTCGCGATGACGAGCCATCTCGAGCGACACCCCCTTCCTTCCTTTCTTTCAACCCCCTCCTCCTCTTACTCCTCCTCCTCCTCCTCCTCCTCCTTTTCTTCTCCTCATACTCCGCCGCCTCCTCGTTCTCCACCCTTATACGAGCAATCTGGTATCCCGTGCTCTATTCCCACCAAGTATGGACGAGTCCGATCTTGCCAAGGAGACGAGGAAAAACTGCTATTAACCGATTCTTTCGGATATTCGATACTTTACGATCTCTTCGCTTTCGACGAATCTATTTTTTTTTTTTTTTTTTTTTTTTTTTTTTTTTTTTTACCGTCCAGGAACGCATTGTCGATGTTATCTTCGAATCGACTTTTGATAGATATTTTATACGCAATCGTGAATTTTTTTCGTGATTTCTTTTTTATTATTTATTTTTTTTTTTTTTGGCTATCGATAGCAATTCATTATCCTTGAACGAGTGTGGAAATACTATTCGATAAGTTTCCTATCCTCCGATGATCACCGAGTAATCCCGTTCACGGTGTTATATGAAATTTTGCTTAGAAGGAACGATAAGTTTTCTTGCTACGGGGACGTCCAAATGTCGCGATATCGGAAGTACGTTATTGGACGAGCCCGATACAATAAAGTCGAATCTTCACGGTTGCCCCTTTTTCTCTCTTATGCGAGTAACGAGAAAGGAAAGAGGTAAAAGTAGGATGGGAGAAGTGGCAAGAAGACGGGAACGCAATTTGTTTCCGGAGGAGTCCTGTAGAGTCGATACCAGTCGATACCAGTCGATACGAGCCGATACGAGTCGATACGAGTCGAGCGGCGTAGGTTCGATGTGTATCGAGACGCGCGCCGTTTAATTTTACATTTTGGGACGACGCACTAGAAGCAAGAAAGCAGAGGAACGGGGCTCGGAAGACCGGCAGAGAATCGAACAACAGGTTCTTCGCGACGTGTGTGACTTTGCAAGACTTGGCGGGACTTCGCACCGCTCGCCGATGAATCTGCTTTTTTCGCGGGATCATTTTTTGGCGCGCGAGCGAGCTCCTTCGGGCCTTTACAAAGTAGCTTTCTGAAACGTCGGGATAATTATTTCAGTAAGAACCTTGTTTTTTCTTTTTTCTTTCATCTATGGTTTCTCTCTCTCTCTCTCTCTCTCTCTCTCTTCTTCTTTTTTTTTTTTGTTTTTTTTAATCTCTCCACGTTTTCTCTTTCTCCATCTACCCCCTACACTTAAAACCATCTCCTTCGTCGAGGATCAAACTCTTTCTCTCCCCCTTTTTCTTCCCCCTCCCCCTACCCCCTCCTACTCTTCCTCTTCCTCTTCCTCCGCCCCCGACCACCCCGCCTCGCACGCCAGCCTCCTTTATATTCGATCTTCACTTGTGTTATTATTTTTTATATTCCATCGGTATAACCACGCATTATCCCGGATAAATACGTATAGGGATATATGCGCGATATTTCTCACAATTATTCTGTATTCCTCATAAAGGACAAATTGTCGGGCTATTAAAAGCGTCTGCTCGTCGTTGTCGGAAGTGGAACGTACCGCGCCACTTAAGATTTTCTCGTAACTTCCAACGGTCTAGAGAGAAAGACGGATCTTAATTGCAACTTTCCCGTTGTCGCTTACAAGACGTAACGTACCTATACATGAGACAAAGTTTATGAAGGTTGCGACAAAGAGGAGAATGGTATTCGAGACTGTATGTATGTATGTCTCTGCATGTATGTATGTACATACGTATGTACGTACGTATGTACGTATGTACTTACGTATGTGTGTATTGCATAGACAAAGATGGGACGTCTCGCTACCGGGCTAGACGACGAATCGTTCGACCTACTTCCAAAAATCGTTCGAATTGGAGAATGTAAATTCGACGTTGGTGCGACGAGATTGTAAGGAAAGGTATCGCCGTGAGGTCGTAGGTCGTACGAGATGAAGGGTGGTTCGACGATGTTAAGGAAAGGTTTTCTTGTGGGAGGAGGAGAGGGGGGGGGGAGAAGGAAGGGACGTATACATCTTCCTACATATTTTCTTCTTTCTTCTCGTTCCTCTACGTCCATCTTTTTTCCCATGGAATTAGAGCATGGAAACTTTCTAATTTCTAATTTATTAACTATAAGCAATGACTTTGCTCGCGAAGAAAGAGAGAGAGAGAGAGAGAGAGAGAGAGAGAGAGAGAGATCGAAGGCGAGAACGATCACGAGTTTTTCCATCTTACATAATTACAGAAATAATTACGATCCGCGAAATAAGTCCAAGAAGCGGTCGAGACGTCGATATAAAGGATCGTGACGGACAATCCCGTAGCGACAGGTTCTCACGGTTAGGAAAGCAAGGTGACTAGACGAAGATATCGGGTATAGAAAGAGGAAGAGAGAGAGAGAGAGAGAGAGAGAGAGAGAGAGAGAGAAATCGGTTTATTTACAAAGAGAGATGCAAAAAGAGAGCACGCACGATTCCTTCGTTGCGCTCGCACCCTTCCCTCCCCCCCCTCTCTCTTTCTTTCTTTCTTTCTCTCTCTCTCTCTCTCTCTCTCTCTCTCTCGCTCTCTCCTTCTGGCAACTCGGCCGTTTCTCCTTTCCTCCGCAGCGCGGCCGGCTATAAGCCAACAGAAGTAAGGACGGGTTTCCGATTAAGGCCTTATAATTGACGTCTCGGGCCCCCCGTCTGGCTTAGTCACCGGGAACTGGAAGAGGGCCGTGCGGAGCCGCTTTTACGGATCGCGCGGATCAACAAACCGTCTCCGCGCACACGGAGCACACGCTTTACCGTAAAGTTCGCCTATTCACCTACGCCGAGAGAGAAAGAGAGAGAGAGAGAGAGAGAGAGAGAGAGAATGATTGCTCTTTTGAGATGGGAGCGGACTTAAAAAAAAAAAAAAAAGAAAGAAAAGAAAAAGAACGAATTCTCACGAACGTGTTATAATTCGTTACTGGATAAGAAAATCCATTTAGTCTTTGTCTCAGCGTCATTAAACGGGAGCCCGAATCCCTTTTAATCGAAGACCAAGTTAGAAATTTGTCCTCAGAGAGGTCTGAAAGATTTTCCTTCCCCTTTCACGTTTTAACCATTTCGTATGAGATACTCGCGGGTGACGATAATGGGATAAGTCGCGTTAACTTTCGATAGCCGTCGTCGTGGAAGACTTTACGCAGCGGCACCGACAGTGTTGCTAGCGGTTGGTTGGCCGTCTCGAGCAAACGAGCGCGCGCAAGTTTCGAACTCGCTGTAAACGAGACGAGGTTACGTCGCGGCTCTCCTCTCCAATGCAAGGTTGATCCTTTGGGAACAATAAAGTGTAAAGTTCGTAAAGCGAAGTAACACGTACCGACGAATCTGTCGAATCGATTTTATCATGGTGGACGTTCGTCGAAACGTTTCGAGTGGGTTACCTTGCTGCGACATACTTTTAAAAGATTCCCTTTAAGGTCGGCTCGGAGTTTTAGTCGGGTCGGGGTAAAGTAAAGATTTACGAGAACACTTCTCGTGTACCGTCTCCTCTGGCACGTCGTCGTTGATTGTACCGAGTTTTACGGACGTTCCATGAGGAGTCACGAGTTATTACGGCGTTCTATATTAAGACGGGCAGAGTTAAGGACGCGAAATTTAGGAAGCCGAGATAAGAGAGTAAAATTCGTTGAGTACGTCGGTCGGGTCGGCGGGGAGGATTTCGGGGAAGTACACGACGAGGAAAGGGGAAAATAAGAGAGACAGAGACCGAGACGAGACGAGACGAGACGAGACGAGACGGGACTCGGAGAGAAAAGTTGTTGGGCGCAATGACCGACCGTAAATTGGACTACCTTCAAAAGTTCGCGCCGGGCGCGTTCTTGGCGCGGTCCTCGTTGGAAGCGTCGACTGTTGTCGGCGGCGAGCTAATCGCCGATTACGTTCGAACGAGGCACAACGAAAGGGAGGAACACTCTCTCTCTCTCTCTCTCTCTCTCTCTCTCTCTCTCTCTCTCGGCTTTTATTTATACATACACGGAAGTCGTTTACTCACCGTAGTCCGGTCGAACGACGGCCTGGACCGCCTGTTCGTTCTTCTTGCTGCGAATCACCGGCTCACCGAGGATCGTGAAGTTTCTGGGTCCAACCCGATTCACAAACACTAGATACACTTTACCTCGCTTAATATTGGCGCGCACCACACCACTCTGATCTCCTCCTCCTCCTCCTCCTCCTCCTCCTCCTCGTTGTTGCTGTTGTTGCTGTTTGCCGGCGGCATTGTTGTCGTAGCCCTCGTATCCGCATACGGTCGATTTACCGGGCGCGGACTTGTCGCGAAAGTGTAGCCTGACGCTGTCGTTTTTCTGTAGCGGCGGAAAGCCCGGTTGACTCTTGTAAACGTGCTTTACCTCGAAGGTTACGGCATAGTTTGATCCAGGCTTTCTAACCGAGGACATGCTTCTGGCCTTTCCCTCGAAGACCGTGGGCGCCAAATAGGCTCTATTACCTACGTCCATGTCGGGACACCAATTTTGACCTCGACAGGTACCCTTGATCTTGCATCCGCGTCTTTGCTCGCGCGGAGAGTCCGCCCTTCCGCGATTCTTTCCACGTTGCTTGGTCGACCGCGAGAACCGGCCGTCGTTGGCGGTCGGTACTTCCTCACGATAGGGATAATAGGCTGCTGTGGCGGCTTCTGCGGCGGCCTTCAAGGAAATCTCCCGAGGAGATGCTTCTTGGGAGGACGAGTGTCTTGGTCGTCGCGTCAACGGACTAAAGTCGACTCGCGAATTCGTTTGGGTATGCAAAATGGGCTGTAGTATATTGTCGAGGGCAATCGCCCTTGAAGCTTCGCGATGCTTCGCGCTTTCCTCGAGGGTGTTCCGATTGGCGGGGGGTGCCGCAGCTAACGCGAACGCGCCCCACCAGCCGCTTAAGAATCCGGCCAAAAGCAGAGACGCCCACATCGTCCGAGCTGCTTGACGATCTTCTCGGGGGTGGTGAGGTGTTCTAAGCCTCGGTCACCCCGAAGAGAGAGAGAGGAACCACCCCGTCGCTTTACCCTCCGTCGTCCTCTCTCTGTTCTTTCTCTCTCTCCCTCTCTCTCTTTTCTCTTCTATCTCTCTGTTAAAATCTCTTCTCTTTGAAAGTATCGGGAACGTATCGTTCGAACGTTCACGACGCGTTGTACCACCGATAGAAGCAATAACAAGACGTCGACGCGTCCACCGAAGAGATTAGCGGTAGTCTCATCTTCGTCGTCGTCGTCGTCTTCGTCGTCTTCGTCGTCGTTGTCGTCGCCTTCGTCATTATCATCGTCACCCTCGCAAACGTCGCGTTTATTATTATCGCCCTCTTCATCGTCGCGCGAGTTCGCGCGCACGATAAAAGAAGAGAGAGAGAGAGAGAAGACGATCTCGGCTCGGTTAGAGACGACAGTCCCGATCGGGCGATATGACTAAGATCGCGTTTTTCGTTAATCGCCTCGAGGGTGTCCGCTCAGGACGTGGGATCATCGCGACGCATCTCGATATGTCTTCGTCCTTCGAAAGTCGCGCGATCCGCCGCGCGGCCCACCCTCTATCCTTCCGTGATCGCACGCGCGCGCGCGCGCGCTCCCCACGGCAGAATGTCTCTGTCTTTATATCTGTTTCTCTCTCTCTCTCTCTCTCTCTCTCTCTTCCTCTCCCTCTGTCTGTCTGTCCGTTCGTCCGTCTCTTTCCTTTTCTCGCTAAGTCTCGTTCTTCGCGTGTCCCCGCGCGCGGATGGACGCGAAAGAAGGAGGAAAAGAAAAGAAAAGAAAAGAAAAGAAAAGGAAAGAAAAGAAAAGAAAAGAGAAGAGAAAAGAAAAGAAAAGAAACGGAAAAAAAAAAAGGGAAAGTTGTCAAGGAAGAAGATGGTGGGACACTTTACGTATAGTTTACGTGGAATCGATCGGAGTGTCGGATCGATCGCGATCGCGAATAAAAAATGGGGAACGGGATGGAAATTAAGGTTGGGGGAGGGAGGAGAAGGAGGAGAAAGTCGAAACGGGCGCACGAGGACGAGTCAACGGGTATAGACGACGAAGGCGATCTAAGTGAATTGTCGCGAAGCGATTGGTCGCCGACGGGTAGACTTTTCTTTTCTGCGACGGCTCGACGTCAGCGTCGTCGCGTGCACGAGGACCTCGTGTCACGTCTCGGCGGAGAAGGGATCGTCGTTGGCCCCGCGTCGGGCGCGCGCGACGGTTCAAATTAGACTGAGCGGGCCGCTCGCGCGGACCGAGGCCGGCCACAGAGGCGGCGCCTCCTGGTGGACGCCGGTCGAGGCTTGCCGCGCGCTCGCGCAGAGTCGGAGAGAGAGGGAGCGCGGACTCTCGCGAGAACTCTCCTCCGCGCGAATCCCTCCTCGACCCGACCTTTCTCTTCCTCTCTCTCTCTCTCTCTCTCTCTCTCTCTCTCTCTCTCTCTCTCTCTCTCTCTCTCTCTCTCTCTCTCTCTCTCTCTCTGCCTCCTCTCCCTCCCCCTCACCCTTCCACCACCATCGGTCTTCTCTTTACAAAGTTCGAGAAGATGACGATGACGATGACGACTGGCGGCTCCCCTCTCTCCTCTTTATAACTCTCTTTTCCTCTCTCTCTCTCGCTCTTTCTCTCTTTCTCTCTCTCTCTCTCTCTCTCTCTCTCTCTCGCGTCCGCCCAAAATAAAGTCTCGCCCCTCTTTCGCACCACTTCCGACTCGAACGCGCGTCTCCAGAACGTGCGCGCAAGATCAAGACTAAGAAAGATAGAGGAAAAAAGAGAAAGAGAAAGAAAGAGAAAGAGAGAATGAGAGAATGAGAGAATGAGAGCTCTCCGAGAGCTGCCAATCAAACGAGAGTCGCCCTCTTAAACGGCTACTTTTTCACACTCGGTCCATGACAGATTAATCTCGTCCTAAACGACGACGCTCCAACGAAGCGTCGTGTTCCTCTTCCAATCAACGTCGAACTCTGGTTCGTCTTTTACCAACCATACAATCCTGGGCCGCGCGCGCGCGCGCGCGCGAGCTCGTCGTATCGGCCTGCTCGTTCCGCGATATAGAAATAAAAGTGCGTTTGATGTCGTGGCGCGTGATTCGTACCGTTGGGACCGACTGACGAAATTTGGTTTCGTCTCGTGAAACGCAGGGAATTCATTTACGATCGGTGCCCTATCGATCCGACCGTTCGATGCCATCTCGAAAAACGGGAAGAGCGAATGGGACGTTCCGAATGGAACACCGAATCTTTTTCCGTCCTTTCATCCGTATATTTTCACTATATACGAGATAGGTGTTCTTCTTCTTCTTCCTTTTATTCTTATTCTTCTTCTTCTTCTTCTCCTTCTTCTTCTTCTTCTTCTTACGTAAAAAGGAAGTCTTTCGATTTACTCTTTGAAAAGTAGGAAACTTCTTATTTCCCCTTACACAGATCGCGTGTTTCGCAAAAATCGTATTAACCCGTTTTTCCTTATCCGTTTCGCGGAAAGATACGAAAAGGTGGAATAAGATGAGAACGTAGTAAAGGGGCAAGTAGGTAATATATCCGTTGGAGAAGGGTATCGATAAGTTCAAAGGAAACGTAGAAGCCAAACGGAGCCAACTTAGAACCTAGATGTAAGAATATTGCTCTCTTCCCGATCCATCCGAGCAAATGTTCGATTTGTTACGTTCCAACGCGATCGTTCTTGGATCGTTCCTTCGTCGTTAGAGATTAACGTCGGCCAACAACGAAATTGACTCGTTGTATTTTGCGTCGTTATTTCGATGGTATCGTAGGTGGTGGACTGACAACCTTGGTTGCCAGATAATCGCTCTAAGAGATACAGACAAAATCGAGGACAAACGTGGCGTTGCATTGATCTGAAACGAGGACGAAGGAGTTACGGTTATTCCATCTGAGATATATAAAGAGAGAGAGAGAGAGAGAGAGAGAGAGAGAGACATAGAGAGAGAAACCAACGCATATCGGGACAATAAGATGGTAAATTCGAGTCTTCGGTAACTAGCAGCAGCTGCCGACCAACGGCAAACACTTATCGACAAACACTTTCGATATTGGCAAATTGCTCTTAGTCGTAGCCCTTGCTTCTTTATTCCCCTCTCTCTCTCTCTCTCTCTCTCTCTCTCTCTCTCTCTCTCTATCTTTCTCTTGCACGCGCTTGCACACACACACACAAACACATATAAATATATATGTACACACAGCGTCTTACCTTCTCTCCTCTCTTCGCAACACTCGTTCATCTCGTTCGCTCCCGTCCATTCGCGCTACATCGGCTACTCCAAGGAGAAGTTAAATCGAATCCAGTAACTGCAGTCGAAGAACAAACTGGCTGCGGATAGAGAGTCGGTGTGGAGTACGGTAAGAGAGAAGAGATGAGAGAGAGTGAGAGAGAGAGAGAGAGAGAGAGAACTGCTATCAAGGGCCTCAGAGAGGCGAGAGGTTAGAACCTCGAAAGGGGAGTAACTCCTGATGCGAGGGTAACTTTTGCGAAGTTTGATGCTTCGCAAATCAATGACCATTCGTCGGGGCGCGTTAAATTACTCTCGACTCGGCGCACTTTCTCTACGCTCGAGTACGCGAAAGAGAGATAGAAATACAGAAAGAGAGAGAGAGAGAGAGAGAGAATGAGGTAGAGAGGGAAGAGGGTAGATTTAACGCCTATCCTCTGTCGTGGGCAGGAGTTAATTATCTGCGTGGATCCGACCAATCTCTGAGTCTTGGATTGAAACCTTCTCGTTTTATTCTTCTTCTTTCCCTTTTACCTTTCTTTTCCTTCTTCCTTTTTCCTTTTTTTTCTCACCGTTGTCTTGTTTCACTTATCTCCCAATTTTCGTACCAACTACGTCGACGTGTAAGCTATGCCAACAAAATGCATTCCTTAAATTACATAACGTTCAACTAATCGTATCATCCCTTGGGTGTAAGTAATTTATGGAATTATGAGAATTTTGAGAAGGGAGAATGATTACCCGGGGAATCTGTAGAGGGAGAGAGAGAGAGAGAGAGAGAAGGCTGTAGATTATCTTAGAATTTATCTATTCTTGAAATAGCTTCGAGCGCGTAGAAGTTACGGACGATCTTTTTTTTTTTGGGGGGGGAAAGCCCATATACTATGGTATCTCTATGATCGAAAATATTTGGCGAGAAGTGCTAAAAATATGCGTCGTCCTTGGTAAATAAAACACCTTTCTCTTGTGAGGGGAAACCTTTTGAAAGGAGAAACACAGTCTTTGCCGAAAGGCTTTTACACCCTTCTTCTCTCAGCTTACACGTACGGGAGATAGAACGAGAGAGAGAGAGAGAGAGAGAGAGAGGGTTCGGAAGGAAAGTGGAGAAAGGGGTGGAGAAGGGAAGAAGAGGAGACGACGACAACGACGATGACGACGAGAGGATGCCGGAACTTTGTAGGAAGAACGTCGTAACTCGTATCAGTTGGGCTGATAAAGAGGGGATGTGAGAGCGACGGAAGAGTAAAAGAGGGATAGGCGATAAGTAGGAAAGTGTTGTACGCGCGACGTTAATAATTTCAAGGAGTGATACTTTGAAGTTTCTGATCGTTATGCTTTGTCGAGAAAGTTATCGATCGGTGCGAAGTAATGAGGGTCGCAAGAGCGGATAAAGAGAGGGAAAAAGAGAGAGAGAGAGAGAGAGAGAGAGAGAAAGAGAGAAAGTAAAAAAGAAAAAGAGGAAGGAAGGAAGAAGAAAAGGAAAATAATAAAAGATAGCTTAAGTTGGCCGTTTAACTCGTTCATCCTGTCGTATGATGTAGGTAACTTCCCACGTAAGAAAAGTATTAACTATGAGAGGGTCAGAGGTGGGATATGTTCGCATCGTAAGAAAAGAGATTCGTCGTGTCGTGTCGCGTCTGAATTGCGTCGCGTTTAACCAGTTGCAAATTTTATCTGCGATCGATCGGCTCCCCGTACTTATAACGTCGATACCTAAGAGAGAAATCGGTTTCGTACGAAGGGAAATAGGCGTTCGATCGATCGTCGATCGTTAAAAGTGACGAACGATAAATCCTAAGTGATTTTATCGCTTCCTCGATGGTTAACAAAGGATGAACGTTAAAATTATTCGACGCTGTTTAATCTCTCGATCAAATTTCATCTTGGATGTTTTCGTGTTGCAATTAAGAGAAACTTCATTTAATTCGTAGTTTCCCTCTCCCCCCTCCCCCTCTTCCCTTTATAGCGGTTGATTAGCATACAATTTTCTCCTTAATCTCGGTAGCGCGGATTCTTAATTGTGGTGGTGTATTTACAAAAGTCAAAGTAAACGCGAAATCATATAAATAAATATTAATGCGAGACTCGCGGAAGTCGAAGTCGAGTTATCAAACTTTTAGATATCTAATTATACAATTAAACGTCAAAGTATAAATAGCCCTGGAAGAAAATCCAAATGGAAAGGATATTTGTTCGAACGAGAGGTAAAATTATTTAAACCTTCACTGACGAATAAGAAATTACAAATCTTCAAAAAGAAATGGCGTGGCAAAGGATTCAAAAGTGTTCTTACATGATGTAAAAGAATAAACTTACATACATATATATATATATATATATATATATATATATATATATACACGCTCTAGCAAAAAAATCAAGAAAATTGTGAAGCACATAACTTGAGCGACGTCTCGTGATTGTTAGTTCAAATAAAAACCAAGGAAACCAGACGAAACGTAATCGGCGAGACGGTTTCTTCTTCATTCGAAACGTAAAAGAGATGGTACGAAAGAATTTGTTAATATTTCTTTTTCTTTTGTATTTTTATTTTTACTTACTTTTTTTTTTTTTCTTTCTTTTCTTTTTTCTTTTTCTTAACGAAAAGAGGCCGAACATACGAACATTGTGGTCTCGTGGGATAAAAACATACGTATCCACGTTAGCAGTAAGTCGTGTATAAGCGTTCGCTGCTACGAGACTGCGAAAAAGATTACATTTCGTTCATATATTTTTCATCTCTTTTTTCATCCCTTCGTATTTCGCTTCTTCCTTTCCTTTTGTTTTTTTTTTTCTCGAAAAGGCACCGACGATACGTGCCCTTTTTGCAAGAATTTCTCAACCCTCGGCGCTTTCGAAAACGAACGTTTGAATGGGCTACGATTTCAAGGTGCACGCTTTCCGTGAAAAGCCACACAAATACGGTTTTTCGTGTGGTTTCCGAATTTCTCCTCTCTCTCTCTCTCTCTCTCTCTCTCTCTTTTCCCTTTCGTTTCGCGTTAGACAGAACTTGGAGAAATGACGCTTGGTTATTCATATAAAAGAGCAAAATTTCCGGAGTACGACCCTAAAAGAGACAGTTTACGCCCGTTAAGATATTTATGGATTTATTGCCATGTCTTTTCAGTGTAACAGGCGAGCCTTTAGACTCTGCCAGGTAATAACACAAGGTTGAATGATTTTTTCAGATTATTTCCTACAAGATGCTGTCTAAATTAAAAAAAAATATATATATAAATATAAATATATATATATATATATAAATATATATATTTAACTCATGAAAGGTATTGGAAACTAGTAAATCGACAGGATGTTTCAAAACCTTTCGTAAAATGGGAACTGAAAATGCGCTATGGATTAGACCCGCCACAGCTGACAGCTTTCACAACGTGAGCCTACGTGACAGCTGTTCGTTTTCAGCCAATTATTACAGTTGCCTTTGGCACATCTTCTATGGGCATGGCCATTATTGTTTTTCTAATTGGTCTTATAACCAGCATTTTACGTTCGAGTTTCTTGTAACAATTGTAAGCTAATTGACTGGTAATATTATGCATTCAATGGATTATTTTGAAAAGAATATACATAGATATCCTTTATAATTAATTTTACAATTGACATAAGAACGAAGATATATATACATATACATACACATTAACCGTTGTATGGTTTGTTTCTAAAATGAATTAATACAATAAATCCTAATCTTTTTTTCTCGCCCGTACCGATAACGATTGTACGCCAAACGTTAACGTCGACAAATAAGGCAATCGATTGAGGTTTCACGGTGTACTTATAATCCTCGACGGTTTTTCAAAGCGAGAAGACAAAAATAAGTTTCCTAGAATCTTCCATCGTTATCCAAGAGGGGTTGGAAAGCATCCGAGGGAGCATCGACGGCACGCGACTTAGCCTCGTTCGTTTCATGCCCAACACGAACACCTTTCGGGGGTGGCGCATCCTCTTTTCACACTATGAGATTGTGGAAAACAGGGTAGTGATTTATGGGCCGGCGCTGGACGTAAGGAATCTCTTTCTCTCGTTCTCCTTTTCTCTCTCTCTCTCTCTCTCTCTCTCTCTTTATATATATATATATATATATATATATATATATATATATATATATACATATATCTCTATCTATCCATCTGTCTATCTCTCTCTTTATCTCTCTCTCTCTCTCTCTCTCTCTCTCTCTCTCTCTCTCTCTCTCTCTCTCCCACCCTCCCTCTCCATTTCGCTCTATCTCTCTGGCTCTCTAATGGCTCACGTAAACGTCTCAATTTCGTCGCTAATCCTACCATCGACCTCGTACCGCTTTTACGATCGTATTCGTTGCGTTTAATTCCTTTTTTCTTTCATTCCTCTTTCCCCTTTTTCATCCCTTTTTAAATGTTCCACCGAGATCAACGAACCTCTTTTTTGTATTTGTACCCACGTTCGAACATCACCCAGAAGCACGGGGATAAAAGAGAAAAAATCAAAAAAAAAAAAAAAAAAAAAAAAGAAGAAGAAAAAAATAGAAAAAAAAGAAGAAATCGTAGCATCGTCGTAATAGTTTAAAATTGTCAGTTTTATGGGTCAATGAACATTAACAAGTAGTTGCTTGCCGTAGGAAAGTGCATCGTTATTTAAGAAAGAGAGAGAGAGAGAGAGAGAGAGAGAGACAGCGAGAGAGAAAAAAGAGAGAGAGAGAGAGAGACAGAGAAAACGTTTTGTTGACTGTCGGTCCTAGGTTTGCGATCGCGGTGGTCGTGCGCTGTGGGTGGGTGGAGGTAGCCAAGCCGTGGGCTGCTCATGCGTCGATCGTAAGGTCGTATTATTGTGCACGACCATTTTCCAGCGGGGCACGAACGAACGCGGAGAGATCGTGCATTCTGCAGGCGCGCACGGCCGCGCGCGCCTTTCTTCCTCTTTAATAAGAGCCGCCTGTGCACTCGCTTGTATTTCGACTTCCGGCTGGCCGGGGTCCCCCGGTGCCTAACAGAGATGCATTGTGTGCAACGAAGCACCTGGCACGCGCCAGCTCCTGTCTTTATGTAGCCGCCCACTCTCCTCTCTCTCTCTCTGTGTGTGTGTGTGTGTGCGTGTGTATGTGCGTGTGTTTGCGCGTGTGTGCGCGTGTCTTTCTCTCTCTTTCTTCTTCTTTTTATTTTTCTTTTCTCTCTCTCTCTCTCTCTCTCTCTCTCTCTCTCTCTCTCTCTCTCTCTCTCTCTCTCTCTCTGCCCCTCTTTCTTCGCGCTCGCACGTTTCATCCATGAGCTCTCAAACGTCCTACTATAAATTTCCCTATGATTTTTATGTTAAAGAAACTCTTCTATATACGTTTCTAAGACGAATATAGCTTTGAAAATAGACTGAGACGCTTTCCAAACTCCTGCTCTCTCTCTCTCTCTCTCTCTGTCTCTCTCTCTCTCTTTCCTTCTTTCCTTCTTTCTTTCTTTCTTTCTTTCTTTCTTTCTTTCTTTCTTTCTTTCTTTCGTCACACCTCATTATCCCCACGCTAACCGTTAGACCGAGAAACATTTTGGCTCTTAGCAGGCCATCACTGTAATTCGAAGGGCAAGATTAGGGTTCCCAGTTGCCGGCACGCGTCCGCAGTATCTGTCAAAATACGAACGAAGGATATGGCAGCGGGAGAGAAAGCGGCGGCGCTCACCCTCAAATATTTTCCAATAGTTTCCACGAGGGGGGTGGGGGAAAGGCACGTAGGTCGAGCCCTCTCAACGTTTACCTCGACGTATCTATCGTCGAATCCGTATCAAGGAGGGACACCCGGTGGTGTTCCCTTGAGTCATATGCACGTTTTCTCTTCTCTTTCTACGATCGACGACGAGGAGTCTACTTTCTCTCTCTCTCTCTCTCTCTCTCTCTCTCTTTCTATTTTCTTCCCCTCTTCCACGAGCAATCTCTTTGATTTTTTTCCTTCGACTAAATTCTTCTGGATCTATCTCGTATTTCCTACGGCAAAGACCCCTCTTGGAAACCTCGAATACTGGCGTTGATTCCTCTTTCCCCAGATCCATAAGCGACCGAAGCTATGCGTATACTTTATACATATATACATACGTACGTAGATACATACGTATGTACATACATGCATACATACATACGTGCATACATACATACATACATACATACGATACATACATAGAGATGGCAAAGGAAAAGGAAAACTTTTCCCCATTTATTTTACTTCACATACCTTTCTTATTATTAATACAAGAGGTACTACAAATGCCATTCCCTTTGTTCTCCTTTCAATTTCCTTTGCCGGAAAGTGAACGCTTTAGATTGAAAATACTAAAATTTTTTTTTTTCTTTTACGAAGGAATCGATTCGTAAAGTCGATTGAATTTCTCGAAATCGGTTATACCAAAAACGTGAACGGTGGGCGGGGAAGGGGGCGGCGGCGGGGGGGGGGTGGATGTAGGGATACACTTTGCATAACGTTTGTATCGAAGGACTAGTCGATCGAAGGAGAGTCGATCACCTTTCCCTTCCCTCACCCATCCCGTTCCAAACCAAGTTGGAGGTATACGCATCGTACGCTTACATGTAAATTCGTGCTAAGGTACAAATAATTTTATGCAAATCGTTCCTTTTAGACCGCTAAAGGTATTCGTATGTATGTATGTATGTATGTATGTATGTATGTATATACACACAATGTCTTTCGCCGAAAAGGGTGGTCGTTCGTTCGTTCGTTCGTTCGTTCGTTCGTTCGTTCGTTCGTTCGTTCGTCGGCGTAATAAATCATAATAAACGTGGGACGCGTTACGGACCGAAGTTGAGAAGATTCGGAACATTCTCCTTGCATATATACATACCATACATACATCTCGTAACGCCTTTAATAAGGAGGTACTTAATAATAATCGTTGAGAACGACGAAGCCCCGGTGTATCTCAATATTAATCCTACAAACTTTCTCTGTCCACCAAAAGGTTTTCGAGATAATCTAATGTACCCATCTACCTCTCTCTCTCTCTCTCTCTCTCTCTCTCTCTCTCTCTACCTACCTAACCTTCTACCTTCTCTACAAATTGCGATCATGATTTTAACTCGGCGATATGTATCGCGTTTCCTAAAATTAATGATTAACTCGAACAACGAAATAAGATAGCCGTAACTATTACGAGGATAATTCGTTCATCAACGCTCGTAATTACGACGAGGGCAAACAAATTTATTTGTTATAACGTCAGATTAATTGTAAGTGTTCTTTGGACAAAAAAAAAAGAAAAAAAAAGAAAAGAATATAAAGAAAGAAAGAAATTTATTCGTCTCCTAACGTCTAACGTCGCGAAGTATCCAAATATCTTTATTGACGTTCCAACATCTTTCACAATTTTTTATCTATACGATCGATCGTTCGACGATCTTTCGTTTTTATTCTTTTCATTTTTTTATTTCCTTTTTGCTCTTTCGATTTAATTTCTCCCTCCTGCTATTTGTTTTTCTTTCGTTCACCTTCATTTCGTTTCACCTGTTATTTCGAATTTCGTTTAACGTAATTACGTCGAAGCAAATAAATTTAGAATCTTATCGAACTGTCCAAGAATGCCGTATCACCGTTCGTTTTCTATTTCCCGAGTAGCGCCGCCGTTGTTGTAAGCGTTTCCGAAGAATGATCGATAAAACACACGAAGAGAATATGACGAGGTTTGACCGCGGAGCCGGTGGCTCGCTCCTCGGCTTTTATCTCTTGGCATCAAGCGCGCGCTTACATGATTCATACGTGCCGTCACGGAGACGATAAAAATCATAAATGGTCGCATGCGGATCCACGAATCGTTAGTCATGCTCACCACTTTCTGGCATCCATCTTTTCTCGGATCGACGGATTTCATGGGGGCTGGGGGCCGGGGGCCGGGGGCCGAAGGGGGGGGGGGAGAGGGAGAAGAGAAAAATAAAAGATATAAAATAAGAAAAGAAAAAAAAAAAGAAAACAAAAAAATCAATGATTTTCTTCTCATCGACGATATCTAAGAATAACACGTTCTTTTTCATTTAACTAAATATATCCGTCGTGAAATCAACTATCGTTCCGTTACGACGAACGCATAGATTTCTATTTTCCTATTATTCATTTTCCAACATTCCTAGAATACGATCGATTGATCCGTTTCTATTTATTGTAATTTTATCACGTGGCATACGTTTTGCGAGTTAAATCGTGTTCTTAGCGTCATCAAGATATCTATCTGTAGTTTTAGACGGTAATGATAGTCGATGATTCGAGCGATACTATCTCATCGTTCGTTCATTCGTTCGTTCGTTCGTAGTTTCCGCATATGGAAGGTGTGGTCTGGTGTTAATGGATTTTCCGTAGCTCGGAAGTGGCTCAGTCAGTAGTTAGTCGTGCAAGTAGTGTAAGTAATATATAAATGGTAGTTCCGTATCGATTTACCATTCTCTTACCACTCTCTCTCTCTCTCTCTCTCTCTCTCTCTCTCTTCTCTTTCCACGTATCTCTCTCTTTCTTCGTAGTAAGCAAATACGGTACGATGCCACAGGCGTTAAACATTATTATCCTTTGCGTGATTAGCAATGGTCGTACATATGTATGGTACGATCTACCTCTTTGATAAACTCCACGTATCGTCCAAGTTTGACGTTCTTCGTGAATTAGTATGAAGTATAACATCAACGATCATTCTTTTGTTTCTCTAATCGACCCATTCAGAAGCAAAGCCGTACGAATCTAGCAACGATCATTAATACGTTCCTTCCTACAAATTTCCTTTTAGCATTGTTATCGGTGTGTCGTAGTATTAAAAAAAAAAAAAGAAAGAAAAAAACAAGATTTATTGTGACTCTTTTATTGATGACCCTTTGACGCAGAACCCATTGCGTTCGAGTTCTCTACGCGAGTCATTTCATTACGAAAGAGAAAAATAAATGGAAAAAAAAAAAAAAAAAAAGAAAAAAGGAAAAAACAAAAAAATAAAAAAGCGAAAATAAAATAAAATTAAAGAAAAGGAAAGAGAAAGGAAGGGAAAATGTGAGAAAATTGCATCGGCAAGCTCAAACACAAAATTCGAACAAAGAGAGATTTCACGTTGAACCACGGAGCTCTCTCATCCGCGCTTCGGGCTCGTTGGTGAAACTTTTATTTGTTTACTTTATGGCCCCTGATTTAAATGTTCTAACCACAAGGAATGCGTAACGATAATAACCATCGACCACGGTCATTTATGCTGGTTGTTAACCACGAATAAACTCGGCCAATTCGACGTTCTTTATCGTTAATCATATAACGATTTGTAGAAGAATCCTCAAATATTCGATTACTCTTCTTAGTTCCCATCATTACTTTCCACTACTTTTTCGTTGATCTACTGTTAAAAAAGAAAAAAATAAAAATAAAAATAAAAATAAAAATAAAAAAAAGGAAAAAAGGAAGAAAGAAAGAAACTCGATCTATAGAATTAAAGGAGCAAAATACGCAATCGATGAGATACAAAATGTTCTTGTCTGTGCTCGATAACGAGAGAGAGAGAGAGAGAGAGAGAGAGAGAGAGAGAGAGAGAGAGAAAGAGAGAGAGAGAAAGAGAGAGAGAGGACGGAGAAAGAAAGAAAAAAGAAAAAACAACAAAAAGATACGTTCGCAACGATACGGATAAAAATCATTTCAAATATCATATATCGAGATTTTACATGTCCAACTTTAGATCTTTTTCACCTCCCGTTCAAGGTACAAGCGATCAAACTCTCTCCATTATTTTGTGCGGTCCAGTCTCGTCATTACGAGAAAGAAATCGTGCTCGCAAAGCTGTTAGTCGACCGGCTCGAATTCGTTCTCTATATATCTCTCTCTCTCTCTCTCTCTCTCTTTCGGGAGAGAGAAGAGAGAATAAAATAAAAAGGGAACGAAAAGGAGAGAATCGAAAAGAAAAGAAAAAAAAGAGGAGGAGGAGGAGGAAGAAGAAGAAGAGGAAAGAAGAAAAAAAGAAACAAACAGCGAAAGAAAAAATAAAAAGAAAAGAAAAAGAGAAAAACGGAACGAGGCAGAGAAGAAGGTACGAGTTCGGTGGTACCGTCCGTCGGTCCATGCCGAGACGGTTTCGCGTTTTTTCGCGACGCCGCCGTGATTTGTCACGTGGTGGGTGGCGGACTATTACGTTACATTTACAATTTCACGCGTGCCTCGGGTCTCTCTCTCTCTCTCTCTCTCTCTCTCTCTCTCCCTCTCCTTCTCACATGCACACTCGCTCTCACATATATACATACAATCTGTTTGGCATCCTTCTCCTCTACTCCTCCTACCGGTACAAAATCAAGCTCTTCTCTTCGACGATTCATACGGTTCTGTGAGTTTCTCCGAGACGAGAACGACGACAACGACGAAGACGACAATAACGACGACAACGACGACGACAACGACGACAAGGAAGACGAGGAAGACGACGAAGACGACAACGGTGACGATGGTGACGTCGTTTGGCAAGATTACTCCTGTCGCAGATGTTTGTTTGCCTCTAATTCGATCCAGCACAATTAGTCAGTCAGTTCTCGAACTCTCGAACGATAGCTAAACATTATCGTACGAGACCCGATACATCTTGTTCTTGTTTGTTCGCAAATCTATGATTATTTAGAACGATGAAAACCATTTACCTACTACTACTACTACTACTATTACTATTATTATTATTACTACTACTACTACTACTACTACTACTACTATTATTACTACTACTAATATCTTTTTCAAGCCGATATCGAGAAAATCCGTGGTACGATGCGCCGCGATGCTTTTATACGATCGATTCAGCACTACGGTCTGCATTAAACGAAAATAGATCGGCACGCTCGCAGGAATAAACTATGGAATACGATCTTCCTCGTAGCTGCTGCGTGTTTCTTCTCTTCGCCTACTATGTGCGAACGAATACGTTTGCCAGCACGCTCGTAATGACCTTTTTCCTTTCTTCTCTTTTCATTTCTTTTTCCTTTCCTTTCTTCTCTTTTCTTCATCTTTCTTTCTTTCTTTCTTTTAAAAAGAAAAGAGAAAGGAAAGACAAGAAACCAAAAATCAAGAATAAAACGGAAGGGAAAAAGACGATAAAATTCCAAAAGAGAGAGAGAGAGAGAGAGAGAGAGAGAGAGAATGAAAAAGAAAACAGAAGAAATTAAAATAAGCCAATACAACGGACGAGTTTATTATCGTTCCTAGTTGCGAGAAAATACCTAGAAGTAGGAAGCGCGTCGCATGCGTTCAGGAAGTCGTTGCCACGAGAAGGAGTTTTATCTGCTTCGAATGCATCGAACGCGACTCGAAACAGAGGAAGAGAAAGAAAATGGTCACGGCTCAGCGGGTAATCGTATCGGTCGTAAGCTTCTCTTTGAGAGAGAGAGAGAGAGGAAGAGAGAGAGAGAGAGAGAGAGAGAGAGAGAGAGAGAAAGAGAGAGAGAGAGAGAGAGAGAGAGAGATGTAAGGAAAAGTAGGATCGTCCTCGGAAGATTCCAAGATTCGCGCTACCGATCTGGTAGGATACACAGAGGCGAGACTAATCGTCGTCGTTGCGAGGCACCTGCTGAGAGCACCAAGCACAACGGCCCAATCCGCATTCCTCTCGATTTCACGACCTCTCTCTCTCTCTCTCTCTCTCTCTCTCTATCTCTATCACTCTCTTCTTTTCTGGCGCACGCTCGTTCCGTGCATATACGCTCGGAACGCACGAAACGTCGGCGTATTTACACCGAGGACACGCCGTTCGACGATTATGACCGTCCGCGTGGCGCGTGCGTGACTGCGTTCACTGCATTCTCTCCTTTCTCTCTCCTCTCTCTCTCTCTCTCTCTCTCTCTCTCTCTCTCTCTCTCACGCACACGCACACACACTATTTCTCTCTCTGTCGTACTCTCTTTCTCTCTTTCCTTCTCTCTTCTTGCTTTCACGCTCTCACTTCCCCAGAGGGATGTCCACCCGTTCGCCCTCCTCCCTCCTACCCCTCCAATCCTCTCCTGACCCCTTCACTGAGGGTGATAATTGCTGACACCTGCAGGAGAAACTGACAGAGACCGTTCCAGTCGTCAGTTCGATCGAAGGATCGACGATGACGTGCGTGGGACGATTCGATCCCGTTAATGGGATCGATTGGGACTTTTTTTTGGCTGCAATCCGTTTTGTCAGGTTCCTGACCCTTTTTTCTTTCTTTCTTTCTTTCTTTCATTCTTTTTTTTTTCTTTTTTTCTTTTTTTGAGTTTTTCTTCTTCCTCCTTTTTCTTCTCCTTTAGGTTTTCTCTTTTTCCTATCGATTTTCCCTTTTTTGCTTTTCGCCCTTTTTTTCCTCTCTCTCTCTTTCTCTCTCTCTTTTTTCTCTCTCATCGACGCCACGATAATTTGGATTACTAATTTTCAAGGGATTTCTTTCGTTCGGTGATAGTTACGTTCGTAGATTTGTATATAGGTTGATAACTCGTTTTTTCTTTTTTTTTTCCTTTTGTTTTTTTTTTTTTTCAGGAAGAATCAAGTGTCGTAGGATTCGCCCGAGGGAATTAACACGTGCAAACGTGCGCCATTGTATCCTATGAGATTGGAAAGGTGAGGACAGTAGGAGGAAGCAATTGGTAGGATGGAAACGATAATTACCTTTGGTAGTCCCTTTGATACGTGGATAGCCCTGAGCATTGCATCCTTATTACGATAGTTATCGTTCGGAATGACAATGGTCGTAACCCTTACGTATGCGTCGATAATTTTCGAAAATTATTTAAAACAATTTGGAGAGTATAATTGTTGGATTGCATGAAGGTATCTCGTCGTAAAAGTTTTTTTGTAACGATTGAAACGAATTCGTATCACGTTATAAATTGACTTTTATCGATGTCGCCGTATCTAATTCATGCCATCGATTGAGAATTAAAAATCGAGAATTGCATTCTGACCGTGTTCGATAGAACACGCTGGTCCGAATCGGTCGGTCGTTCGTGCGTCGGCCAATGGCGTTAACGCCACGATAAGAAATCGCATTAACGCCGAATGAATCGATGCTGGTCCGGCCCGAGAGTAGGAAAAAGCTCTCGTGGCTTCCGTCGCCTCGTTCGATCGGCTATGATTTTCGAACTCCCGCGAAATTCCTTTTTTATCCACGAGAAATTCTCTATGGACGCCGTTTATCGGATTTCCCGAGTTCGGACCGTCCTGACGATCCGTTAAAGTGTTGCAACTATTTTCGGTCCTGCGAATCCAACGTACTCGCGAGCTTATCCTGTCAATCGATTCGGCACTCTTAACTTAATGAATTTTTCAAAGAATTTTTATCCGACTTACAAGGAGAAAAAACCGGGAAATCCTATTCGGTTTAATCAAATATTTACAAGATTTACTTTTACGTAGCATTAAAGGTTACCATAGAAATGAATAGAAAACTCGTGCGAGAGAATAACTCCAACTCGAGAGAAAGAGAGAGATAGATAGATAGATAGATAGATAAATACAGAGAGAGAGAGAGAGAGAGAGAGAGAGAGAGAGAGAGGGAGAAATGAAAAGAAATCTATGTAAAGTTTTTGAAGAAATAAAAGTCAAGAATAGAGATCTATCTTGGAAGATTCACATTAAACGTACTCTCGAGTTATATAGCGTGATCGGCGAGAGAACAGATCTGCTCTTGATCGGCCCGTTCGTTTATTACTCGTGAAAGACGAAGAGTAGGAGTATAAGAAAAGGAAGAAGGAGAAGGAGAAGGAGAAGAAGAGAGATTAAGCGTGCGAGAGACGTGCGAGAGGCGGCGGGGGCGGTGTCCGTAACAATGCATGGGCATATGGCGCGTGCTTCGTCCCGCATGCAGCGACACGCGATGCAGTTCAGCTGCCGTCTGCATCATCCTTCGTTTCTTACATGAAGTCGACCTCGGCTACCGGATTGTTCTCTCTCTCTCTCTCTCTCTCTCTCTCTCTCTCTCTCTCTCTCCCTATCTATCTATCTATCTATCAATATATATCTTTCTCTCTCTAGCGATGATTTCTCGCTACGATATTTCTTAAGAGTAACGATGAAAACATGAAATACCAAAGGACAAACGTATGTAAGTAAGTAAGTACAATACATACATACATATGTGTGCCGCGTATAAAACGATTAGATCGCGATCGTTCGCGAGGAAGGAAACTTGGAATGTCACGATTCATTTATTGTTCGGATAAAGGAGAAGGTTAGTTCAAGCTTCTAGAAGCCATCTGTCAAGGCAAGGCTGAGAGAAGGAAGATGGAGAGAAAAATCATTATGTAAACAGAGGCACGCGTGCATCTGTAAAACGAGCACGTCGAACGATTGAACGATCGAAGAAGCGAAAGATTGAGAAAGAGCGAGAAAGAAGGAGATAGAGAGAACAACAAAGATAGAGAGATAGCTAGAAAGAATAAGAGAGAGAGAGAGAGAGAGAGATAAAGAGAGAAAGAGATAGTATATGTCCATACGCATCGTACCGAATGTAAAATAAATGAACGGCACGATTCGGTTCGCACGACATCCACGCGACGTCCATCCACGGTCGTCGTCCTCTCTCGACGAGTTGCTCTCTTCTCTCTCTCTCTCTCTCTCTCTCTCTCTCTCTCTATCTATCTATCTATCTCTCTTTTCATCCTCTCTCCCTTCCTCCTTCTTCCCTTCTTCCACCAATACGAAGTACTCGATTCTGCTACTATAGCTACCATCTACCTACTACATCTACCTACTGCTTGCTCACAACCACCACCACCACCACCATCAGTATTACTACCATCACCACCACTACCACCACCACCACTACCACCATCACCACCACCACGACTTCGCTTCTCTCGAAGCGATAAATTCGCGGTATCTCAGCGAGCACGTTGCGTGCGTCCTCCGTGGTAACGGAGATATTAAGAGCTACCTGCGCCTTCGTTACGTACCTTACCTCGTGAGGCCCACCCATGCGAAGGCATGGGGCGACGACGAAAAGCGTTTCGCCCGAGGGCCAATGCGAAACGAGCGACAGCCGTTTCGTTTCATTTCGTTTCGTTTCCTTTCGTTTCGTTTCGTTTCGTTTCGTGTCCTTTCGTTTCGTTTCGATCCGCTGCACCTTTTCTTTCCTTTATCCTTTAATAAACCTTTACACGACCTATTCGTCCAAGTCCACGTCGTTCCAAGTTTCATCGATTAATACATTTTTATGATTATTACTTTAATCAATCGCCTTCATTAAATCAACAATGAAATAATCCAATTACATCCCGATAGTATCCCGTACGAATTTATAAATATTCCGTTGACCGTTTTAATTATTGTCGGAATTTCGACAATTAAATTTTAAACTTGTCTCTCGTCCGATCGACAGGTTCATTGTTCCAACGTACTTCGACGTATGTCACTTTCGTTACGAAACGAACGAAGGAATAGAATCGTCGATTCTATTTCAGACGCAATCGTATCGGAAGTAATGTCTTTTTTTTCGAATCGACTTTGCACGTTGGATACGTGTAATTGGATCGGTTATTTCTAGAATAATCGCTCGAATTTATTCATCCCAACGAAATCTTTATTTTTACTACGGTAAAAATCAATCCGAATGATGAACGTCCGATTTTATTAGCCTTCGAGTTGAACGGCAACGACTTCATTCAATCGCAAATTCGAAGATGTCGTTGACACGCGCATCCACGGAACTCGAGGATCTCGAGCCCACTTAATCGAGTCCGCGATAGAGACATCGGATCAAGCGAGAGCCCGAGAAAGACGGAGTAAAAAGGAGGCCGAGAGAGAAAGGGCCGACGGTGTAATGGTGTTGGCCTCTACATCGAGCACGGTGGCTGCTCGCACCTGTCGCGATCACGGTGGTCTCATCCAACCAAGAAAAGAGACGCCCCCACGACTTACGGGTCCCGAACTCCTTCGAATTTCTTCCGAAACTCCTTCGAATCGCTTTTATCGCTCGTACGAGTATCATCCCGTTCATCCCTAGAAATCACGTTTACGGGCATAAACGCGTAGGGATCGTAAAAATCCTACAAATTATTATACGATCGATGTATCCATATTATATAGTAGGTACGAACGATATTCTTATCTTACAAAATTAACAACGGCATGTGTACGATAATTTTTACGATAAAACGTGTTTAAACTTCTTACCATCCTGTATGTAACATTATTTCCCCGATACCTACGTACTTTACGAGACCATCAGAATTAAAGTATTTATATAATCGATTTGAGAATTATTTTTCTAAATACAGAACGTGAAAATCGTCTATCTTTTTATCTCTCCCTTTCTCTCGCTCTCTCTCTCTCTCTCTCTCTCTCTTTATTTCTCTCTCAAAGAATCGATGTTATTACATCGGCTCCCGTCAGAAAAACGTTCGAGGTTCTTTTGAATAGCGTTAAAATTATAATAAGCGTTATAAAAACCTTCATTTCCATATCGTATTACGTACATTTTATTACAACAAATTGAAAATGAATAAACGATGAATAATATATGTAAATGATTATCTTATAGGTTAACGTTCTCGTTGTTAAATTGATAGGATGAGTTTTAAAAAAATGATAACAAAAGCAAAAAGTGTGTGCGCGCGTGCGTGTGTGTGGTTCGATCGAAGGTTAATTACGAGACACGCCCGAACTAAATTCGCAGAGTTTCGGTATTGTGCCTTTGGAGGATTTAAGCTAGTCGCGCTAAAGGTCGATAGTCTTAATCTGAACAACGCTAAAATACGCTATTAAGCGGACGAAGTCACCAGCGAAGCGTTCAAAGGGGCCCCTCTATAACGTCTTCGTTCATAGTCGGAGACGCTTTGGTTCGCATAAATCACCGTGAAACGAGCCCAGGGTCATAAACTCTGAAAGACATAGGGGTGGGAAGAAAAGGAAGGTGGGTGCACTCCGACGAACCGGGTGCTCGCTCGCTCGCTCGCGCGCGCGCGCGCGCGTGAGCGTGAGCGTGAACGAACGAACGAACTACTGCTCTCGTTCGTTCGATGCGTATCAAAGGAAGCGAATAAGAATAATCGGATCGTGAACGAACCGATCGAGAAAAGTCGATTATTGGAAGCGGAAGTCGTCGGAACTAAGTCTACGTCGTTGAAATTGTCGGACTCGGGGATTCGTAGTTGCCAGAGTTGAGGGAGAAAATTCCAACGACGTAACGAAAGGATGCGATCGCACGTCATACTTAACGAGGACCATCATTCCTCCTCCTCCTCCTCCTCCTCCTCCTTCTTCTCCTCCACCTACTCTCTCTCTCTCTCTCTCTCTCTCTCTCTCTCTCTCTCTCTCTCTCTTCCTCTCCTTCCTCCACTCTCCTTATTCCTCTTCTGTTCGTTCGTACCTGCATCATCTTCCTCTCCATCGTCGAGAGCTCGTCGTAGGCTCGAATCTCTGTTTATCTTTATCTCTTTTGGTTTGGTTTGTCGGCTCGCGGCTCGGCACCGTGATTACAGGGTACCCGGCACTCACCTCGGGAACTCTGGTGGTCCTCGTCCCCGTACTACCTACGACGATGCTGCGGCAGCACTCGGGAGCGAGCAGGACCAACAACAGCCTCTTTCCATCTCTCCTTTTCCCTCTCTCTCCCCCCTTTCTCTCTATCCTTCTCTCTCTCTCTCTCTCTCTCTCTCTCTCTCTCTCTCTCGGTCTCTATCTCGCGCGCGCGCGTTCATTCGCTCGTTCACTCGCGCTTTCTCCTCGTCTTCCACCACCGCTCCTGCACCTTTCAGCCTCTTCCTTCTGACGCCCCTTTACTCTCCCTCTTCTTCGGTTCTCCGCTCAGCCCTCTCTTTCTCTCTCTCTCTCTCTCTCTCTCTCTCTCTCTCTCTCTTTCTCTATCTCTCTCCTCTCTCTTTCTCTCCTGAACTAACTACCTGTGTCTTATTAGCGATACAGTCGACGCGAAAAGGTAGTCGGCATTACGTCGTTGATGTGTTAATCGGCTGATCCTTAAAGCAACCACCACGCTCGTCCTCTCGCCTCGCAACACTTCCGATACGTAAGAATTTTCGAAGAATGCTCTCTCCCAATTGAAATTCAAATTTCGCATTTCCCGACAGATCGATCGATTGTAACTACCTATTTACATAGAAGTTACCGAAAATCAAGGTATTCCGAGAAAGGAGAAATTTATTCATGAGCGGATTCATCTTGATTCTCTAATCAGAGATATTTCAAACGTTAATTACTTGATTAAGACGAAGATTAGCGATCGGCCAAAAAGTCATTTGCATCGAGAAAACGAACGAACCGATAATGTACAACGAAATATCTACTTTAATAATTACTAATTATATTGATAAAAGTTTAGAATCGAGAAATCGTAAGACCGGTTCGTTTCCATATACTCGTTGCGTCGTCGAAAAAAATACCTACGCAAACACACACATATGTGTATATATATATATATATATATATATATATATATATATATGTATATATATGTACATATATACATACATACATGTAGATATTCTTTTGATTAGTACGTACTTCCTTTCATCGCAATTTTTACGGGAAACCTTGCGTGGCGTTACTCCCATGAAAAATACCTTTTTGTATCTCCGAAGAACAAACTTTTATCGGCATTTTAGCGATACGTTCGCAAATATATAAGTAAAACGCGTAGTCACAAATTTCAATTAACCGGAATAACGTCTGCACCAACGTTTTCCTGTTTCTTTTTTTTTTTCGTTTCTTTTTTTTTCTTTTTTTTCTCTCCCGCCAGTTTCATTTTCGTACGAATAAAGTTGAGAAGTAAAAGCACCCTAGCGCGACGCTTAACGCGCCCGTACATACATATGTTTGTATGTATGTACGTAAGTACATATGTACCTACGTACTTTTATCATTAGCTATATCTCTCTCTCTCTCTCTCTCTCATACATTTTTCTTTTATTTCTTCCTTCAACATCATCAACACCGTTTTTATAGGCGCTAACGCAACATTGTTTCTTCCTTCTTCGTCGACGGTAAATCGCGATGCGCACAATTACGTCCTAACAACTTTCTCACAATTACTACGTTACATCACTTTATCGTTCCGGCGAAGATTTTTCTATCTCCGGTATATTTTCTAAAGCTCTAGTAATATTTCCACCGACGTTTCTTTTTTCGACGTTTTCCTCTCTTCTCGTCAAATATATTTTTCCCCCCATTCGCTCGACCGTTCGCCATTTTAGCCATGCAAGCACGTTGATAGACACATTAGACATTCGTCCCCTCTCTCTCTCTCTCTCTCTCTCTCTCTCTCTATATATATATATATATATATATATATATATATATATATATATATATATATATGTATATACTCATACTTATCTACATGCATTTCAATGAATCATATCCCTCTTTCTCTTAAAACAAGAGAAACTGATTTCTTTTAAATTATTCATTTTAACTAATGCACCGTATTCCCTTATTTACCAAATAAATAATATAAAAATTTCAAACGTCGGTGTTATCACGTATGGAAATTTGGAATATTTAAATATCGTACCACGCCGGGACGTAATAAATAGCGAACTCATTTCACCGATTAATTAACCCCAACTGTCGTCGATATAAATTTAGAAAATAAAATCCAATATCTCTTCGTTTCCCTCGTTAAAGATTAAAAAGTGTTCTGGTCAATCGAGGTCGATCGTTTCGAATTTTATAACAATTTTATTACTCTCTCTCTCTCTCTCTCTCTCTCTCTCTTTTATAAAATTGTAGTTACCGTTATCGACGTGGTAATTCATGCGAGACCCTTTCGAGATTAAAGATCAACCGAGAGAAAATGAAGAGGGATCGGAAATACCTTTGACAAGATAGGAAGAAGGAAGAAGGTATATTTTACGGGAAAGGAGTGGAAAAAAAGCGGGCGTGAAGTTAAGTAAGAACATGATCTAACGAGTAAGCGTACCCTTCTTAAATTCCACCTGTAGCCTCGAGTAAGTACGAGCCACCCTTCGTTCTCGTCGTCTTCGTTCTCGTCGTCGTCCTCGTCCTCGTCGTCGTCATCGTCGTCGTCGTAGTCGTCATCGTAGTCGTCGTCTCTTCTGGCTACCTTCGCTCGAAGAGTACGCGACGATGCACTCGAGCACTCTAACGACCCGTAACGGAAAACTGCTACGGTAGCGCGAACTCGAACGTTGCCAGAGGCACTAATGTAAAGTGAATCTCGTTGGATAGACGCTAGACGCCGATTTATTTTCACACGGGTTCCTGCATGAGAAATTTTTCTCTCCCTCTTTATCTCTCTCTCTCTCTCTCTCTCTCTCTCTCTCTCTCTCTCTCTCTCTCTCACATGCGATAATTCGCGTTCACTTGGTATTAGAGAGAGGAAAGTTATCGACGTTCTTTTACTTAGGTAGGTCAATTTTTCTAGAACGCCATTTTTTCTCGTCATGGTGTTAAATTAATAGTTTATTCCGACCCTTTTTAACCTTTTATCGGGCTGTGTTTCGTTAAATCGGTGGTGCTCGTCCGAGAACGGACGTTAGATTTTCCGGGTTGAAAGAGTATATATGTGTATATATATATATACATATATATATATATATATATATATATATATATATATATATTATACATGTATACATACATACATACGTACATACATACATGCATACATACATGCATACATACATACATACATATATATATATATATATATATATATATATATATATATAGAGAGAGAGAGAGAGAGAGAGAGAGGGAAAGAGAAAGAGAAGGTAAAGTCGAAGGGATCGCGTGCGTTGGCGATAAAGTTGGCGAGGTGAGTCTCGCGCGTCGAGCCGCGAATCGTCGCACCTGCGAGTTATCAGGCGGAAACGCTCGTAGAGAGAGGAGTCACGGTAGCCGTATTCGCTTAAACGGTCAACCGGTAGTCGTAGAGACTCGCTTTCACATTCTCTACTCTATCCCTTTGCTCTCTTCACCTCTCCCTCCTCCCGCCCTGTTTCTGCCTTATCGAATAGGGCACACTCGTAAGGGAGACAGCGCGAATCGTGGCGTAGCGTACTGAACTGAAAGAGCCTTGCCCTGACTTGCTGCCTTGCTGCCCGTGAATTCTCCTTAACGCCTCGAGGAATCTCCGCGGAAGCGCCCGAGTATATTGCTTTGCGGCCTCTCTCACTTGTTCGTCCCTCCGAGCTAAGAATTATTCCTCCTTGGAATGTTTGTATTTTCCATCCTGACACTCGACAATTCAACGAAGGAAGAAAATTTCTTTTTCACTCTCGCCACCGAAACCTCCCCTCTTTATCTCACCCTTTTTCACCGCTCAACTTTCCTTCGTTCGTACTCGACGATTTTCTATCGGTGATAAGCGAACGCGTAAAAGAAAAAAAAAAAAAAGAAGAAAGGAAAGAAAAAAGAAAACGAGAGAAACAAGGAGGAGAAGAGAAAAGGGAAGAAAATCGAGAGAGAGAAAAAAAAAAAAAAAAAAAAGAAATGCATACCTTTCAGCGTAAAGATGAAAGGGGCTTTTGAAAATATATCGAGAAAAGGAATATATCGGCCGAAGAACACGGTCGTCATCCGAATAAATTATTCATCCTCTTTCTCTTCTCTCTTCTTTTTTTTTTTTTTGTTCGCCCCTTCCCCTCCTCGTTTCTTCCACCTCCTCTTCCTCCTCCTCCTCCTCCTCATCCTCCTCCTCCTCCTCATCCTCCTCCTCCTCCTCATCCTCCTCCTCCTCCTCTTCTTCCTTTTCTTCTTCATCTTCATCTTCCTCTTCTTCTCCTTCTTTTTCTTCCCTTTCATTTTCTCACGCGAAACTCGCGGGACAAAAATTTGATACGCGACGAACAAGTAGACTCGGAAAAAGCACCTTTCTTTTTTTCTTCCTCTGTCTTTTTTTTTTTTTCGTCCCTCTTTTTTACGACGGCACGGGGGTGGTGCGACTAGAAGAGGAGAGGGACTGGTAGGTGAAGCGGGGGTGTTTATGCGAGCGGCATGTTTTGAATTTGCTCGACTTCCTCGATGAAGCATGCTCCGCGCTATACAAAGGGACTCATTTACATAGCTCGCTCAAAGGCTGCAAGGGCATGTGGAGGAGGAGGCGGAGGAGGAGGAGGAGATGAGAAAAAGAGAGAGAGAGAGAGAGAGAGAGAGAGGAGAATGAAAAAATGAAAAAGAGATGGAAAGGCGACGACGATCGACGGAAACGCAAGCGGCTTTCCTGCGTACCGAGAGCGGATTTAAAAGATACCGAGTTCGCGTTGCTGCGACTGAAGTAATTAAACGAATTAAATAAGAAACGTGCTTGGGAAGTCGACGGCGATAGAGAGAAAGAGAAAGAAAAAGAGAGAGAGAGAGAGAGAGAGAGAGAGAAATCACTGCAAGGCGACAAATGGCATCCATGCGTCCACGGCGGTAGGTAAAAACTAGCAAGAGTTAACGACGCTACACGAGGACTTCATTACCAACGACTTCTCGTGTTCGTGATTCCGACTTTCTCTACCTCTTCTTCTTCTCTCTCTCTCTCTCTCTCTCTCTCTCTCTTTCCTTCTCGTTACCTTCGCCGACGACGAACTTTCTGCTCGCCATCTTACACCTTGCCGAGTTTCTCGAACCGAGTCAAACGAGCCACCAACTAGATCGGTCTAACTAAAGAGAAAAAGAATGAAAGAGAGATAGATGGATACATAGATGAAGAGAAAGAGAGAGAGAGAGAGAGAGAGAGAGAGAGAAACAAACATGATGCCGATAACCCAACGCGTAAAATTACACGCGCTATTACGAATTTACAAGGACAGAAGGATATATTTGTATGTCTGTGTCTTTCAACGATTTATACCGTTTTAGATTCTAGATAATCTTATTATTACGATGATGATTCGTAGAATTCAAATCTCCTCAAATTGGCTATCTCGGATTTTAGCAATGACTTTAATAGCCAGTTAACGAGCGTATATATATTTTGGGACGAATTAAGGATTGTACGGAATGATCGTACTCTTGTTTATATTTAGGAAAAGATCGCTGGTTTTGGATCGAGTCCGTTTAAAACATTTCAAATCCATGGGATCGTTGTAATGTCTTGTTAATTGGATAACAGTTACCGGCGACGATATTTCTCTGCTGTTTTTTTATTTATTTTTTTTTTTTTCATAGTCCAAGAAATGTGGAAATTTCGATTCTCATCCCGTTGTATTCCTCCATGGCAGATAACTCGTATTATTATCCTCTTAATGATATTTCCCTTTTAGATAAAATATTTTTTCACGGCTTTACCATCGGGTTGGTATGAGGGCGGTGAGGTTAGGGGTGGGGGGGGGGGGAGGACTCTATCTCGGCTTTGCAGGGAAGAATTTTAAAAGGTAACTACCATTCTCTAATTCCTTAAACGATCACGCAGGAGATTTACGAGGGAAGTTAAATGTCTCTCGGTGTCTACGAGCAAAGAAGGAAGCTCATAGACTAAACTCTATTATATTTTATATATATATATATATATATATATATATATATACACACGAACAAGAGCGATTATTTATTTTCGAGCGGCGATTTCGCGATGATTTACGGAATTATGCTTAAGAATTCGTTGTCGGCGTTAGACACCAATGAACGACGAACGACGTCCTAGACGACGGAAACAACGGCGCGGCAACCAAAAAGGTAAGGAGGAACGGGGAGGTTGGATTCGCGCATAAATTCGCTCTGGCATGGAATACTTTTATCTTCGGCCGGCCAGGTATACGCGAGAGAAAAGAAGAGAGAATGTGAGAGATAGATAGAAAGAGAGAGAGAGAGAGAGAGAGAGAGAGAGAGAGAGAGGGAGAGAGAGAGAGAGAGAGACTGCGCAGAGAACAGAAACAAAACGTTGGACGCTACAGAAACGACACAACGTTGAAAGGAGTACGGTGGAGAGGGAATTGCCGTCGTCATCAGGGATGGTCGATTCTACTGAAAAGTTTATTTCAGTTTATAATCCTTTTGAAGAGGACGTGCGTATTAGGAAATTGAAGAATTTACAAAATCCACGTTATATTTTCTACCGAGGTAAAATTGAAGTCAAAACTTTGTCGTACGAAAATTTGACGAGGGAAAAGGAAAGAAGAAATAAAAAAGATAGAAAGAGAGAGAGAGAGAGAGAGAGAGAGAGAGAAAAGGGGAGGAGGAAAGAGGAAGGAAAAAATATAAAACGTTTTTTAAACGATCGGTCCTACGAAATCTGATTCTCCAGAGATATCGATCGATCGATTCCTCGATCGTCCATCCCTGAAGGTAAACGCTGGCGGAAAGTAGAGAACGCGTAAATTCCTGTGTGGTCGCGATCGTACTGTCTCTCTCTCTCTCTCTCTTTCATACTGGCTCTGTCTCTCTCTCTCTCTCTCTCATCTCTCCTTAGGCGCGGTCCTCGATTTAAATATCAAAGGCGGCTTAAATCTGACCTATACCACACTGAATCGTGTTACCTCTATAGGCTTATAAGGGATTTACCTGAGCGTTATTTTGGAGCTCCTTTTAGCACCGTGTTGATCAAGGCGCTAACATCGTCGCGGACAAAGAGCTCCTTACCATCGTTCAAGCGTATGACATTGAGACGCGAATTAGACGGGTGGACAATATTGCGAAGTTTTTCGAAGGAGAAGATGTTGTTCGTTCTCCTCTTTCTTTCGAAAGTCACGTTTCAAGGAAATGTTATTTTCGAATGCGAAAGGTTAGGGTATGGGTTGATCTCGACCAAACAAAAAAAAAGAAAAAAAAGAAAAATAAATAAATAAATAAAACGAGGAAAAAAGAAAGATAGAATAGATAAAGGGAAGACCACGGATAAATTATATGGTCTTTAGAAAGATATTTGTTATCTTTCGTAAAAGAAATACACGGATGAAAAGAAGACGGGTAAAGCGAGAAATCGAATGAAAGAGAGAAGGACGATGAGAATAACTAGGGGTGGGGAGGGGGAGGTTTCGGGAGAAATCCAATCTTTGGTCCATCCCGTGAGAAACTTCCTGAATCCGCTCGCACGTGCTAACCGTGTTTGTCTACGGTCCGACGGCACACTCACGATTAATCCTGACCACGAGGCGTAAACCGTCGCACCGGATGCGTTTGTCCTCCAGTACCGTTCACCGACGCTTTTACTCAAAATTCTACCCAAGCACGACGTATTATTTTGTCGTGGTTCACGCCTCTCTGCCTCCATGGCAAAGCCTTTAACGGAAACTTTCATCGAGCGTGATATCGAATCGATGTCGGTATACATTTCGAGTAGTACGATTAATCGTACATACGTACGTACATACGCACATACATACCCATATATTTCTTTAGTTTTAAGTACTTCCAAAAAGGGAAGATTAAGCGTTACCGCGAAATTTCGAGAGAAGAGTTTTTCGAGTACTCAAACGTGGTCGCATAAACGAATATGTTATATATATATATATATATACATACATACACTGGATTTTCGCAAAATCAAGTAAATCTGGGCAAAGGCTCGAGTTAATTGAAACCGCGCGCGCTCGTTAGATGTCTGGTTATGATTCCCGTAAGCGACAAGGTTTCTTGATTAAGCGACATATTCCTACAAGTATGTAGGTAGATCCTACCTCTCTTAAGTTAATCACTGTTAGTTTATACCGGTATTCTATTTACTAACAAATTTCCTCGTTATTAATGCAATATCAATTCGAGATGCTTTTGATTTACGAATGGCTAATCTAAGTATTACGATTCGAGTAATATATATTACCATTGTTTGATCTACTACCCTTCCGTAAATTAATTATTAGTTATACGTAATATCGTCCATCTGAAACTTGAGAATATTTTTAAAATGAACGAAAAAGGAAGGACAGGCGTTTCATAATATAAAATGAGAACGCGATGATGAGAAACGAGTCGAAACGAAACGCGATGTTTCTTTATAAGAACGAACGAACGAACCAACGTGATTTTCTTTTCGTACTGTACCTTATTTGCCGATAATCACGGACACGGATTGGTCCCAGGGAGAGAGAGACCAAGGCGATGGCTATTTTAGTGGGTGGAAAATTATACGGCGGCTTCCACAGGCTCTAAAATGGGCAGCTCTTCGGTTACGAACTATAATAATCATTTCGTCGGATGACGGGGAAAGAAGAGAAGAGGAGAGAGGAAGAAGTAGCAAGAAGGGAAAAGAGGAGAAAGAGAGAAAGAGAGAGAGAGAGAGAAAGAGAGAAAGGAGGAAGACGGGAGGAGCTCTTATGTATACGCTCGAGCTTCAAACCGTGCCGATGTGGTAGTCAACATATTTACCGGCTCGTTAACGTCCCGTAGAGAGACGACGACGTTCCCCTCCGGGATTCCTCGCGTCCCATTCTTCCTCTCTCCTTTGCAAAATCCGCTCCGCTACACGAGACCGTAACGAGACGCAAGATTTTCGAATACTTCCCAAGGGATGAGGCGCTCACGCGAAAGATCGACTCTACCAAGCGGAGAAAGTTCGAAGACTTTTCAACGATGTCACTTTCTTTCCTCGCCAAACGATATCTTTTCAAGTCCTTAGATTTTCTCATTCCCTCTAATTATTCAATTGGGATCGTTTAATAATTATCCATTCGGGATTAATAAATGCATTTAATTTAAATTATTTTAAGAAACCGATCTTATCTTTATACATCACTCTCTCTCTCTCTCTCTCTCTCTCTCTCTCTCTCCCCATCTCTTTTTTTTCTCCTTATTTATCTTCCTTTATAGACACATACATGCATACATACATACATACATACGTACATACATACATACATACACACATACCCAATCGATAATTTTTTTTTTGCTTCCACGTTTACAAAGTATATGAAGTTTATCAATTCATCGAGATAGGATCGTTAAATGAATTGGCCCGTTTCGTCGAGACGATCGCGCTTAATAAGAGGAAGGTTCTCGTAAGAGATAAGAGAACAGGGACTCCATGCGTAACTTCAAAGAAAATAAGAATAAATCTCGCTTCGTACTTTACCCAATGCGATAAATAATTATAATTCAATGTGCACGGATAATATTGCTAATTTATCCGTTCTCCTTAACACGCTCGATTAATAATTTCTGTTCGATTAATTATCACGACTTCTCTTACATTTCGTTAAAACGATAATATCCATGGTATTTGCGAGTGGAAACGATTATACACGCTTTTTATCGCTCGCTTTTCGTACTTGTTTTTCTTCTTCTTCTTCTTCTTCTTTTTCAGTATTTCTTTCCTTTTTTTTTCCTTTCCCTCACTCTTTTTTTCTTTCTCTCTTTCTCTTCTTTTTCTCTCCTTAAGCTAATCGATTCGATCAGATAACTATTATCACGAGTGATATATCCATAATCAGAATGTTACATCATACTTATCGGTTTGTCATTTTTCCATAACGAAATAGCATTTTAATTGGTTATACCAAAATTATCTTATTTATAGTACAAATATGTATATATATATATATATTTTTTTTTACATAAATATCATTACTACCTCGTTATTGCTCGACGATTAATTTCCTTACGTACATCCAATAGCATCATTCATTATTTAAACATGAGTGTGTAAGTGTGTGTGTATATATATATATATATATCACGTTAAAAACAAAAAGCAAAATATTCGAATAAATAAATAATTTTTCTAATAAAGCCCGCGAAATGCAATATCCTCGAAGATTTTCCAGTTAAACGACAATGGAAGTTTATCCATCGTGGCCGGAAGGTGGTCCACTTTGGTATCCCTTAAAGGGCCAACACTTTTCCAACCTGGTTGGTCTAATTCGAAGGACCCTCCACGGTCTCTGGAGCACGGTGATTTTTTACGTTTTACTCGCTTTTGATGGAAGACTTGGATGGCGAAGAAGTGGGATGAAGAGAAAGACACTGAAGAAGAAGAAGAAAAAGAGAAAGAAGAAGAAGAAGAAGAAGAAGAAGAAGAAGACGAAGACGAAGACGAAGAAGACGAAGACTAAGAGAAGAAGGAAGAGGAAAGAGAAGGTGGAAAGGAGAGAAGTGGAGTAGGGGGGAGGGGGGAGGGGGTTATAAAGGACCGCTGAAAAATAAGACCGGACCTCCCCGTCTCTTTGTCTCTCCCTCCGTTGACTTCACTCTTCTCTCTCTCTTTCTCTTTATCTTTCATGTGCGCTCTCTTTTTCTATCACTCGATCTTCCATGGTAGAGAAAGAAAGAAATAAAGAAATAAAGAAAGAGAAGGAAAGGAAGAGAAACGAAGACGAAGGAAGGAAAGAGAAGAAAAAGAGTGAGTGAGAGAGAGAGAGAGAGAGAGAGAGAGAGAGAGTGGCAGAATGAGAAGAAAGAAAGAAAGAAAGAGAGAGAGAGAGAGAGAGAGAGAGAGAGAAGGGGCCTCCGAAAGCGGGCAGTGTGTAATTTTGCGCCGGCTTAGGAAAACACGGCGGCCACCCGCGCGTCTCGCGAGCGGCAGAGATTTAAAAATAGAAGGTAGAAGGGGGCGGGCGCGCGAGCGAGCACGGGGGTGGAGGACGCGTATCGGTCCCGTAGTGCAGCACGGAGTGCAGTCCGGCTACCTTCTTCACCGTTCGGCCCCGTCTCTTTGTCTCACCGAGGCGAGAAACGAGGTACCTTGTTGCATCGATCGGATCCAACCGATGCACAACACTTTCTACATGTGTGTGTGTGTGTGTGTGCGTGCATGTGTGTGTGTGTCTCTCACTCTCTCTCTCTCTCTCTCTTTCTCTCTGTATACGTGTATGTCTGTATATATGTGCATAATTGCGAATCCTCTTATCAACTTATAAAAACCCTTTTATTTCGCTTCATCCTCCTTCGATTCTTCTTATACTTAATTTATTACTCGTTAATTACTTCGACATTTGAAACGTCGATAAAAAGAATGAAAGAATTTATATATATATATATATATAAAAAAAGTAATAATAATGGACGTTCGTCTCATCTATCATAAATGGTTCAAAACGTTGGTTTTGGGAAAATGTCGAAAATCCATATGCCTAACTATCCACCTACCTACCTACCTACCTACCTACCTACCTACCTACCTACCTACCTACCTAACCTACCTACCTACCTACCAACCAACCTATGAAAACCCTTTTGAGATATAGGTATAGTCATTCCTTTCTCGGCACGTTCGTAAAGGTTTTTAGACTTTTCGAAGAAGGTCCAACGTCACGTTTCTTATCCCTGGTTATCCCTTGTACGATGACGAAGTACGAAAATTCTCTTATCCCCGCTCGAAATCTTCTTGAAGTCCAGCGTAAGACGCTCGGAAGTAAGACGTTTCTCTTCTGCCTCTCTCTCTCTCTCTCTCTCTCTTTCTCTCTCTCTTTTTCGCTATATATATATATATATATATATATCTATCTTTTTCTTTCTTTCTTTCGACATTGGGTACTTCTGTTGTCTTTCTCCTGGCCAACCGTTGAGTCCTATGGAAATACTTCTTCTCTATGTCAAGACTAGTCCATTCTCTATGTTCTTTCTTACAAGTTCGTTCGCCTTACTTTTTCCTTCTTATTCCTCTTCATCTTCATCATCATCTTCTTCTTCTTCTTCTTCTTCTTCTTCTTTCTTTTTTTTTCTCTTCCTCTTCTTTTTCTTCCTTTCCTTCTCCTTCTTCCTTTTTTCTTATCTCGCTTGGAACGATATTCGAAGCTCCCGTGGTGACGCCGACAAAATCTTGTCGCCCGGAGATCGGCCTGCCCTCGATGTATTTACTTTGTGCCGTCACTTTTTGATCATCCCTTTACTCTTCGCGTTTTTTTCTTTTCGTCAGGTAACCAGATACAGCGACGGCGGCACGCACGCCGTCTTTCGGGACTCCGATGGGTCCCCCATGGAGTCGATGGGGCGCAATGGCCTTCTCTAATGTGCTCTCTTTACGCACGACAAGTCAGCCTCTCTCTCTCTCTCTCTCTATCAAATTTGGTCCTTGTTCTTTCGTCAATCATTCGTTGACGAACGCGTAAGAAAGAGAAGGAAAAAGTAACTTATCTTTTTTCTTTTTCTCTTCAATATATAATACCGTCTTGTTGAAGTATAATATATCATCAATATAAATGATTTAATCGTTAACGTCGTATCGGAAATATGTTAAATAGAAATATTTGTCGTAATGATACGTAGAGGAATGAATCGTATTTGTTTTTGAAAACGAATACGTCCGAATGGGGAAAGTCGACGATTCATAATGCAGGATTTTAACAATGATTAGATGCATAAACGAGAACATAACTCTATGAATATTTCATTGTCTGTTCAGTAGTACGGCATCAGTTGGTCGGTCGGTTCGCTTCTAAACGTTCAGTATCGTAATTAATTTCAACTAAGGTTTGTCAGTGGAAGCGAGAAGATGAAGGAGAAAGAAGGAGAAGAATGAAGCCCTTTTTCTCACCCCTCTCTATACCCCCGTTAAGAACGTCTCCGTCTCAATGCCGCTTAGTTACTTCGCGTAACATTTGCATGAATCTACATAAGTGCGATTGATTACAACTCTTTAGACGATCCCCCTTGGATACAATGCTCTGCTTTATTTTTTCTTTCTTTTTTCTTTTTTCTTTATTCCACCCTTAAACGCACGCCCTCTCTCTTTATCTTCCATAATCTTTCATGTCGGCCCGTACATCCGCAAGTTACTCGTATAATTTCGTTAAAATTTTGTATGTATGTACCTCTTGTTAAACGTACTACTTAATGAACATTCCTTTATTAAAAGTGGTATTTATTACAGTAATGGATATACCCTTTGACGTCTCTACGTTCGAAAGGTTCGACGTAGAACTTCGACGTATTTTCAGTCAAGTCCGCGACATACCTTTCGAACTTCTCAGACTGACCCCAGGTTCTAAAATATCTATAGCGTGGAACAAACTCCAAACTGAAAATTCCTAAAGCGTTCGACATATTTGAAATAATAATGCGAAACAGTACAGTACCATCGCCGACCAGTACTGCGATTTAATAAAGTAAAAGTTTAAACGAACTCGATGCGAGAATGAATATCGTCCGAATATTTGTCTCATATGATATAAATTATCTTCGTTATTTATTAACCTCAACAATTCGCGAACATCAAATAACAATATTAAAGTTGATAAAAGGAGGGTTAAATTGAGATAAACGACGAACCATCGTCGTTCTCAAACGTTAACATTGCGATAAAAATCTTAAAAGGGTGCGTCATCGGAAAGCTTATTTCGCATTGGAGTTGATCTTTTTGAAGCGCGTTGTTTCCTATAGTTGCGATTTAGGTGAAAGCTTTTAAGCGATTATTTCGAATTAAACGTACGACCGTTTACAGTTTCGCTTTATTTTATCCGGCATCTTGGGGTGACGGGGAGGAGGGGTAAAGGGTAGGGTGGAGGGGCGGGGACGGAGAGGGGAACGAAGAGGGCAATAAGGACGGACGCGATAACGAACGTCGAATTTGCGGTCGCGTCGTCCGTTAAAAATACATTCTCTTCTTCGTTTCGATTCTCAAGAAGAAGAAAGAGTAAAGGAGTCGGCCGATATTACACTTCACTCCCATTCTCCATAAGGAATAACGTTTTTATCGTTGCGGTCGAGTCAGCTTTAATTCGCGAAACGGTCCTTATAATTCGTTCAGTACGGTTACGACTACGGTATTTCGGTTAAAGCATCGTTCGACGTAAAATTTATACGAGAAAGGATAAAGATGTTATCATCCTATGACCCCGACCAGTGGCGACGCCAAACTCGCCATAAGATTACGCTTTTACGAATTTGCCTCTTATATGATACGAACTGGTTTACTGTTCGCGGTCTGCGCCGTGTCCATAAATTCTGACTCTTCTTGTTGAAGTAACCGAGAGAAATAAATTTCTCTAGGTATTAAAATTTTTGTTTGTAAAAAAAAAAAAAAGGAAAAGTAACAGATTTCGTTCGACGAGGAAAAAGAAAGAAGAGAGAGAGAGAGAGAGAGAGAGAGAGAGAGAGAGAGAAAAAAAATATGAAGGAAACATCATATCCGTGGTTTAACATCGATTTTACGTGTTTACACCTTTTTCTCACACGAAGAGAGCCAATAATTCATCAAATTTCTCGCGTAGGATCGAAAGACAATGCCCGGATGATGCGAGCAACGTTACCAATACATCGAGATTGGCAAACACTTTCGCGAAATTTCTATCCAATTGTATCGTTCTCGGTGAATCTGTGAAATTCAGTTTGTTGACTCGGCGCAAACAATACCCATCCCAGTTACTACCCTCCATCTTTGGATAGCACGTATTCCGGTAAACATTTCGAATTAAGGGAAGGAAACGTGATTCTATGTATGATGATATAATTGAAATAAACGAAACGTTGCAATTATTAGAACGACAGATGTTTTTAGGACGTTAGAATGAGAGAGAGAGAGAGAGAGAGAGAGAGATCGTCCAGGGTACACGATATAAAAGAAAGGATAATAAATAAATTTATCAAATATTTCCTTTTTATTTTCTCCATACCTTTAATATATACCTATCGATATATCGAGTAAAAGCTGGCTACGGAAGTCACGAGCCAGCTCGCTATTCAATAATTCATGTCATTCGCTTGAAAAGCTTATACAGTTTCAACGCTATTCAGCCTGATATCGATACTCAGCGAATTCCAAGAATACAATGGAATACAAAGTAACACGCTGGGGACGGCACTCGAGGGATTCTACGCGTCGCTACGACGTGGGAGGCCGAAAGAGGGACAAGAGGAAAACGTCGCCGATACTTTACGATGTACTTTCTAAAGAAGGACTTTACATAAAAAAAAAAAGAAAGAAAATATATAAAAAGAAACGAGAGAGAGAGAGAGAGAGAGAGAGAGAACTGTTTTTCGTTTTTTATCAAAAAGAATATATCGAATCTTTTCACATCTCTCGTTCGAGTTAATACAACGTTACGACTTATCCATTTGTCAATGATGGGGCAAAGAGAATGATTATCTCGCAATAAAAATCAACGGAAATTGATTTGCTTCTTTTTAAATAGGAAACAAAAAAAAACAAAAAAAAGAAAAAAGAAACTTAGCTACGTCGTTATAAATATACAATAAAAATCTGTTCACGCAAACGAATGAATTATTAATTAAGGGTAAACGTTTCATATCACTCGATTCACTCGATCTAAAGCTAAGCTCTTAAATCTCAGTCACCTCGAATATTGTATCCGTTACGACGGGCCCTCCTCGTCTTCTACCATTTAAGGCTCGCTCACAACTCCACCAAACTATTATAACGTATTTTTTTTTTTTTCCCCTTTTCTTTTATGTTATTCAAATGGACGTAAACAAGAAATTGTTATGCTGCCGTGATCGGTATTATTCTTTCGACATTGTTCCTGGATCTTTCCTGTATGGGTAGAAAATTCGGAAAAGAAATTGGGAAAGGGAAAAGGATGCTGCGGGGAAGCAAGAAAAGGGTAAAAGAGAAAAGAAAAAACAAAAGAAAAAAAAATAATAAAGGAAAAAAACAAAAACAAGGAAGGGATGTCCGCACCCCGTTCGAACGTGTGTGTGTGTGTGTGTGTGTATGAAAGAGAGAAAGGGATGGAGAATGGAAAAGAGGAAGGTGAGGGTGAGTAGAGTGGGCCGGTAATCGCGTCCGGCCGTCGGATTAAAATGTTATTCGCCGCGGGCGGTCTTATCATACGAACCGTGCAGCAGCCCGGCCTGCCGCGTTGCGAATAACGATTTTGCATTTCGTTGTATAGAGTTCTTTCGCGTGCGCGTGTGCGCCGTCTCTCATGTTCGACGAGGAATAGTTTTTCTTTCCTTTTTTTCCCCCTCCCCTTTCTTTTATTTTTCGGTTTTTTTCTTTTTTTTTTTTTTTTTTCAATAATTTTCATTGCTCTTTTATTTCTCTTCCCGCTCCTCCCCTCCCCCCCCCGCTCCCCGCCCCTCCACGCCGTTCTCCTAATTCTCTCCCTTTTTTTTTCAACTTATTTTCGTTGGAAAGATAAAAGTAACACTTTCTACGGATTTTTCGAACGTTCGTTTCCCTCGGATATTACTTTAACGATCGTTGAACTTTTATAGATGAAACAAAACAAAAAGAAAAAAGAGAGAGAGAGAGAGAGAGAGAGAAAAGAAGGGCGAAAAAATGGAGCAGATTAAAAATTTCATTGATTCGCCTTTAAACATCGATCGAACGACAAAGGAGCAATTTCGAAGCCGGTAACGTTGCGACCATCGTTTGGCTGATATCGAACACGAAAATCGAAAGCGAGGCGGTAACTATCTGCGCCTAACATATTTACCCAACGTCACTCAATTAACGAACGGTCAATACGAACACGCGTGCGTCCTCACCTCCGAACAACGAGCCATTAATTTGTGTCCGTCGCGCGTGTTTGGCCGGCGGGACGAGGTAAATATCGTGTCTTCTCTCTAAAACCTTCATCGTCAGGTTACTCTTCTTCTTCTCCTTCTCCTTTTTTTTTTTTTCTTTTCTCTCCTTTTTTTTCTTCATACATAACGTCGTCGGATATCGTAATGTATACTTTAGGGGAAGAAAATCAGAGACGAGAGTGTGATTTAGAAAGATAGCGAGAGAGAGAGAGAGAGAGGGAGGGAGAAATTGAAACAAAAAGAAAGGATAGAAAAAAATTAAAAATCAAAACAAAAAGAAAATCCACGGCGATCGGAATCCAATAACACGAAGCACATTATTTACGGTAGGCTGCTAAAGCCTTTTTTTCTCATTCATTTTTTTTTTTTTTTATTTTCTCTCTCTTTTCTCTCATAAAAGCGAAAAATCTCGAACCACGTGAAATTTTTATTGCAAACCACGTGACTGCGAATAAAAATAATTCCGAGATTCATCCTTTCTTTTTTCCTTTTCTATTTCTTTTTTCTTTTTTTTCTTTTTTTTTTTTTTCACGAATCCTTCCGTCTCATTTGTCCACGCGAAACGAAGAGAAAGATGCCCGGGGTCGGTTTGAAAATCGTCGTATTCTCCCAGACGGAAGGGTAAGTCGATGAGGCCAGTCGCTCCCATTTTTACAGCCCGTTTCGCGACGTCTTTTGTACATTCTTGTAGTAATAAGCCTGACTGTTCGCCGGCGGAAAGTCCTGTTTATGAGAAACTCGTCGTATTTCAGGAACATTCGTGGCACCGTTAGGCCGCGCTAATCCAATAAAAGTACTTGCTTAAATTCTCATAAACGTAAATCCTCTCACGCTTGAGAAAAAGAAGAAAGAGAGAAAGAAAGTAAAAGGAAGGAATAGAAGAGAGAGAGAGAGAGAGAGAGAGAGAGAGAGAGAGAGAAAAATAAAGCATAAATTCACCGCCACTTTTTCATCTTCTCTCCTGGCGTGACTAACTTCTCCAACCCTATATCTTCAATCTCTCGCTCGTACCATCGTCCTCTCGTTTAATATCCTTCCTCGAATTTTGCGCAACCCTCCTACGACTTTATGCTAAAGGAATTCGCGAAATATCGAATCGACGTGCAACGCTCGAAAGCCCCTTGCGATTTGCGTTAAATGTATTATCAACTTACCATAATGACATTTTATGGTACTAAACGATTATAAATGGACGAACGAATCTTGAGAGAATGTAATTCTCACGATGGTAGTAATATCGTCTTGGATAAGCAGTGACACGGGCGTTGTGAAATCGTGCGAGAATATCTTCTTCCTATTCTTTATCAGAGTAAGTATTTGTGTTACATTGGAATCCGGCGTCCACGGCTCCGAGCTTCCTACGAAATCACGATAACCCGGCTGAGTGAATCGCTTGTCTCGTCGAGCCGGTCGTGCGAATTAACGAGGTCCGAATACTTTAGTCGACCGCCCGGAATTCGCAACGTCGATGGATTCCATCGAGATGACCAATTAAATTCGGACTAACCGGGTAGTCGGTATTCGATCGGCCATCCGATTTATTCACGGGCCCGCAGGTAGCACCAGTTTTGCTACAAATCTTCATTAATTAAGGAGAACACGGAAGGGATGTCCGTTTGATCTTTCAGCGAAACAACCGTACTTAAGATAAAGCAGCTATTTTGTTTATTTCGAAGATCGCCATTGGATTCACCTTTCAACCGCGAAAGGAAAAACCGGAACGTCGCGAACGTATTATAAGAACCTCCGATATTTCCTAACTAAGAGTAACCGGTCTATATTTTCCAAAATCCAACGAACCAAAGACCCTATTGCCCTTATCAACTCGAAAAAGGGGAGGAGGGCATTATTAAACGAAGGTAAAAGGGTACATTAATTTTGGATCAACAAAGACCGGGGTGCCTTTTCTTCTCAATACCAGGAACCCGATCTTATATGACGTGGATACTTTATTACGACGCTAACGGTAAATCACGCTTAGAGATATTTCAATTGGAGAATGTGTCCGAGAGTGTGGCCTGTTCTAGGAAAATAAGAGGGAGATAAAAGGTAAGGAGTACAACAACAAGACGAGGAGGAGAATTTATCGTCGGTGAGCAGAGAAGAGAGGGGAAAAGAGAGAAAGAGGTTCGGAGGCGCGTGCCCAAGCGTGTACAGGTTGCCACCCGCATCCATGGGAGGGCCACCGTAGAGTTTAATTTTTTTTTTTATTTTTATTTTTTCTCTTTCACTCTCACTCTCTCTCTCTCTCTCTCTCTCTCTTACTCTTTTCTCCATCATCTTCCCCCGCTCGCTCTTCGTGCTCTCCACATCGCCCGAAGCCCTTCTTAATCAGCGATCGCAGCTTGGAAAAAATAAATCGTCGCATTATTCAAGGGGCTGGTATTACGGATCACGTAAAAAACGAAAGAAAGAAAGAAGGAAAAAAAGAAAGAAAGAAAAAAAGAAAGAAAGAAAGGAGAAGAAGAGGAAGAGGGAGGAAAAGGGAAAGGAATGGGGCAACGAGTTGAAGAAGGAGAGGATGGCAATAGCGGCGGGGGTGGGTGAGGCAAGAAGAAGCCTTCGCTCGTATAGCCAGCGAGATAACTTTCTGTAATTCAACCGTACGGCGACGAATACTAATTCCCGCCATTTATCTTACGGGCTGCTTCGTGCGGAACTTTTTGATCCTCGGCACCTGTCCTTTCCTTAACCTGCCGGTAGCCGCGTGAACGGCTAACAGCATCCATCGCATACTTCCTACCATCACCCACTCAAAACTAAACGTTCTTTGTTCAACCTCCAACCATTTTACTTATTTACTTACTCGCTTGCTTGCTTGCTTACTCATTTGCTTACTTGCCTCTACTTTCTCATTATATTAGAAATTCTAACAAATCTTTCCGTTACCGACTACTTACAAAAATGAAGACGTTACGAGGAATTTATTTCAATGTCACTTTTATTCTTCCGTTCTTTTACGAATTCGACGCGAAATTTAGGGAACGATCCATAGGACGGTTAACAATTTTAACGAAAGTCTCTCTCTCTCTCTCTCTCTCTCTCTCTCTCTCTCTCGCTCTCTGTGTCTCTCTTTCTCTCAATACAAATTCACTTTTACCGGCGACACGGAAGGCAAAAAAATTCCGTGTGATTAGCATTAAGTAGGAAAAGTTTCGTCCGCCGGGAAGGCCCTCTCCCATCGTCCGATTTAATTTGCTCGAGCTACGTATTAACCCCTCGAAGCCTTCCTTCCTTTCTTCCTTCCTTTCTTCCTTCCTTCCTTCCTTCCTTCCTTCCTTCCTTCCTTTCTTCCCTCCCTTTTCGGTAAAGAGAAAGCGGCAGGCCAATGAACTATATTTAGCGGGAACTTTGTACTGCAGTTCATGGGAACTACGCGCGAACTAGCAAATTAAAATCAAAAAGGAAAAAGCCGAAAAGTCTATGGTGGGAAACATCTAAGAGAAAAGGGATAAGAAATTAGTTGGAAATTCGATGAGGACAGTTTTAATTACATAGTAAACTGCTTGTTATATCACCTCAACTTTTCAACTATACGCCCCTTACCTTTATAGAAATTCTTCCTTCGAAGTGTCTCTTTTTAAGGATGAACTCAACGATATATATATATATATTCGAGGACATCGAAAGTTTTTTCGTCAAAGAAGTAAAGATACGATAAAGATATCGATAATGCCCGCATTGTCTTCTGTCGATCCTTTTTTGAAGGACGGGATTGGATCGTTGCGCATATATCTCGAAAAAGAAAGATTGATAACGACGAAAGACAAATGTTAATCAACGGCTTCTTTCTTCCCTTTCATCTGACGATAGTCGTTCAATCTTCGGGAAGGAAAATCGGCGAACGAAATTACCCAAGGTAGATATATTCGCTTATCGGTAAGAAAAGAGTAAGATTGAAACGAATATCAAGGATATTTTGATTTAATCGTTACAACAATCGATCACGCGGGAAACGTAACGACGATGTTAAACGAAACAATCGGCTTTGGATTTACCCTGAGTGAACGTAACAGAAAATGGTAGGAACATCGATCAAATTCTGAACTGATCTAGACCTCGGTCACTATTATACGAAGATCTTACTGGTTAAGAGCTTGTAATGAATTTTCCTCTTTCTCATCTCTCTCTCTCTCTCTCTCTCTCTCTCTCTTTATATCTCTTAACGTTTTTCATTCCTTGCAAAGGAATACAACGCAAGATAGTTTGGGGTTGTGTTCAACGCGTCGTACGTCTCGTAATTCAGGCCACGGAACGCCGAGGAGATACAAAGGTGTGTTCCTGGAAAAGCAACGGCTAGAGTTGGAAGAGAGAGAACTCCTCTCCTCGAAGAGGTCATTTCCACCAGCTCGTTAACCGTGAATCGTATTATGTATACGTCGGTAGTTACGACGCTACTACTACTACTACTACTACTACCACTAGTACACGGCAAGGAGTAAGAAAAAGAACGAAGGAAAACGGAAGAGAGAGAGAGAGAGAGAGAGAGTGAGAGACGAGAAAGGTTTAGAGAGGAAAAATCTTACCAAGAGTTCGCACGTGTGCGGAGGAGCTAAGCACTTTTCAAAAACGGGAGAGCGAAAGGAGAAATGGAAAGAAAAGTAACTAACGTCGGGAAATTACGGGCGTATCGTGGTAAAAATGTTGTTCGTTAAAAAGCACGCGCACGAGTGCACTCCGTGTATAACCTTTTCTCCTCCAAAGCGAACCGAGTTTGATATTAAATCATCATAAATTTCCATGGCCAATTGCCGTAATGTCTGTTGGCAGGCTAGTAGCAACATTTCGAACTCCTCTTCTCGGTTTCGTTATTCGTGGAGTAGCGTTGTCTGACTCGTTCGCCTTTACTACTGTAAGAGACGACGAATCGTCATTTCGATTTGGTCGGTGAAAAAAATGTATGGAGAAAGGAAAGAGAGAGAGAGAGAGAGAGAGAGAGAGAGAGAGAGAGAGAGAGAAAAGATAAAGAAAAAAAAGCCGAATAAAATGTCGCGTCTCCTCAATTTGTTAGTACAGGCGGGATAATAATATTTTTACGTCGTATCGACGTAAATATATTTATGCGATGTATCTTATCGTATAACAGACTCGTTTTACCTTTTTCCTTATTTTTTTTTTTTTTTTTTTTAATAAATTCGTTTCATCGTCACCGGCGTTCCATTCATTTATTGCATTCAACTTAGTTACTCGTTGTTTCGATTTACGTCGCACTCGTAATTTTTTCTACGACCGAGTTGGACCATTCGTTCGAGAAAACAAAAAGAAAAAAAAAAGAGCGAAAGAAGAAACAAAAAGGTACAAGAAAAGAAGAGGTAGAGCGTTTTAACATGAGTCTTTGGCGCGAAAGAATTCTAAACTCCTGTTCGTGTACGTATTTGGTAATGAATTTTGGTGGTCCAGGTATTTCGTCCTGTCGACGGTCGTCGTGTTCTTCTTCGATCTTTCGAAAAGATCGATGATCATTTACGATTACTCGTAATCTTCGAATTAACGCGCGACACATGATGACAATATATACGTTCTCTAGACGGTATTTAAATAATAGAACGATAATACGATTATAGTTCGTCTATTATAATCAACGAAATACGATCGGAATGAATATTTCGAACGACAGAGCGAAATTAGAAACCGTGGAACGTCGAATGTCACGATTAATTTAAAATAGTAGATTCGTGCTTTATAGTCTAATTTCGGTTTAAAGTATCCATAGATAGAATAACGTTATCATCTTGTATTATCGTTTATTCGTACGTATGTATGTTCCATAATTATGTTTCGAGAGCGATCGAATTTCGTCCAAGTTTCACGGAAATTATTGACCACGTATTTTACGGGTATCTATCGTCGGGCAAAGTATAAACGCGAATTACCAGATCGTAC
>OU426851.1:2590088-2605088 GCA_911387685.1 Dolichovespula media | reverse complement strand
CTCTCTCACCGCTTTGTATTTGATATTTCCTAGAAATGCAGGCGACCGTCGAATATATGTATACTAAAGAAAATACCACAGTTCCTGTATACAAAAATATATTTTCCGTAAATAGAATTGTTGAAAAGGCACGATTAATTCGATCGTTGAGAGATGAAAAAGAAAATAAAAGGGACGGTAAAAATGTCACGTTTAAATTAGACCTCGCTCGAGATATTCGACAATACTATTGTTTGATTGGTTTATGTATTTAATCAGCAAACATAGCCGAGCCAGAGTCTCGTGTTATCCACCTCGTTTAAATATCCCGAAGAGAGGGAAAGAGAAAAGAGAGAATCATTTCGTCGGGAAGTTAATATAATCGTCGTCTTACGATCGACGAAAAATCATTGCGCGTGCGCGTGCGCGTGCGAGAGGACGCGTTTAAAACACACAAGAAGTAAGTAAGAAACTTAGGTCCTATCCCAAGACGCCCCAGGGCGATGCGTGCCTCGCCGTTCGGACTTTTCTTTTGGCCCTGTTGCTCGGCCTCCCGGCTCTCGTCTGGTATTATGGGAGAATTTTAAACGGCAAATATTACGAAATTCTTTCGCTTAATCTTCCACGACGTTGCTCGTCATCTTCGTGGTTAACGCCGAATTAAAATGATTAATCGATTGATGTAGAGAACAACGAGGAAGAAAGAAATAATTTAACGAACGAAATTTTTGTTAATAACTGAACGAATGAAAAAAAAAAAAAAACGAAGGGAAAAAAGGAAAAAGAGAAAGATTTGAATCGGAAAGATATTACTTAAGGGTATCTCTAATTTCGAACGATTGAGATTTTTGTTCTTCTCAAAAGAATTAAAAAAAGGAGAGAGAGAGAGAGAGAGAGAGAGAGATAAAAAGAGTAAAAAAGAATCGTGTTCTCGATCAATCAGGATCGTAGATTATCCTGGTGCCGCGAACGAGCCGACGCGGAGTTGTAACAGGTTCGTAGCGTGGCTTAATGGTCCCTGCGTCACCCTTAGCCGGGGCGGTCGCTATCGAGGATATTTATCGTCGAATATATATATATATATATATATATATATATATATATATATATATATATATATCCTATCGATGCGCGAGCCTCGCCTAAATCTTTCGCTGGCGCCGATCGCCTTACACGCGAGGGGGAGGATGCGAGGAACGACGACGAGCGATCCAAAACTCATAGTACCTCGTATATTCGAGCATCGAAATGTTCACGATGGAGAGAGTTCTCGCTCTCTCTCTCTCTCTCTCTCTCTCTCTCTCTCTCTCTCTCGCTCTTTCTCACTCCCTCTCTCTCTCGTGCGGAGGTAAGGGGAACGGCTTCATAAATATGCAGAACCAATTATGGTTTGGCCTTCTCATCCTTCTCTCGGCGTATTCTTTTCGTCCGGAGAAAACTATTATTTCTTTTTCCTCCTTGATTTTCATCGAGTGATCTCCGTTGTACATATATCTATTCATTTAGATACATCGATTTTCTTTCCGCGATGAAATTAATCAGGAGCTTCATTTTTCTCGCGACATTTTAGGCATCCCACCTCCCCCCCCCCAAAAAAAAAATAAAAAAAAAATAAAAAAGAGAGAAATGAACGTAAGCCACTTCAGGACAAAAACTAATCGACGTGGCTTCTTTGGAAAATCGTCCAAGGCATCGACTCAGGCATGCAGGGACGTAGAGAGAGTAGGCTTGTCTAAATACCCAGGTAGGTTTGGTACGTTGAGGAGCGTTCGGTAAAAAGGCTTGTTCCGTTTTTCCCTCCATCGGCTAGAACCGAACGTTCCCATTTGTATCGTTGAGCGAGGACATTTTTCAGAGAACGCCGACCGAGGCCATCTCGCGCGTTTTCCCCTCCGGGTGGCCACCATGAAGAAGGGATTTTACGAGATGCGATCGACTTGCCGTTTCGCAAATCGTTTTCGAGGGAAGCCCGCTCGATCTGGCAAAGACACGTTTCGATCATTAAGGGAAGAGCTCCGAAAGCGGCTTTCGGAATATTTGTTACTTTCGACTGGCCGCCATTACCAACGGTAAACCTTCGATCTCGTCTCTCTCCCTTCCGAATAAACGAAGAAATGGGGGGAAAATCGAGCTGCTCGCTACTTCGACGATAATGATCCTTCTCAATTCTTTCCTTTCCGCCTGACTATTTCCCCTCTCTATCGTCGTTCGTTTATCGTTCAACCATAGCTAAAATCCAACTATCCCCCACTAAAAGGTAACTACGAATAGTAACTACAAGATCCGGTTTGTCGGTAAGATTGCGACTTCCGCAAAACGCATTTCGAATATTAAATCTTTATTTCCACGAGGATTCTCACCTCGTCTCCATAAAAATTTATTTTTCCTCTACTTCTTCGTCTTCTTCTTCTTCTTCCTCTTCTTCTTCCACCCCGTCGTTTCGATCGAAATCTTTCTCTTCGTTTTTTCCTTCCCGTACTTCGTGATCGTGAAAAATAAAAATAATAAGTACTTTAATCGACATCGTTGGTAGGTCCATGACTCGGTTAACGAAAATACGTTTTGCCAGGAAAGTACGCGATGAAATTTCTCATGGAATTTCCGTTTATTGGAATTCGTGCGAATCGCAATAAGAGGATTCAAAAAGAATAGTACGATCGTTTATCGAGGCGAACCACGAACTTTCCTGATAAATCGTATTTTCCTTCTATACTGCCACAAATTGTTTTTATCCGTATTCCGATGGTACTTCACGACTGACTCGTATGAATTTTCGTATAGCGCATTCTGGTAGTGGTAGTAAATCGTCCACAAAGAATCGTGGCTTAATCCTCATTTATATCCATTTATAAATGAGATAATATATATATACATATATATTGATATAACCATTTTTTCAAAAAGTTTACTTAGAGAAAGAGAGAGAGAGAGAAAGAGAGAGAGAGAGAGAGAGAGAGAGAGAGAGAAAAGAAAGGAAAGAAAAGTGTAGCGAATTTCTCGAGTCATTTTTTCGAATACGTGTCTCCAAGGAAAAGGAAGAAAGAAAAAAAGTATAAAAAGATAGAGGAAGAGGAACAGGAAGAGGAAGAATAAGAATGAGAAAAAGGAAAGGTCTCGGTTCCTTTCGTCTTGAAGGTCCAACAAACGCACGATTCACGTGACCAGCAGGGTCGTCCCAGGGCGAGGGACTCAGGTGCACCGTGGCTGCCAGTGACAGCATAAAATTTGTCAGGGCGATTCTACGCTAAATTTTACGTAGCTCCAGCTCACCTGGGATCCTGTAAATTCGTGCCCTATAGTCCCTATAGCTCTATCGTACTTACGTAGGTGGATAATATAGAGACGATGGCTGGGACGGTCGCGATAAGCGGCCATAAGCAAAATCGAAAGGCCGTTTCTGGGTGCACCTCCCGTCGTGCTTACTCGCGCGCTAACCTTTTCTCTTCGTCCACGAAGGATCGACGATGTCGTTCCAATGAAAAACGACGAGCCACCGCAGCTCCCCTCTCTTTACTCGATACCGAATTGTCTCTTTTCAGGTGTCTGTCCCTTCCCTGCCTTAAGAAGGTTAAGACGTTCTATCGTATTACTTATTAAACGATCGGCAAATTATTATCTTTATCGTATAAAATAAACGATGAATGACGACATACACAAGCAACGCGCGATCGACAAATTTCCTATCGACGATTACATCAAACGATGAATTGTACGTAATCGTTTTCCGAAAAAAAATAAATAAATAAATAAATAAATAAAGATAGAAAATAATATTTAACTGGCCGAATATTATTAACTCGCACCATCGCGTTTTCGCGGCTTAAAGTATCAATAAATAGAAATTCGTTGGATGTTTTTACCCACGATCGTTTACGATTTATTTCTCACCACTAATTTTGAAAATCGAGCTTCGCAACGACAATCACCGAAAACTCCATAGGTATGGGGTAGTTTATCGGTGACGCCCTAGCGAAATAATTGCTTTCGCAATTGGTTCACCTCCGTGTGAGCTAAAGCATTCATTTTGTACAGAAAACCTACTATCCCTACAATTTCGAATGACAAGATTATAAGCCACTCAACGCGCTCCAATAGATCGATCGTTTTCAAAAACAGTAACGGTGTTAACCGCGATCAATAAAATGAAATATTTACGCTTTCAACCAGAAAGAGTAAATCTATTCTCTCTCTCTCTCTCTCTCTCTCTCTCTCTCTCTCTCTCTCTCTCTCTCTCTCTCGTTCTTTTTACTAGATGAAGGTAACAAGTATATATTAAAGGAGAAAAAATTCATTGAGATATAAACTCGTAATACGAATAGGAGACGTTAGAGTTTTCCTGAAAACTCGTGACATAATTTATGATGAAAGAAAAAGAATAAAAAGAAGGAGAGGAAGAGGAAGAAAAAGAAGAGGAAGAAAGGCAAAAGACTCTGAAAAGTACGTAGGGACTTTTCTCGAAAGAGAGAAAATAAATAACGTTGTCGTCCGCGAAGATCCGAGAAGGAAAAAGGGTATTTTCGTTCGTAACGCGCGCATTCTCCGCGCGCGTTGTCCTTATGTCTACTACGTAGAGAAAGAGAGGGTTGTTTGTTTGGACTTAGTTTACGGGGCGAGTGTAAGGAAACCGAAGAAGACTGCTAGAAGCTGGCTCCACGAGATGAATCGACTGGATCGAGTCGATGGTGGAAAAAGGACGACCTCAAGGGATCGATTCGCGATACACGTTTAAACAATTTCGATTGTAGTGGTTGGTTGGCAATCAACTATTTTATAATTGATAAATGGTAATTCGTTACAATTGCTCTTGGCCGACTTTAGTCGTAGATAGAAAAATTGAATTAGAAAAGTAGTCGAAATAAATGTATGGTCGAGAGATAGAAGAAGAGGTAGGAAAGAGAGAAAGAGACAGAGACAGAGGGGGAGAGAAGAGAGAGAGAGAGAGAGAGAGAGAGAGAGAGAGAGAGGAGGGCAATTATTAGGCCGTAGCTTAACACGGGGTCCCTTAATATGGCGATGGAGAGTTTCGGGCGCGTATACGCGAAGCGGTATACACGGTGCCGGGACAAAGCCGGCGGACGACGGGCCGATACAGGAGGTCAAAAATGCGCTCAAAAAATTGCCGCCAATTTGAATTGCTAATGAGGATGGCGGTGCTTGCGTTCGGCCTACCGGTGCAAAACAATGGTCCGCGGTATAGCGGTATACCCTCCTCCGAGAGTCGGCGAAACGAACGCCGGTGACGAAGTCCATATAAGTGTTCCGTTTGGCTCCGCAGAAATGCAGCCGAGGGGAGAAATAAATGAGCAAAAAGGCAGGGATGCCTCTACCAACGAGAGACGAAGAGAAATCCGATGGTGGAGGTGGAGATGGAGATGGTGAAGCAAGAGACGAAGAGAAGAAGGAGGAGGATGAAGAGAATGAGGAGGAGGAGAGAGAGAGAGAGAGAGAGAGAAGGATGGAGAATGCGGAGGAGGTGGAAGAGAAAGAGGAGGGTGAGGCGACAGAGAGGGAGATTCCCGAACGCATCCTAAATAATTAGTCACTGCCACATCCTCCTCGCTGGGCCCTCCGTGCGAGCGAGCGAGAGCGAGAGCGAGAGCAAGCTTACGATCGAAGAGAGAGAGAGAGAGAGAGAGAGAGAGAGAGAGAAATGAGATGGAGGTTGAGGGTGGGGGCGACTCACGTCACGTGGGAAACGTGGGAAGAAGGAATAAACGAAACGAAGTTGGTGAGAAACTATAAGGGTGGAGTATAGGACGTCATCCCCGTGTGATCAAAGCGAACCGATCGGAACCCCCCTTTGGCTTTCTTCCCTTTCTTCCTTTCCTCCCTCGACTCCTAGAGAAAAGAAAAATTTCTCGATCTATAAATCGATCTACCTATCTATTTGTATGTATATCGCGCGCTCCGTGGCAAACAATCGTTCGCCTTTAATTCCTATCTCGCAGAGTTATATTTAGAACGGACGGTTATCCTCGCCTCGGCGCACTCCGTGTAATTGGATCGGCAATGTATCGGTAATCGAGAACGAAATGCCGAGCCGTACTTCGAGACGTCGCGGTAGATTTGCGTCATAAAAGGGAATACTATGTCTACTTTTTGCGTGTTGACGCGTTAGAAAGGGAGAAAATACTATGGCCGTGCGACGTATGAAAAGTCGACGATATAGCTTGGTGTATATCATAAAGTATATCTCCTTGAACAGTAACGGTGAGTTTGTAGTTGTGAAATTGCAAAACTCGTCGTCGACATCTAAGAAAGTGGTGTCCATGAAAATGACGAAGAGTCTGTATCGTTAGTGGTAACGCATGGTGATCGAGAGAGTAAAAGATAGAGAAAAAGAGAAAGAGAGAGAGAAAGAGAGAGAGAGAGAGAGAGATCAGGTTTCCGAGGATAATCGGCTCGCGATCGCTCGAGGCCCGAGCAACTTTGTTGTTCCCTGCCATTATAAATCCCGACGTTTACGGTCTAAATTAATATTCGAGCTCGCAGGAGCGCGTTAACGACAACGGACTCGCTCGGTTGCTGCTATCGGCCTATCGAGAACGTTTAATTCGTCGAAGCGTTTTATTCCGAGCGATCCGATCGTCGTCCCTTTTCCCTACCATCGTAAGCGAGAAGGAGCTAGCGAGCGTGCGTGCGTGCGTGCGTGCGTGCGTGCGTGCGTGCGTGCGTACGTGCACACGAGCGAGAGAGAACGATAAAGAGAAATAAAAGAGAGAGAGAGAGAGAGAGAGAGAGAAAAAGGGAAGACTAAGGACGGATCAGCGCCGTGGAGCGTGTCCGAGCATTCGTCCTTGATAAGATACACCGCGAACCTACCGCGAACCTACCGCGGCGAATGCGCGCTACAACGACGACGAAGAGGTAGAAGAGAAAGAGAAGGAGGAGGAGGAGGAGGAGGAGGAGGAGGAGGAAGAGGAGGAAAAGGAGAAGGAGGATAGGCCGTGTAACCGGTAACCGGCAAACCGCGAACCGCATTCCCGCGCTAAATACTACCAGACCGTGCGTGGATTCTTCTACGAGGACACGTGCAACCGATTCTCCCGCCTTCCGGTTAAACGTCATCTCTCCTACTCGCTTCCGTTCCTTATGCACCGTACGTATCTGTCTACTATGATATATGTACTTGCACATATAATAGATAACTTTTCAAGTAACCTCCGATCTATACCGTTGTATTTTTTTTTTTTTTTTTTTTTTGTTATTCCCTCGACTCTCTTTCCTTTTCCTCCCATCTTCCTTCTTTTTTCCCCCGTTCCTTTGTTCCTTTGTTTTCTCTCGTTTCTTTTCCTTTCATATTTATTTTCTTCCTTTTTCCTTCTTTTCCCTCTTTTCTACCTAATCGACGTCGTATTATATCGATTATATTCTTACGAAATGCCAACGCGTTTTCCCCTCCTTAGTTTCTCGACTTCTTGACTTACGACTTCAGACACCGGCTGTACGAACGTAGCTGGTAGCTATGAATGTAATTAACGATCGCGTTAGAAGTCATGCGTCAGCATCTTATCTGCTCCATTACATCTCCGTTTCGCCAAGGTATATATATATATATATATATATATATATATATATATATATATATATATGTATGTATGTATGTGTGTGTGTGTGTATCGTGTCAACGAGTCACCACCGACAATCCGGCATGCATCGCGAACGAGAACGATTATCGATTTTTAAGTAATTTTATCGCGACCAAACCGATAATTATTTACTTAACGTCGTTTTTCCCGAAGTAGCATAAACGCGAGAGACGATACTTATCTCTCGTTTTATCCCGTGACCTGGGTAAAAAAAAAAAAGAAAAAAGAAACGTGGACTTTGGACCCTTTTGTACTAACTTCCGTCTTTACGTCAGCTCAACCTTGTTCGACAATTATGGTACTTAGAGGATACTCCAAAGCCGAGGATGGTTATGATGAAGAATAGGAGGACTTTGGAGGTGCATGAGAGATATGTGGAATCGATCGATACTGCAATATCGCCTCGATGATGGTCCATCTCTCTCCCTTTGAGTGTCTCCTCGTCGTGAAGATCCTCGAACGTGCGATTATATTCTATGAGTGTGCGCGCCCGCGTGCGTATGCGTGTGTATGTACGTACGTACGTATGTATGCATGTACGTGATTATGTCAGGCCAATTGGGGGTGTAACCATTCTATCCGTTAATGACTATTATCATATATTTAACAATAAGTAGAAATCGATACGAAAGAAAATACGAGATATTTCATGCCTATCGCTCTTAATTTCTTATTATGCCGCTAATAAGAACGTAATTTATTTTACTATGCAATAATAAAAATGGTTAGAATGTCGGCCTCTCTCCCTCTTTGTCTCTCTCTCTCTCTCTCTCTCTCTCTCTCTCTCTCTCTCTCTCTCTCTCTCTCTCTCTCTCTCTCGAAGTAGAAGAAGAAGAAGGAGGAGGGAGAGGTCAAGGTAGACATTATTTCAAGGCAACGCGTAAGCGAGCAATGACGCGAGGAGAAAGACGAAGCTCGCTCACAGGTGAGAGAAAAAGAAAAGGAGAGAGGGAGAGAGAGAGAGAGAGAGAGAGAGATAGAGCCGGGGCTCTCTCGGTCGGGGCTCCTTTTGTTTTTCTACCTGTGGCTCGAGATGTATTTGGTAGCCGATTCGTCCATATAAAGCGACAAATGTCCTTTTACGGTTTGGATCGGTGGTATCCGAGGTACCACCACGGCGTGCTCACTGACTTGGGGATCTTATGTCAGAACTTTTCTAGTAATAGTCTTTGTTCCATGCCACTTGCCTTTGATTAAAATCCTTAATGACCATTTAGCAGTAGCTCTCGATTACGAGAAAACTCTCGCCAACTTGTTTTCTACTTCTTTGCTCTCTCTCTCTCTCTCTCTCTGTCTCTCTTTCTCTTTTCTTCTCTCTTTCTCCCTCATCTACGTTCGATTCGTCCGACAGCGAACGATCTCTCTCGTTCTTCTTCTCTATTCCATCGAAAATTTCATTTCGGTTGTCGCCTCCGACGACGATTTCGTCGATCCGTCAGAATAAGCCTGAGAAAGTCGAATTGGCTCGTTCGCGCTAAATTAAATTAGAGTTTTCACGAGCGATGTATCCAACGTAGTAGACGGGGTCGTGTTCGTTTTTAGGTCGGCGAAACGATTCCGGTGCTTTTCCAAACGGCGAGAACGTGATCTTCGCGCCCTTGCGTTTTAACGATCGGTACGAACGTGGAATTTCGTTCGTCTACGTCTCTGCGCGATGTTCGCGCAGGCATCAACGCGACACGTCGGAGTTCTGTTACGACGACGACGACGACGACGACGACGGCGACGACGGCGACGACGACGACGGCGACGACGGCGACGACGGCGACGGCGACGACGACGACGACGACGACGACGACGAAAGGAGATCGCGCGCCAAGGAGGTAAGCCCTTGTAGAGACAGCCGGTCCAATTGTCCGTCTTTCCTTCTCTCCTACCTTCCGGCAGTTTCCATCTCTGTCTCCTACTCTCTCTCTCCCCCTCTCTCTCTCTCTCTCTCTCTCGCTCTATCCCTCTCTCCTCTCTTTCTCTCTCGTTTCTACTTCCAACCAAGAGACATCGGCATTGCTCTTGCCCGAACGCGCACGCATATAGCTCGCCGCACGTAGTAGGAACGTTATTCCGTGCAGCTGCCACCTGCAATGCGTACGACACTTTAACCGTTCCTGTTACTCCCGATACGTCTATCTATGGCGGTATCGATATCCGTACCGATCTCACGGGTCAGCTTAGTTTTCTAGGAACAACGAGCCGCTCTTTTTATCCTCCTTGGAAATCTAGCCGATCCTATTATATAGACGCATTCTGATTCTTACGATTCGTCATACGATGATATAAAAATATTCTATGATACGTTATTAAAATACGTAACCCGATCGTTTCGTAACTTTAGGTAATTAACTTTAGGTCGCACATGGGAACGAAGAGAGACCCGAGGACGGACACGAGGCGAGCGTGGTTAAATAAACGATGAAACCATCCGCGGAGAAAATATTTTTATGGAAATTCGTGGTTTAAATGAACGAAGAAAAGTTTTGTCATATGTTTCGCAACTGACAAAGGCTCTTCCCGGCGGAAACACGTAGCGTGGCCCATCGTAATATCGCGCATATATGCGTACGGGAATGTCTACGGAGACAAGGCGATGCTAATGCGGAATGCAACAATGTTCGTTTTCCTTTTTACACGCGCAATATACTTTCCGCATGATGGATGTTGCTCTTTTATAAAACCTGTAGAATAACAACATCAGCAGTCGTGAAACTATCGATCGACTGAAACCTGTTGTCGATTTTTTAGTTGGCCGACGAGTAGGGTGAGTAGATGGATATAGAGAAAAAAGAAAAAACAAAAAATAAAAAACCAAAAAGAAGGAAAAATAAATCTTTCTCTAGGGGAAAAAGGAACGCTGCAACGGGACCACAAAAATTGAATCGTTCATCGAACAGGAAGGAGTATCAAAAATTGATATTAATGCGGAACATGGACGTACGTACGGGAGCGATTTGTTCCAGTAGGAAAAAAAAAAAAAAAAAAAAACAAATCTCTTTCCAAAAAATCTCTTGATTGATCTATATAATCTGATTCATAAATTCACATCGTCCAATATATATAATACTAATTTCAATGGCGTTTCCCAATTATCCGATTCCCAAATCCCTTCAATAGGGATTTATCGTTGTAATCGTTTTTCTTCATTGTTATCGAATTAATTAAACGTCGGAAGAAAAAAAAAATAAATTAAAAGAAAAAGATGACAGAGGGGAAGGCGTAATTAAAATCCATATAATGACGAATATGAAATAGCATTCGTTAGTGAGCATTGAAGGAATAAAAGATCTCTAGGACTCTCTCTCTCTCTCTCTCTCTCTCTCTCTCTCTATCTCTCTCTATCTATCTCTTTCTCTCTCTATCTCTTTCTCTCGAGTGGTACTCGAGTATAGATGCATTTCTCTCGGTAGAAAATTAAACGTTTAAGGAGGAGAATTTCGGTTGGTTCCCCTAACCAACTTCCGGTGCAAATTCGCAAAGTCGTATTCGCCGGTTAGAACGCTAGACGATTCTTCGGGCGTTCTTGAAAAAGAATGGGAGACGCGCCATTCGACGTGATCTTCGCCGTTAGAAGAGAGGAGGCGGCGCAACCGGAATGCCGATGAAATCCACGATCTTTCGGGAGGCGGCAACGAAGAAGAAGAAGAAGAAGAAGAAGAAGACGACGACAACGACGACGACGGGTAGGATACATCCAAGCGGAGTTATTCGTTTACCTATTCCTCCTGCGTTCGCTTCCAATCCCTTAAAACGCAGTCGAGAGTTCGAAGCGTCGATTCTCTCTTTCTATCTCCCTATATCTCTCCCCATCTCTATTTCTCTCTCTCTCTCTCTCTCTCTCTCTCTCTTTTTCTCTCTCACACACACACTCTCTCCCATCTCTTTTCTCTTACTTCTGAAGCTCCGAATTCTCACGTTCTTCGCTTCCTTAGGATTCTTCCACGAATCGCGTGGAACGCCGATTTGCCGGGGAAGAATTTTCATCGCGGCGCACCTGCGACGTACGAATCTTGGTAGAGGCGCAACGAGGAAGGAAGATTGTGGAGGAATAATAGAAAAGGGAAGGAAGGAAGGAAGGTAGAGTAGGTTCGAACGAAGAAAGGTAGGTAAGAAAAGAAAGATGGGAAGAAGGGGAGAGAGAAAAAAGGAGGGGGTGGGAAGAAAGTAAGTAAAGAAAGAAGTAAGGAAGTAAGGATGGAAAGAAAGAAAGAAGGAAGGAAGGAAGGAAGGAAGGAAGGAAGCTGCACGACTACGTACGGCCGACAACCCAACGCCGAGTATCCAGAAGTGGAAGTTTGCAAATTCAATTTCTCGCTTCCACGAAGCGCCGCATATTTCGCCGCTTCTCGAAGCACGCGGAGCGTGAAAAGCTGCTAAAGCGCTAAGGATTTCTTCGTCTAGGCGAGTCCTTTCGACGTCCTTTCGACGTTCCTTCGCCGCCTTTCGCGGCACATCGAATTTCCTTCTTAAAAATGTTCCTCGGTGAAAACTTCCCGCAAAGAGGGAAACGCGCGGGAATCCTCTTACTCTCTCTCTCTCTCTATCTCTATCTCTCTATCTCTCTCGCGCGCGCTCGCGCTTTTTCATTTTCTCTTTCTTTCCTTCTCTTTATATCATTCTTTTTTTATTTATTTTCTTGCATTTCGTTCGTCTCGCTCAGTGAATCTTTTCAAAAGTTAAGAGTCGATTAGCGTAAGTCGATAGTGGAAACGTCGTTTGCTAAAGCGGACTACAACAGAGAGAAAGAGAGAGAGAGAGAGAGAGAGAGAGAGAGAGAGAGAGAGAGAGACAGAAGAGAGAGGACAAGAGGGTAGGAATGAAATAATAATGGGGGAAGAATGCGTACGAAATAAACTACGTGGGAGCGGCTCACGAATCGATGCCGAATTGCGACACGTACCCACTGATGCGCAGAACTAATTTCACACTTCATTGTAACCGTCGTTATTGTTCCTGCGGCCCCAAGTATTCGCTGTATCCATTGTGACAAGCCTTTGCGACGAAAGAGATCGTTCCGTTAACACGGTGTACAATAATGAACTACGAACCGGTAGTATTACGCGGTATAATTAGAATAAAAATGAAAATAAATGATAACCGTCGTTCGAAAACTTTGACGACTAGGATAGACCGTTTCCTTCGTTAAAAGACCTCTCGAAATATGAAGAACGAGCTTATGAAATAAATGATGCAACTATCATTCAGTTTCGAATTTCTCCCAAATCCAACGATAGTTAATAACGTTTTTGCAAGTACGTGAGGTTAATAAATTTTCTTTTCCCTTTAGTTTATGATTTATCTCTTTTCAACTTCTGCCAGGACGTTTCTTCCTTCAGCCCCTTAACGATAAACGATTTTTCATCGTGACTGTTCGCCGTACTCCGAAGTTTCTGGGACGTCGGATTAAGACTACTTTCTTTGCCCTATCTCGCGCTTACAACTAACTATAAAGGAGGAAATTAAAAGAATGATTTTCAAGAAAGTTCTCCGTTAACAAACCGAGCGTGCCCTGCCCTCCTCTGCTCTGCCCTACCCTGCCCTGCCCTGCCCTGCCCTGCCCTGCCATAACCTAACCTAACCTACGCGTTTCTACTTCGAGTTATCTTCCAACCTTTGGCCTTATGGAACGTCGCAAGATAAAATTTGTTAAGGTACGAGAGCAAACGTTCGAGGTAGAAACTTAATCGAAAGAAAAAACAATCGGACGTGTTATTTAAACGTTTTACTTTCTAAAGAGCAAAACAGAGATAGATAGATGGAGAGAAAGAGTATGCTGGTACGATTCGTGAGATAAAGTTTTCCGAACGCTTCGAAATTCTCTCCTTTCTCTACGTGGGCAAGCCAGTTCGAAGGCTTGGCTCTCTTTCACGTGGACGAAGCTACCTATAAGAAAGTCCCGTATGCCGAGCAACGTCTCAGTTCCGAAACCCCAATTCCGATATCAACGAACTTCCAAATAATTTCCTTCTTGGCCTCTTCCGCTCGAGACGCCGGCAAATAGCGAAACAAACTTCCGGTCCTGACTCGAGAAAGTTCATCCCGAATTGCCCGATAAGAGCCGCCTACCCTTCGTTTCCTTCCTACCTTCCTTCTCTCTCTCTCTCTCTCTCTCTCTCTCTCTCTCTCTCTCTCTCTCTCTCTTTCTTTCAGGAACAACGAGTTATCTAGCTCACAATGGCAACCGATCAGCCCCTTCTGTTTTTCCACGCTCCATTTTCCCTTTCTTCTTCCTCCGTGGCTTCGAATCTATACTATAGATCTTCGCCAAGAAGCCATCGTTACCAACTATTTCCTCATTTCTAGACCGTCCCTCTAGAATCCCGTGCGTTTTCCGAATCATTGACAATCGTTACGAAAATAATAGCTACCCAAGTAAGTAGAGTATCTAAAATCTTCGTTGATTCACGCTCAAACGTAAAAAAGATTAAACGTTGACGTAAATTTTTTTTTCTTCCTTTTTTTTCTAGAAAAAAAGGAAATAGATTCGTCAGACTTCGTTCTTCTTCTCGATGAAATACATTTGATTAGATAAACACGGCGTATCTGGGTTTGGTCCGACGAATAAGAAAAATGGTTCTCTTACGAAGGAATTCGTATTTGGAAGAAAAAATAAAAGAAGAAAAAAGATTGGTTTCGTCGGCAATTGATATTGAAATGCATTAATTATTGTAAGAATAATAATTATGACGAGACGAACGTTTATTTGTTTCGTCGAGTCGAAACGACGTCGACGCGGAACGGAAAATCAAACAGCGAGAGAAAGAAAAGACTAAAAGAACGAAATAAAAAAGAAAGAAGTAAGGAAAAATTTTTCTCCCATCGACGTCGAAATTTCAACGATTAATCGCGAAGATGTTGGAAGCGGTAAAAGTATTAAACTCGAGAGAGCTAAGCCGTGGTAGACGGTGGCAATTTAACGTTCAAGTTTGCACAAGGAAAGCACGGCGAAGCGCAAAGTTGCAGTATGAAAGACGCTTCCCTTCGGAAAACACCTATACGAGGCTTATCGCGAGTTTCAAAGCTCGCTAAAAGATTCGAACGACTATCGAGAGTGGCACGCGCGTTAGCGAATGGTTACATGCTTGGAAGAAGGAAGCCAATGATTTCGTTCTTCTACGAGAAACTTAAAGAACGTGCTTCGATGTCTTCTCTCTTTCTCTGTCTTTCAATACATCTCTCTCTCTCTCTCTTTAAATTTCAACTCGATCATCCCTCGATCAGTACACAATTTCCACGATATCCGTTTCACGACTCCGTGAAGAAACGTCGTCTTTTCCAATAAGGACAAATCTCGTAAGTTTACTTCTTTATATATATATATATATATATATATATATATATATATATATATATATATATATATAATAAAATAAAATAGCTTTTTCTCTCCGATCGTGTAAGAATTTACGCGACCATCTAATGTTCGATGAAAGAACATCGA
>OU426851.1:2572588-2580088 GCA_911387685.1 Dolichovespula media | reverse complement strand
TTTTTTTATCTTTACTTCTTCTTCTTCTTCTTCTTCTTCTTCTTCTTCTTCGTTTTTTTTTCGATCTCGTTAAAAACCAATAAAAATCCATTAAACGTCAATTTCAATACCGACGTCGCTCTCTACCACGATAATCGATTCCGAACGCAAAACTTTTCTGCTTAAATAAATCAAAAAAGTAAAAAAGAATGATGAAATAAATTACGATCTCGTAATATGCTCATTCTTTCATGAATAACTTTGTTCCATTGTTTTCGTACTATTGATAGGTAATCAAAAAAAACGTTTAAGCCTTTGATATATATATATATATATATATATATATATATATATATATAAATATATATATGAACACAGTGTATAATTAAAAATTATCTGCCTCATAAACGGATCTGACTCGTTATCGAAAGTTCGTTATAGCTCGAAAGTAGTTCATCGCGCTACTTTCTCCTCTCGATACATCCATAATTCGCCGAATATCAGCAGAAGTTTCGAGATTCTCCAATATTTCGAGTGCTCCTTGTATCTCGACAAAAAAAAAAAGAGAAGCGAATATCAGACGATAACGCAGAGGGCTCGATTCGTTGCAGTCTTCGACTACAACGACCTATCGACGTTAGAATGGAACGGTTTTGGCAAGTGGCTTCGAACGTTTTTTGAAATTCATATATGAATACATCTGGATAGATATAAATGAATCAAGCTACTGGTTAATTCATTTAATTAGTTTTTATAATCTGCGTACTTACACACACACACACACACACAAATATATAAAATCTGGAAAATTTTTTAAACCAGACATCGTCAACGTACTGCTATCGGCTTAAATTTCTTTCATTATATTAATGCACACATTAAAGAGATGGCAAAAACTCGAAAATATTTCGTATGCATAATTTTAAGCTATGGTAAGACGAAATGAGCAAACGCGGCCTGGCTCGTGACACATACGAGAATTCAAACGAAAGCTCACGAGGAAAAATAATTTCGTATACCGAACTTCTTAATTGGCACTCTAATTACTCTGTAATTGTATATCGATTCACTTTTAAGTGAACCAATTATCAGACTCTGTTTGAAACTGCCTATCTTCTATCTAGTCAAGGGGTGCTTTCTACCGGAAATAATATAGTTCATCGCAGGCTCTACCGAAGATTTCCTGTAGCTTTGCATACATCTCTTTCTCTCTCTCTCTCTCTCTCTCTCTCTCTTTCTCTCTCTCTCTATCTATCTATCTATCTCACCCTCTTTTCTCTATCTCTATCTTTATCTCTATCCTCCCCTTCTCGACTCTCCCTCCCCAAGTACGCAATACTCGCTCGTAGAATATATAAATGTACATATACATATAATGTATGTATATATATATATATATATATATATATAAATGTACATATATATAATGTATATATATATATATATACGACGAGTGCTTTTACGGTTAATCGAAATCGCTCCTCGAAACGCTTGAAGGCGCCTCTACCGGCTCCATTGAACTCGCTGGTTCATTGTTTCCGAAAGCCTTCGATTCTCGAAAGGAGGCAATTTCAAGTCGGTATTCGGTGCACGTCACTGGCGTGAAAAAGAATATCTCGATGAGATTCGCCAAATCCTCGTCGCTTCGTTTCGTGTAACATAGGTTTCGAAAGTAAGAAAGCTTTTCACGTAGGTATATGCCATTAAAATTGTAATATCAAACCGCATATGAAAGTCGATGAATAGAAACGAACACAAACGTTTAATACAAACGAAGAAAGGAAATAAAAAATGTTTTACTATTTTTACATAGACATTACACGTATCGTGAAATAAACGTCCCGTGAACTTCGTATTTCAACATTTACGTTTCGTCTCGATTCTTTCTTTTTTTTTTTTTCTTATTATTATTATACACCGTATCGTTAAGTTTTGTAATTTTACGTTGTACGTCATGAAGTCTATATGATACGTTTCGAATCTATATACACTTATCCAGGAAGAATCCATGAAAGAATTTTTCATATATCTCGCGAGCGAATTTAACTTAGCTAACATCTTTCCGATATCTGTAAAAGGATATTTACATTTTTAGTCGCGTTAGATATCGTAAAAAAATGATATAAGTCGTAAGTTACCTGTTGTAAAATGTATCGCATAGAGAGAGAGAGAGAGAGAGAGAGAGAGAGAGAGAGAGAGAGAGAGCTTCATTGATATCGACTCGTTGACGTGTAACTCTAACTTTAACGTTAGGAGAATCCAGTTCAGAATTTTTATCATCAGGGAAAAACATAAAGCCATACGTAACAAGAACAAAACTTATTTGAAATATATCGAATTATATAATCTAGACCTACATAGGAATGAATGTTTCTAACCATACTAACCCACACACACACACACATATATACACGCTCTATTTAAAAAAATGAAACGTTACGCTTCGAGAGAAAAGTTCTGTACTAACAAAAGGCACGGTTGACATTGTCTCGTTAAAAGCAGTGCCGACCTACGTTCATACGTAGAAGCGAAAATTCAGGAGATGCATTGTAGAACACACGAGATGCGAAGTGCAACATCATCAAGGAGTTGTCTGACACGAACCGAGCACATAACGATCGCTTCGACGAAGAGGAATTTCTCTCTCTCTCTCTCTTCTTCCCAACACACAACCACCCAACCACCCACCTTCCTCTTTCTCTCTCTCTCTCTCTCTCTCTCTCTCTCTCTATCGCTTTCCTCCGAATTAGATTCGCGTTCGGGCGAACGGTCGGTCGTAGAACAACCCTTAATTAAGTTAGCCTCGTTGCCACGGTATCGAGAAACTATACTCGATTGGCTTGGTAAGGCGATACGATACTCAAGCCGCGATATAGGTCTAACTGCGAACTCTGATAAGGATTTCCAGTTTTCCAATTGATAGATTTATGCTCTTTCGAACGGTTAACTCGTGGATATACGTACGTTTGTCTATTCTCAAAGCCGATCGATTACAAAGGGGAAGAAGAATATCTCGTTTGCGAGTTTCTCGATTAATAGGGAAAATTATTTCCTTCGATAGTTTGCTTGAGCGAGAACATATATATATATATATATATATATATATATATATATATATTTCTTATTGTATAAATCGAATGAAACGTAGATAAATAGATCGATATATATATATATATATATATATATATATATATATATATATATATATATGTATATATATATGTATATACGGTGGAAAGAGTAACGATAAAGTTTTATGGAGATTCCTATGCGAGAACATCCTCCATTTAGGAGGAGTGCCTCGTCGATGATTAATCGTCCTTGAAATTGAAAAAAAAAAAAAACAAAAAATAAATGATCTCTCGAGAATTCAGCGAGTCGAGAACTTGACGTTTCCTTTACGAAGCTCAGCACATCTCGAGGTAAGTGATATATCGCCTTCCTACCTGGCATATCGCTTTTCCCTTCGATGGCATTCGTCCCGCGTCGTCATCGCTCGCCTCCTCGTCGTCCTCTTCTTCGTCGTCCCCCTCCTCCCCTCCACCTGTCCATCGTCCTCCTCCTTCTCCTCCCTCGTCGTGTATCATTTCGACGGCAACGAAACCGGTTGTCGCGAATAATTTTCGATAAATAACGTTACGCATTTACTTGCTTATACACTTTGCCGACTTAACAAAATCTTATTCCATCCAAGAAACTTACTTTCGAAACGTTCTCGAAACTCGCTCGCGAAGGGATACATAGTAATCTTGTTTCGAGTTATACGATCCGTCGCGTAAAATAAAAAAAAATATAAAGGGAGACGAGAGAGAGAGAGAGAGAGAGAGAGAGAAATCCGACGCGCGTTATGTCCCGTCGCTTCTTTTTCGAAAAATTCAATTTTAAAGGGCTCCCCTCGGCTATAGGGCGATTTAAACACACACGATATCGTAACGCGAACCGAATAGCTATCCATCCAGCGCCCATTTGTTTCCTCCCATGGAGAAAGAAGAAGAAGAAGAAGAAGAAGAAGAAGAAAGTACTTTGCGAGTTTCTAACTATACTCGCCTCTTCCAATTTTACTTATATTTCTATCTCCTCCCTCTCGACGATCCAACGCGCGAGAAAGGACGCAAACGTAGAAATATAAATGTCACGCCCGACCGCTTTGAACTACTTACGGCGTCGTTCCGCTTTCTCGAGTCAGTTTCATTTTCTTTCTCTTCTTTCCCACCCTCCCTCCCTCCTGCCACCCCCTACCCCATATCGCCTTGCCCTTCCCCACTTTCTTGTTTTCTATTATTTCTTCGTACAGACGATCATAGGAATATCGTTTTGGGGATCGTTGATATAACCGATAAAGGCGATATTCATCGCGCGCGTTTAATTCCCATCGCTTTTCCTTTTCATCTTTCAATCTCTTTGTCAGAGATTACGATAGACATTCTTATATATTATTTAGATATTATTAATGACGATATACGATCGATAGATCGGTACGTTCCTCTTTTGCCATCTCCCAGTTCGTTCACGCAATACGCGCGCCATAAGTTAGATCGAATCTATCGAAACTTCAGGATTCATAAAAATCGATCGACTTACTCCGCAAACGATGTATCGTCATGGTCGATAATCGTGTAATCGTCATGACGGTGCTAACGTAAAAATTTCAATGGTTACCATCTCTCTGACGTACCGGCGATACTCCGCGCGTGGAAGTTTCAAACGGCAGGTCGTCAGGGAGATCGTCGAGAAACTCGTCGGCGAAACTGCCTTGCATAATGCAACTAGCGTAGTTACTTTTCCGAACTGAAAAATGGAATAGTCCATGTCCGTCTGTAAAGTATGTAGAAACGTGCTTCTTCCGGGCGTTCCGCATCAGTTATTAACGTCAGTCACCCCTCGTAACCTACAAGTGGAAAGCTACCGTTATACGAACTCGCTACTCTATGGAAGCATTTGTCCCCTTCAACCCTCCCACCCCCACAACCCCGCGATGCCCTTTTCCCTCTCATCTTTTTTCACCATTTCTTTGTCCTTTTCGCTCGTTTTCTTTTGTTTCTTTTTCTTCTTCTTCTTCTTTCTTTTATTTCCTTTTCCTTTTTATACCTCCCTTTCCTCGTCTCTCTACACTTTGTTCCTTCCTAGAACGGATCCTCTTTTCTCTCGTTTTTCATTCAACCTTCGACCTTCTTCGTTTTGACCGACTTCGCTGGTCTCCTGATGCAAAACGAGAAAGAAAGAAGGTGGGAATGGGTATGTGAAAAAAGGGACGACAAAAAGGTGAGTTCTTGACACGACTTGTTGCGAATTGAGAACGTCACTTAAAGCCACGCACGAAAGACTCGACGACGTTTCCTTGCGAGATAAGAGAGATCATCCGGGCTTCCTTCCACATTACTTCTCTCTCTCTCTCTCTCTCTCTCTCTCTCTCTCTCTTACTTTGTCGCTCCCTTTTTCTTCCTCATTCTTTTTTCCTCTTTCTTTCGTTCGCTCCTTCCCTCTCTCCCTTTCTCTCTCTCTCTCTCTCTCTCTCTCTCTCTGTCTCTCTCTTTCGCTCTCTAGTATCTTATTCAAAATCCAGAGAATCGAAGGGAATATTTTTGCACGGCTGACGTCGATTCGTCGTCTTTACGGAATGGATTTTCGTAGTACCGATTCTTCGGCTTTCTAAAAGAAGAATAAAAGAGAATAGTTTCTCCAAGTCGTCGAGGTTCAAATTACTTTCATAGGGATTTAAGGTGATCGATAGGATTTATTCTGAACGTGTAACGTCTCCTTACGGTAGGTCTCGAAATTCTGGATTAAATAAATAAGACGCGAGACCTGTAAAAAAAAAAAAAAAAGAAGGAAGAAGAATACAAAAAGTAAGAGAATGAAAGGAAAAAAGAGAGAGGGGAAAAAAGAGGTATTAGGAACATATAAATAAATAATCGATTTCTTCTATTCTCGATTTAATGAGATCGAATCGACGACGCAATAAAAATCGAGAAGTCGATAATTATCGGCAGGATCGTAGAAATCATTATCGTGAGAATCGGAGTGTAGCGACACACCCGATAAGTTGCATCCGTCGGACATGTCTGGTCGAAGAACAATCGTATTGTGATTTATAATTCGAATACCGATTGAAGGAAATCTTTCATTTCGAAGATTGTCCGATACGAAGAAAGGAAAAGAAAAAAAAAGAATCGAAATTATTGAGAACATTCGACAAAATATAAAACGAGATAAGACTGCAATAACGAGGGTTATCGAATCTGTCGAATCGATCTTATCAATTTCATCGATTTCTTCTGGGCTCAATAACGAAACAACCTTCATTATTTTTATCCTCAAGGAAATTAAATTGAAATAACATTGACGAGAATTCATTTGATTTTCACGATGCTAAATATAATCCATATATCTAATCAAAATTATTATCGACGAAGGGATATAAGAACGTTGAAAATTGATAGACAAGGGTCGTTGGTCGTTGGCAGAGAGACGTAGTCGTAAAGAAAGCTGGCGCCGATGTGGGATCGGTTAAGGGTGGAAAGAGCGTTGGGCGTAGGCAAGGGGTAGGAGGGTGAGGAAAGGGTCGAGTTATTTACCCACGAGATGGATAAGGCGACGTTCTGAGAACGTAACTACCTTCTTTCTTTCTTGTTCCTATCTTTTTTCTTTTTTTCTTCTCTTTTACTACACTTCTTTCTCTATAATTCATTAGGAGAATTCCGAACGAAAGAAAAAAAGATATCTAAAAGATCAAAATTTTCCTTTCAACGGCGAAGTAATAGTAAATTAATCATTTATTTCTACTTCAGGCAAACGAAGGAAGTCCTTGCAATTATCGCGTCAAAGACGCATTTTCAAATGTTCTCGAGTTTTATACGCCAGAATATTGAGAACTACGGAATAACGAATAAGATGCCTTGCGTACTGCGAAGAAGATGTTGGAGATGAAAAGAAAAGAAAAAGGAGAAAAAGAAAAAGAACGGAAGGAAAGAGCGGGACGTGGGTGCGGGGAGGAGGGATGACTTGGAGGGGTAAAAATCGTCTCTCAGACTTAAGCTCGGCTTATGATCAAATCATATTTCGATACATATTGTATATTACTATGGTACATCTACGATATATAACCTAATCTTACATTTTCCATGATTTTATTTGACAAATCAATGTGAAATGGTATCGAGTAAGAAAAAAGAAAAATAACAGGAAACAAAGGACAAGAACAAAACAATCGTTTCACGTTCTGATCATTTTTTATAAAATCGTAAGTACGTTGCACTCAAGGTATAAAGGGAAACTTAATAAAGTCGTTCTAATGACTTTTCCGTACGTTGAACCTCTCTACATGGATAGAGGACTTCTTTCATACATAGATAGGTACTTGTTTGTAAAAGAAGTCTCCGAGTAGACCAAGTTCTTAGTGGATCAAGGGACGACGGTAAGCGAATCTCAGAGAAGTTCCTTCGAAGGATTTTTCTAAGACGGGGGTGGCATAAGGACGAATGCCGGGCACGATCCTGCGGCTACATCATTCACCGAACTATC
>OU426851.1:2562588-2567588 GCA_911387685.1 Dolichovespula media | reverse complement strand
TTTTCTTTTTCGGCGGAATTCAGCCGAGAAATGAATAAATAGGACTGCATGCATACATATATAAGTTGGTTATGCGCAGACGCCAGATGAACCTTCCACCCTCTCACTCTCTTTATCTATTTTTTTTCTCATCCCTTTCTCTCTCTCTCTCTCTCTCTCTCTCTATTTTTTTCTTTTCTTTTCATTTTTTTTTTTGTCACTTTGTACTTTTCCCATTACGCCGTTGTTCTGTATTATACTACACCCTATCTTCCTACGTGCTTTATATGCATTATTCTTTGTAAATACGTACCTCGTCATTGCGCTATGTATTTAAAATCATTTCGAACGGCTGCCTTTATTAGACGATCCTTTTGCGCGAAATAAAGCAAACATCTTTTTCTCAGGAAACTTTTTCTCTTTTTTTCTTTTCTATTTATTTATCTCCTTCTCTTCCCCCTTTCTCCTTTCTCTCTCTCTCTCTCACTCTATCTCTATTTCTATCTCTATCTCTATCTCTATCTCTCTCTCTCTCTCTCTCTCTCTCTCTCTCTCTCTCTCTCTTCTTTCTCTTTCTTTTTTCTTTTCTTTTCTTCTTTTTTTTTTTTTTTTACATAAAACGAAGCTCGAAACTATGAAGATATTTCGCGTGGAAAAAATTTTTTTTCGAAGCAATCCAATCTGTCGATGGAGCATACGCGTCGATGAAGCGATATTCAATTTGTCGGACAAGTTGAGATTAAAACGGTTTGTTGTTCCTAAAATCGCTATCAAAGCTTCGGAACGTATAAAAGAAATATGAGAGAGAGAGAGGGAGAGAGAGAAGAAAGGAAGATAGGGGAGGTGAAGGGGGAGCGGGAGGGGGAGGGGGGAGGGGGGAAGAGAGAAAATAATATAATCAATAACTGGAAAGAATCGAAGCTCGTAGATTTTGGGCGTTTTATTTTTTTCTCATACATAGGAAAAGGGAACGTTTAAACGATTAACGACCTACAAGGGTAGAAAGAAAGGGAATTGGGTGGAAGAACGGGGTGTGAAGGATGAAGCGTAAAAAGAGGTAGAAAGAATCTACGTGATATTAAGGGAAATCCTTTGAAAAGCCGCGACCTAACGCGGAGAACAAACACGCGAGAGTCAATCTCGAAAAAACGTGAAATCCTTTCGTAGACGGATCTAACGCTCTCTCTCTCTCTCTCTCTCTCTCTCTCTTTCTCTCTCTTTCTATCTCTCTCTTTCTCTCTCTTTCTATCTCTCTCTTTCTCTCTCGCTCGCTCACTCGCTCGGAGAATTCAGAAACTTGAGGGGATCTACATAGGGATCTACATAGGGATCTACATAGTCGGCCGCTCGCTGCGAGCCGAAGTTCCCACGTCTCGACGGGAACAAGCCGACGGCATTCGAAGCGAGTGTTTGCCCAAATAATTCCCGAATTAGTGGAGCGATGTTTGAGCAAGGCCGAGTTCCGTGCGTCGTTCTCGACTGATTTCAACCGGAGTGGTCACCTCTGCTCCGCGAACCACCCCTCCACTGTTCCTCCTCGTCTTATCAAGAGAAAGAGAGAGATAGAAAGAGAGAGAGAGAGAGAGAGAGAGAGAGAGAGAGAGAGAGATAGAACTAGCGTTCGAATTTTACCCCTCCGTTCGTTCGTTCGTTCGTTCGTTCCATTCGTCTCTACCAATTAAAATCGATTCGACTATCACATTGCGACGTTATTTCATTTCTATTCAAGAAAGAAATATCTATTCTATCCATGCCGAAAGTAGATAATAATTCGTTGCTACGACGTGAACGAGTGGTTTTATCTAAAGAATTTATGACGCGACGCAGTTCGTAATTTTAAAGCACGACGCGTTTTCTCTCTCTCTCCCTCTCTCATTCTCTCTTTCTCTTGCTCTCTCACTTTCTCTACACCCTCGTCTCGAGCTTCACAATCCATATTTAACGATCTTCCTGCGCGAGCGCATGATTTACACGTCCTTTAACGAATTCCTTGCGTAATGTTAAAAGCAAGACGTGCATTCCTGCATATGACACTTTATTCATAAAAGAGAGAGAAAGAGAGAGAGAGAGAGAGAGAGAGAGAGAGAGAGAACAAAGAAAAAGAAGAAAGGAAGAAAAGGGGAAAAAAAGAATGTTCGCAATAAATCACAACTCTCACGTAGACTTCAGACCATCCCGACATTTAGATGTGATACAGTTCCTTTGATGGACTAGCTCAGACTAGAATGGAATGTTCCAAGTCAAAATACTCGTGCAAAAATGTATAGCCCATTTTCCTCTTTTATTTTTGTTTCTCATTTCTCTCTTCTTTTTTTTTCCTTTGTTTTCTCTACTTCGTTCTTTCATATTTTTTTTTTTTGTTCATTTCTCTCTCTCTCTCTCTCTCTCTCTCTCTCTCTCTCTTTCTTCTTTTTATTTTTTTCTTCCTTCCTTTCTTTCTTCCTTCCTTCTCGAGTCGTCGCGTCGTTGATAGAAAAATCTTTTCTTTCGTTGCGAAACAACGAACCAGCTTGCAAGCACATCGCGCAGTCATTTCCCTTTCGTATTCCCTATATGTAGCTCGTTAGTATTCGTTTTCACATTTTCTAGAATCCGAGCACGGTCTCCCTGTATCTTACTTTTTCTTTCGTTCCTTTCTTTCGATTTTTTTCTTGTTATTTTTTCCCCCGTTTCCTTCTCTCTTCTCATTTCTTTCTTCTTTCATCTTCTTCTTCTTTTATTTTTTTCTTCTACTTATTTTTCTCTTCTTTTCTTTCTTTCTTTCTTTTTTTCTTTTTCGTTTTTTTTCTTTTTTTTTTTTTTTTTACAAACCACCACCATTACCATCTCCACCACGTTCCTAAGCTTTTATCTTGCGCCGCCGAAGCTCGAAGCTCACGACGACGTTTTTGTCCTCGAAATGCGATTTATCCTATCACGAATCGTGGCTAGAATATATATATATATATATAAAACTATGTGTGTGTATGTGTGTGTGTATGTATGTATGTATGTACGTATGCGTTTAGCTCGTGAAAAGACTCGAAGAATTTCGTTTAATATCGGAAATGGTCGTGAGATTATGCGAAACGCCCTCGTAATCGCGATATCAGAATGCCTCTCGAGTTATTCAAATTAAATGCATTGCTGTACGTAAGTCATTCGGGGGAAGTCAACTTATCGCCCTTTGAGTTGATTAATCATTGTGTCGCTTCTAAGATCTAAACTTTTTCTTACGACGTCGTTTAAAATGATATCGGGTTGAAAACGTCAAGTTAATTACTTGCCAACTAACAATAAGATAAGTTTTAATTAAAAAGTATCTTTTTTAACTATCATATATATATATATATATATATATATATATATATATATATTATATCTCTTAGATATAAGATGAAAAGAAACGTGAAAGCACGTTGCTCTATTTTCCCTACTTTCACCCTTTTTTTATCTTTCCTATCTCATTTTTTCTTTTTCATTCATTTTCATTCGGATAAAACACAAAAGAAAACTAAAATCGAATAGAACGGGAATATAAAAAAAAAAAAAAAAAAGAGAAAGAAAGAAGAAGGAAGGGGAAAAAAAATAAAGAAAATACGATCGATGTACACGAGACGTAATACCCTCGTAGCCATTTCCAGACGGATGTCCCCGACGTATTGGTTAGGTAAGAGAGAAAAAGAGAGAAAAACGTGGCTTTTAAGCTGCAAAACCTGTTCTCGCGATTTCGAAGCTTTCTTCTCGAGAGTGAGAGAAAGAGAGAGAGAGAGAGATAGAGAGAAAGAAAGAAAGAAAGAAAGAAAGAAGCCACGGGGACAGGAGCGTTGAAAGCATTCGACGACCGAACGAAGACAGCGCATTCGTTTACGTAAGATCGATGTTCTCCAACGATGGGCAAGACGAAGATAGAGATAGAGAGAGAGAGAGAGGGATAAAAAGAGATAGAAAGAGAAAGAAGGAGACACCGTTGTCTCGCCGAGTAAGGTCGCAATATCGGATAAGGTTGATCCGTGTACCCATTATACGCCTTCCTTTCATTCAACTAATTATCGACATCTACTCTTCCGTAAAAAAAAAAGAAAAAGAAAAAAAAAAAATAAGAAATAAAAAAAACAAGATAGTTTCCGATGTCACCTCATAGTTGTTTCATTACGTTACCCGTTCGATATAATTAACGAAAATCGATCTAATCGTTATGACAATATTGACGTTGTTGTTAACAATATACAATATACATACATATTTACCGATGGAATATCATCGGACCGTTGCGATATTCGATTACTAACGTTACAAGAAATTATATTTAATTACGCCACGTCGCCCATCTCATCGTTCAATTTTCCAATCGAGATTTTTTTCACGAACACGTAGTACGAGCGATTGTAATTGAATATTTTTGGATTGGACGATTGAATATTTGTCGACAACGTTGACGTCCTCCACCGGGTTTTTCCTCCCATTTGATTTTTTTCGAGCCATTCAAGGAGTACGAACGTAAAGATGGATAACAACTGAAGCCAACCTTACCTCGCGATTAAACTCGTATGTATCTTCCCGAGATAGGCATCCAACAAAATCGTGTGATCGATTTGGTACAATCGAGATAAACAGTTTCCCGGAAATTTCGTAGAAGGTAGAGGGAGAGAGAGAGAGAGAGAGAGAGAGAGCTTCGAAGATCGGCAGACAAAGGCTCGCGACCTGACGCCTTCTAAGGCCTCTCTCTCTCTCTCTCTCTCTTTCTCTTTCTCTTTTATTCTGCGTCGCACGCGTCCCAAAAACGGAGTCGCGAGATCGCCAGCTGGACTCCTTCGAGGCCAACATCGAGGACTTTCGGAGAGTAGTAGCAACAGCAACAACAGCAGCAGCAACGTCGTCGCCATCGTCCTCTTCGAAGACGATGACTATCGTAGGACGAAGAAGTAGAAAGAGAGAGAAAGAGAGAGAGAGAGAGAGAGAGAAAGGGGGTAGAGAGGCTGTTCGGAAGGCTGCGGGGGGCGGGAGGCGTGGCGAAGGATGGTCGGGGGAAGGGGAGAAGA
>OU426851.1:2532588-2560088 GCA_911387685.1 Dolichovespula media | reverse complement strand
CTCGTCATGTTGGCCGCGATAATAGAGACAAGCATCGCATGTTAGTCCAAATTTACGAACTCTACCTTATATAAGCTTTTGAACGCTCGACCGAGCGCTAATTAAAACTACAATTAAAAAAAGAAAAAAGAAAGAAATCGATTCGTATTACGTTCGATATATTCGCGTTGAAAGGAATCCTTTCTAAAATAATACACGGGCTTCGTAAACTTTATGGAAACTTTATGGATAGTTAACGTCAGCCAAACGAATTTCATGTCAATGTTAAAATTGAAAATTTTATCTTTTAATTGAACGCTTACCTACATAGGTTTCTAGAATACACACAAATACAAGTCCTGTAACAGCCATGAGCTCATAGCGTGTCGATCAATTATATTGGATTTTGGAACGTCATTCGACGATTAGATGCTTGAATTAATTTGCTAATGCATTCTCGTTGTTGGGCAAAACTCATACAAGAGTGTACGGAAGGTTCCCTATATATAGATATGTACGTACATATACATATATATATATATATATATATATACCTCGTTAAATTACGTTCATTTCATTAGTAGACATTTAGTACCATCTACCGATTAAACTTATAAACTAACTGGAAACATATAACCCCTGATTACAGGCTATTCTTTTAACGTGTCTGTATAAAAAAAAAGCTCACATATAAGAATGCTCGTACAAATATAGTATCTCATGATCTTTTAAGTTTTATTATATGTAATATTTCAAAGGGAAGGTTTTAAAGGCGAAATGTCGATATGAATTTACCATTCATCGTTTTATCTTATGTATTAAATTGTTTCCCTTTACCTTTATCCGAGAAATTAATAATTTAACGAAGTTAATGAATCATTTTCTCTAACTCGATAATTATCTGTATGTCCTATTTTCTATTCCCTCTAAGGGAATATGACAAATAATTCGAGCTTATCGATGAATAATAATGAAATATTACAATGAATAGTTGTTTCAATTCTATTCAATGGCTCAGCCTATTGTTACAGTAACATTCGTATTTTGAATTAATAGATATGTTCCATTGTTTCAATGATTAACCTTTAATATTTTAATTAGAATTGGAAGAATTTTCTAAAGTATATTTTTTCTATAAATGAAATAAAAAAAGAATATAATTTTAGTATTAGCAAAGGGGCTATATGAACGCAGATGTTTCGTGCTGTAATACCTTTATTCCTTTGCGTTGCTTATACTAGCGTATTAATGAAAAAGTAATTAAAGTAGCAGGCGGTAACGGATTCTCTAATAAGCAAAGCCGTGAACAACAGGATCCCAACTAAGAATAAGGAAGTTATTTAATATCATCATAGCTTTGAAAAACGTGACTAATTTATTGTCTTACTAGTATCCTTGTTATCAATTATTTTCTTAATTAGTAACTTTCTTACTGTAATACTCTATACTCATATTTTATTCACATTAATTAAACTATGTCTCCTATTTACACTAACAGAATGAACCAATTTACATTTTATGAAATAATTTAATTATTTTTATTAATATTTAAAATGATTTCAATCCCCCATCATGTTCAATAATACTGTTGTGTGAGATTCGTGGCACGATTTGAACAAAAGAAAAATAATTCAAGCTCCGTGGTACGTATATCGGGTCAACGTAAAAAACACGAATCACGTTCGTTCTTGCGCAAACATCAGAAACACAATTGAGACCCTTGGTACAATTTTTATAGATGCGTGAGCACGCTTGGTCACTGACTGTAGCTTGTGCCGTCCAAATATCCGAGTTCATATTTTAACTTCATATTTGTACTATTATTACCAACTGAGTCACTCTGCTGATAAAACAAGGATCTACTATTATCTTTCGGTCTCAGTCGACAAATTCCAACAAATAGCCTTAATTGGCGAAACAGCGATGTACTATTATCAACTGAGTTAATTTACTATTACAAATAGATCACATAATCTTAAATTGTTCGTTCGGTAAAACAGACTTCTACCTTGATCGACTGACTTTACCGATAGGTAATACAGAGCTTATTAAGTTAACTGAGCTGATCTCTTATTGTTTGTTAAGTAACCCGTTCGGTAAAACAGGGATTTACTATTACATGTAATGCTATTGTTTGAAATGTATCGGTCCCTCGGATATTGTCGTTTCTTATTTTATCGACTTGTTCGATAAGGTCGATTTTTTCTTATCATTAGTCGATATAAACATAGATTACCAACATAAGAAAACATAGAGCCGATATAAGTCTCAACCGGCAAGTTATCTTTTTTTGTTATCTTCAGACGTATTTATTAAATTAAATCATGATTATGCAGAAAATTTTCTAAATAATTTATTTGCATTCTTTCTAGCCAATTGATCGAATAGTTATTTCACGACCTATAAAAAAAAAGAGAATAATGGGTAGATAGGGGATGTAATCCAGAGGGGTAGCACGAAATTTTTCGAGTGACACACGACTCCGAATGTCGCGGAAACGCGTTATTCAGATTTTATATTCGATTATGCAAATTAATGTGAAACGCATAAAACTGTCTTCGTTCGGGCAAGGAATGAAAGGAAGGTGGGTGCCAGTACCCGTCCAGAAGACCGATTTTTATGTTTCTTCGGAAACAAAAGTCTGCCGGCGCCGATCTTCTCTCTCCTCTTTCTTTCACGATAGAACCACCCTTAGTTCTTCTACATTCCCTCGTAACTTTTAGCGATACTCCTTATGATACACGAGCCAGCAAACGTTTTCATACCCTACTGTGAATTCTGCATATGTCATTTCGCGGTGGAAAGTGTGATTCACGATTTTAACGAATCCATGTTATTAATATTATTTCATGCAATAAAACACATTGATTTTTATTAATGACAATAATATTAAAATATCGTACTATTCAAAAAATAATTTTTTTTTTCAGAAGAAATGTCGCAAATAGGTTAAAACGAAGAAGAAAAGTTAAACGAAAGTTCATAGGTTATTCGAACATTTTGGTGAATACAAAACGTTTAGGTTCCTCCGCCTGGTAAACGATTACAGGCACGAATTACATGGTGGCAATATCGCCCGGGAGGACTATGAAACGCGGTATATTTAGATTGCCGACGGTAAATCGAGTTGAACGTTGGTAGACAAGCAAATGGGAGAAAAAGAGAGGCAAGGGATTTTAACGAAATCGCCGTTGATGCCATGCAAATGGCTCGGTAACAGCTTCCGCGCTTGCGTTTCGTCATGCGGCCACGGGGCAACTCACCGGCAAGCAAGAGGGTTTAACTCGATTCCATACATATTTTAACGCACCTAAAACCGTAAGAAAATTGCACGGACAACTTTCGGAACTTGATTATTATCGTTCGAAATTTTCTACGTTACGTCAAAAGTGTATAGAAACGAAGGTAACAAAGGAGACAATTATTAATGCGACATGAGGGGGAAAAAAAGAATGAAAAGTAGAAAACAAACCGATTTTAGTCGATGAAGATGCATAAAAATTCACCTAATCTCAAGAGCGATTAGTCAAAAGTACGTTCCAATGGTAGCCCTGAAGGTGGACGAGGCTCGTAAGCGGCGTGCGAATCGGCAAGAGCCGTGCAACATGCAACGAGCACATTAAATTATCTATCGTACCATTATTCATTTATGCTTATTCGCCTTGATACACCCTCGGATCTTGAATTATTACCGGCTTAACTGGACTTTTTAATTCTAACGTATTACCATACTTATCGTAGCGTACGAGCGATTCGCGTTTTCGCCGCAGCTACTTCTATGACATGCGTTTTACCCGCTGAGACTATCCACTGTGACCGTTTTTTATATTCATCTCGTAAGTACGACATTTTTCCTTGCATTTACGATCCTTTTAACCTTTTTGCGATAATTCTCGAATAGCTAAATAATACCTTCGAAATAAAGAATACGTATGTAATAACGTTGTTTAGATTTTCTTTTTTCGAAAATTTCCAAATATACTCTTAAAGAAAAAATATATATATGTAAAAAAAAATGTATATGTAAGTATAGATTCTCCTTGATCAAAAATAGAAAAATATATAGGAAGCAGTATATAGGTATATACTTGATAGGATATCAAGAAAGCTTCGGCGTTGGTTGGCTCGCGAGGGAGGCATATTTAGTACATAAATCAAGACTCAAGTGGCCCCCTAGCTGCCGGCTAGGAGTTTGTATGCTAATATAAGATGGAACACACTGCACGTGGTGCGCCATCTTGACCGCGATGGAACGTCTTCGGGGAAAGAGGCGAGCCGCATCTCGAGATTACCAATATGGCCTGATCTCATCTATTTCCGATAGAGCAACGTTAAATTAACGAGATACATTCAATAGCGAATCAGAAGATAGTCTACAAAATTAAGATAAATCTTTCGGAATAAATACGATTACATTTTCTTCTCTTTTTCTTCTTCCTCTTCTTCTTCTTCTTCTTCTTCTATTTTGTTTTTTGCTTTCTTTTTCTTTTCTTTATATATATATATATATATATATATATATACATATATATATATATATATATATATATATATATATATATTTATCTATATTCTACAATAAAATGCCGGTCTTCGTAGGTAGAAACGAATTTGTATGCTAAAATGAAGAGTATTCAACGTTTATAAGCAGGCCGCCATTTTAACGCTTCGAGTGATAGTAGAGATATTCATCGTGGCCGAACATTATCCAATATGGCCTTTTCTTTTCAACTTCGTCCTCGATTTTTCTCTTCTCTCTCTCTCTCTCTCTCTCTTTTCTTATTCCTTTGTAACGACACTTCTTTACTCTCGAATTCGATACTCCGAAAAAAATTCTCCACATAATCTCATAAATCGTAATGGACGCTCGTAGAATGAATCTTTTTGATTATGTAAGTGAAAGAGGAACGAGGAACGTTACGAGCGTTGCTTCTTCGGCAGCCTTCGGTAAATTCCGTTACGATAAACATTTAATTAAAGTTGTAACGTCTTAAACCCCTTCCCCCTCTACACCGTTTTCGTAGAAAGGTCGCTCGGTTCGTACCCAAACCACCTCCCACAATTTCTCCTCCTCTTAAACCGGTTGCCGCGCCGCGTTGCTATGCGCGAAGCGTACTCTGGAATCCAAGACCGAGCGTCGGCGTATCACGGCGTCGTAAAGGCGATTCCGCTTTTCCATCCTCTACCGTGTTTCGTAAATGCGGGCATCTTCGTGTTCGTGTTACGAGCGCCGTTTTCTTATCTCGCCCGAGACGAACGTGTCATCTGCTCCCTGGCTCTTTCTTCCTTACCCTTCTGATTTCTCCCGATAATCAAGGACAAATTTTACCTCACGGTTTAAGAAGCAGCAAAATTGTCTCGTTCGAGCTTTCGTCGACTCGATATTTCGATATTTTTCTCTCTCCCTCTCTCTCTCTCTCTCTCTCTCTCTCTCTCTCTCTCTCTCGATGTTTTCAATTAATAATAAAAGGATCGATCGATGGTTCGAATGTTTCAAAAAGAAAATAAATTGTTCGGTATTTACATTTTTTATCTCCCTGAAAATTCTCATAGGAGGAAGAATGAAAGTAACTCGCGAAAGAGAGATAGAGATAGATAGATAGGTAGACAGATAGATAGATAGATAGATAGAGAGAGAGAGAGAGAGAGAGAGAGAGAGAGAGAGAGAGAGGTGAACGGGGTGTTGTATAAAACCCCTCGCGACATTACCTCCAATATTCGCAAAACGGATTCTCCGGCAGCTCGCGCTGCCTCATTCCCCTCGCCATGTCCCGGCTGTGTCGTGGTAATGAGGTGGTTTCAATTCTGGCCTCGGGGCACACCAGGACGAAGTGTGTAGGTACTACCAGCTATTGCCATGTAAATGTCCAAGCGAGAGGGAACGAGTCGTAGCCGAGATTGATAGGAGGGACGAGACAGCGCCGTTTTCCTCGTGAGAGCAAAGACCTCATTCGCTACCTATCCTTACTCATTTTCTTTCTTCTCTTTTTTTGTTCCCCTCTTCTTTTTGTTCTTTTTGTTTCTTCTATCTTCCATTTTATTATTATTATTATTATTATTATTATTATTATTATTACTATTTTTTTGCTTTGTTTATTTTTCTGTTATTTTGCCAGTGCTCTCAATGTCACGCGAGTCAAACGTAAGAGCACATTATGTGCATACATATCTGATCTTATCAAAGAATATATTTTAGTACTTTTACATATCTAAGAGTTTAATGCGTAATAAAGTTTATTGTAATATGCAAAATATGATGTAGATAAATCTGCAGAGATTTTACCTTTCGTCCGATGATGATGATAATAATAATAATAATAATAATAATAATAATAATAATAATAATAATAATAATAATAATAATAATAATGATGATGATGATGATGATGATGATGAAACAAAGAAAGACTGTAGACTATCGTTATATTATGTTATGCATACGCGTGATGAACGATCACGAGTTATTAAGGTTTTTCGATATTTTTAGTACGGACGAACGAAAATATACATTCTTTTCATATTCAAATCGAAAGAAACTATTATTGTATTCCACAATTCCAAAGAATGTAGTTTGCTGTAGAAGAAATATTGGAAAGATATTAACGGATGGAAAAAAGGGACGATTTTGTAGGAGCTCAGGGTTCCGACGGTGAGGAAGCACGCTAGCTCTGTGTCATTTTCACGGGAATGCATTCGATCGCACGAACGTACCTCGTAAAATCTTAGGCGCATTTTGCTCGAACGAAAGATTGGACATAACGGTTTTACGATTTCTGGCTGGCGCGTCGATTAAAACCCAAGCCAAGTAAGCGCGACGTATCAAAAGTGATCACCGTTAAAGTCAACATTTTACTGTCGCGAACGAGCATCTCTCACGGCACCATTTCGAAAGTTTCCGAAGGAACGTTAAAGTTCCCGGATTTCCGGAAAAAGTAGAAAAGAAATGAAAGCGACTTAGGTAGTACGAAGTCGTAAGAAATAAGACGAAGTTAGGATTATCGGTGAATACTTATTGCGGTGATGTGTTGGGGTGGAGGATGGGGATAAGGATCGGGAGGAAGAGGGAGAGAGGGAGAGAGAGAGAGAGAGAAAGAGACGAAAAAGGGACGAATTTGGGGGTGTCGCAGCCCTTTAAAAATAAATCGCGAAGGCGCCAGGATTCGTAATTTAAACTAGCGCAATTTCGGTAACTAGTTTCTCTTGGGTTCTATGGTAGGAGCTAGAGAACGGGGTAGGTGGATGGTATGGGTAGTGGGGGATTGGGTGGATGGGCAGACACGGGGTGGGGGAGGGAAGAGGTGGGTGGACAGAGTGGCTACCGATCGAGATGAACCGAAAGACGTGGGTGGTATATATAGGTGTAGTCATAACCGACGGCTATAAAGCGATTCGCAGTAAAACGTCGAATGAGTTTATTGCGCTTATTGACCTGAACCAGGGAGCAGAAGTAGCCGCGTTAAAACCATTGTACTTCTCTCGTAGATTTACTCGTAGTTTACGCTCCTCTCTTATGTTACCGGTTTTCCTTCCTTCAATATGGATCGCGATTTAGATCTTATTCGTCTTCTTCGTCCTCTCCGTTTTCTTCGTCCTCTACATTTTCTTCTTCCTCTTCGTCTTTCGAGACATAGACATCCCATAAGACATTTTACTCGTATGACAGTTATTGCTTAGAGAAGGACGATCGGTCTTCTAGGACCTTTTAGCGATTGGAGCTATGTCTCTGTCGTTCTCACTTGAATTATCGCGATGTAGTCGAACGCTTCTTGAAGTAATTGAAGGAAAACTTTCGCCATAGAAAAGCGAGGTATGGCGTCGGTTCGGTTAAAATGAAAAGAGAGGAAGAGGATGAGGAATAACGAGGATGAGAAAAGATAGAGATAGAGATAGATAGATAGATAGAGAGAGAGAGAGAGAGAGAGAGAGAGAGAGAGAGAGACAAGATAGTTTGAAAAGATATTCGTCGTCCGACGGAACGGAACTTGCCGAAGATGAACTCTTATCGTTTACTCATAGCGACCTAACTGTGACGATCGAGTTTTAATCTTCGATAGTCGGAATCGATGAGAACGACGATCGTACTGTCGTTAACCGAAGACCACTAACAAAAGATAGAGGTAGATAGATAGATAGATAGATAGATAGATAGATAGATAGATAGATCGATAGATAGATAGAGATAAAGAGAGAGAGAGAGAGAGAGAGGAAGGTAGGGTATGACTCATAATTGAAACTCCGTTATCATGGGCTTCTGCGTGATTGCATCGCTCTGCGAGTCCGATGAAATTCTACAGTACTTAACCATAGGCAAGAACTTAGCCAGGAATCGTACGACGAAATCGCCGTCCTCGAAAACGTCGCCTTTTTACACGCCCTCGAATGCCCAAGGGACGAGCTTAATCGAGTTCTCGATATCGTTCGATCGATCGTTCTTACTTATCGTCACGGAAAGAAAGAAAGAGAGAGAGAGAGAGAGAGAGAGAGAGAGAGAGAGAGAGAGAGAGAGAGAGAGACAGACAGAGAGGAAGATATAAAGACAGAGACAATTTTATTCGATTTATTTTATCGTCTTGACGATCGTTCTCGTACCTTTCGAATAGCAAAGAATAAAAATTCGAACGAATACGTTTCGTTCGAGAGGATCATTCGGTACCAAAATGGCTTCCACTCCTTTCGTCGCATTTTCCGAAACCAAAAGGGTATAACCAACCATCTAAAGATGAACGATTTACTCCAGAGATGTATTCGATCGAAACGATTTACTCTAAATGCCTTTCGAAATATCTAACTATCATATAGATGAAACGATCGAGAGGGAAGAAAAAAAAAAAAGAAGTTAGAAAGGTTATAATTTCGCGATCGTAAAAACGACTACTACTCCTTCGTTCGCGCTCGAAGGAGGTCTAATATCATATTTTCCTGAGCAACATCGTGAGGGGTTCGTAGGACGGATCCATAAGTATTTTCTCGGATTGAAAAGCTTTTGGCATGAAATATGGGTCAGAGATATGGGCGCAACCCTTCCTCGCTTTAATGGAATTAGTATTTAATACTGAGAGAGAGAGAGAGAGAGGGGTGGCACGCTCGGGGAAAAGGGCGTTCAGAAAACTAAGTGGATCTATCTCTTGCGAGTACTCACCGACCGACCCGGCGACAACCTAAACTCGTTTACCGGTATTGCCTTTGCAAGATATTTATCTGCGCCTTGCTTCGAACGAAGAAAAGAACGGGACTCGTCCCTTTTCTATTGGAAACGAGAACGAAAAAGCTATGAGGTTATAATTCTTACGAATTTTTACTCGACGATGAAGCGATAAACAAGAAGACGTGGGGGGGGGGAGGGGGGAGTGGGGCGGAAGGGACGAATCGCTCAATGATCGAATTTAAATTTTACGAATACTAACGCGATGTGTTAAAAAAAAAAAAAAAAAGAAAAAAAGAAAAAGTGGATTTTCCTGAGTAAATCCAACGTACGGTTTGAATTTAATCATCGAGCCTAATCTTTAACAGAAAAGAAAAGGAAATATCGTCGTTTGAGGTACGACAACTATAGCTGAAATCGTCGTATTAAATTAATACAGCTGCTCCATGGAACGATCTAAAGGAGGAAAGAGCCCGTACGAATGTCCATAATCATCGATGCTGACCACGAATCGTTCATGCTGACGGTAGAATAAGCGACGACAATGACAACGCTGGACACGGTCGCGTATCTGAAAATTCGTGCCAATCGTTAACGACAGTCCTGAGAATTGTTCTTGAAGCCCATCGAACGTCGACGGCATTGTAGTCCTCGGTGACCCCCCCCCCCCCAGGACAACGACCGGCTTCGCACCCTATTGCCTCCGACACGAACGTCTCAATTAAACGTATACGAGACAAGTGGGGTTGATAGAGCGTTCCGTCATAAATATGAATTATCCGCGGTAAACGCTCCCCCGAGATTCAAGGGGAATCGAAACCGAGTGAGAAATCCAAAGCGACCGTCTACCAAGTACAACCGAACATCTAATTGTTTTTGTAATAGTCAGATATATTTTTATCTTTTTTCTTCTTCTTCTTTTTCTCACAAAAATAAAACGATCTCAATATTTTTCCTTCTATCGACAATTTTACCAACGTGTTTTCACGCGCTCGATAAACGCAGTACGAGACTAAACGAATATTAACGAAACATTAAAGGATATTATTATTATTATTATTATTGTTATTATTATTATTATTATTATTATCAAAACGTAGTTTCGTTCGTTTTGTAAATTTAATTTGAATGTTGTATATGTCATTCGTAGTTATGAAATACGTAAGCATTAAACTTATCGTACGAGTTATGTTATTAAGTATAATAGATGGAACTGAGATGGAGTAATTTTCCAAGATCTCGTTACCGCGTAGAAAAGTTTTAGCAATAACGGAGAGTACGTGCGAATCCATCGACGGTTTTATTCAATCATTCTAATAGAAAAGTAATGTCCTCCCTTTCACCGAAGGCATCTAGAGCGTAATACGCCTCGCACCGCGCGGGGAAGCTTATGAAATATGACGATGCGTTTCAGCAGATTGCCGACGATACGGACACGCTATCGCAATAAACCAAATCGAACGAACGGTTAGCATGATTGTGCGAGAGAGAGAGAGAGAGAGAGAGAGAGAGAGAGAGAATACGCCTAGGACGATCGATATGAGATAATTAATTGATATCGTTGATAATGAACGTTAAAATATATAATGGATAAACAACAAAAATAAAAAATAAAAAAAAGAAAAGGAATATCGACAGATATAACATTAAAACGTACTTAAAGTTGACTTCCTTAAAAATCTCTCCTCCCTCCATCTCCCTTTCGTAAATATTATTTTCTTGTTCCTATCTACACCCCTCCCCCGTCCCACACATCCACCCCCATGTTCCAAACCGTCCCACATTCTAATTCCAATTTGAATCGGGAACGAGAGGGGGGAATCCTAAATCAGAGGATACCTACATTCATTTGCAGTTTGTTGAAATCTGTGTTCGGGAAGTTCGGCTACCGAAGTACCTGTCTCCGACTGGAGACGTCGGGAAAGGAAAGGAGAAATAGAAGAAGGAAAGAGGATGCCAAAGGAGGACGAGGAATAGAAAGAGATGAAGAATAACGACGGTTGGCGTGTGAGAGGATAGTAAGGCTCGTAGGATAGCCACGTACATACATACATACATACATATGTATATACATACATACATACATACATACAAACCGCCTACGTAGCGAGCTCGCGAGCTAGCTGGCTCCTCTCTCTCTTTTACTCCAGCATTCGGTGAGCTAACATCGGAGGTTTCCTTCCTGCGGGACTAAGTCGAGTACTCCGGAGGGAATAGAAAGCAGCTCGACGATTCAGAGGAGTGTGACTGCACGAGTCCCAGGAAGCGTGTGCTTTGCTAACGATGACAAACGGTCCCACTCTAAGACGCCATATTTATGCTAATCTAGTCGGCGGCTGGTAGACCGCTTCGAATCTACCATTCATTCCAACCTTCCTTCTATTTTCTCATTCACGTATGGCCGTTATTTTAATAAAAAAAAAAAAAGGAAAGAAAAAAGGAAGGAAGGAAGAAAGAAAGAAAGAAAGAAAGACGGAAGGAAAGGAAGGAAGACGGAAAGAGGGGGGAAAAAGAAGAGAGGACGAGCGTTCCTCCCTTTTTTCCACCCAATCTTTTCTTATTTTCATTCCTTCTCCTTTTTCTTTTTTTTTTTCATTTTTCTTCTCCTCGACGGATTCAAATCATTTCGGAATAATCGAAAAATTCAATACTCAAGAAGAAAAGAAAAATGTTTCTCACTATATCAATCGTTCACCAAGCCCGGAAGAGAACTCGCGAAGAGATCTTTTTTCGGATGTTCGTCCTACGTATCGAATCTGTTTATGCCGGGGATTCACGAAACAGCGAGGCTATCCGAAAGCGACAGGAACCGTGCGTCTATCTCGCGACTTCTTGTCGTGCCAAAACCATGTTTTGCGATTCCTTCCTCCCTTTCCCTTTTGGTTCTCTCCGTTCTCTACCCAAACTCCTGCAACGAGAAGCTCCTCTCTCGAGCCAGCCACTCTCTCTCTCTCTCTCTCTCTCTCTCTCTCTCTCTCTCTCTCTATCTATCTATTTCTATCTCCTCTACGCTTTCGGAGAATATGGATCGGCCCTGACAATATTGCCGTTGGAACCACCCCGTGTCTAGCGTTATGATATACGCGGCCGCATTTCATATATTCAATTGTTTCCAAGTTTTCGGATCCATTTGTAAGATTAAATTTGTAATGCGGGGCCACCCTCCCCCTCACCCCATACTCATCCTCGCTGCACCCTGTTCCCCGTACGCCACCTTACTACGCGCACTAGAGTCGACGCATATGGCCGGCCGGCCAATTTTCTTCGCTCGTTGAAAATATCATTGAAGAAAACGGCCACCTATCAAAGAGCAAGTTACTTACCTCGATTTTTATATTCCGCATTAATTCGTATTCATTATTCGTGACGTTATCGAGCAAGTAAAAATTATTAATACGATCGACGTATTATCATGATTATTCTCGCTTTTATTGTTATTATTATTAATATTTCGTAGAAAATATAATAACGATGTTATTCGAAGAATTGAAAGGATTAAATTACCATTCAATACGTGGATACATTTGTCGTATTGAATTTTCTGCCGTGATTTTGGATTGGAACCGAAAAGCAAATGCTCCTAACCGGATATCATTCTCTTCTCTTTCTCTTTCTCTTATATATGTTTTATCTACGGTGCTGCATCAGCGTCTATACGAGCCAACATACGTTATGCTTTTTCCATTCGATACACAGTCGAAGCACGTAACGTATGGCGCATAAGCTATTCGCGTTAACCGGCCACTTTCAGATTGGATGGCGCGCGCTTTTCGGCATATGGATTCTCCTCGCGGATTGACCCGCGGTATTCATCGCGAAATGGGAGTTTCATTTCTAGCATCCCTCTTGCGGACAGCTTGCCAACAAAGTTCAAATACCGAGAGATGGGAGACGGTAGGGGGGCTGGATGGGGGTAAACGTTAATTGCCCGTACGTTTACGTGACCCGACGTTCATTCAAATAGATTTATCTGTTTTATGCAATACCGTTTGTTCCTTAATAAAAAATTATTATAATCCAGGGTGATTAGCTGAAAAGGTATAGAGCGTGTAGATATAAAATTTTGTAATATAAAGTTTATAAGCCCGGACCACCTTCGTTCTGCCACCTTTACGAGAGCTCGCAATTACACGGCGAGCTTTCGAAAGTTTCATAAATTTCGTCGGAGAGCGAGCAAATGGCTTCCGGTCCAACGGTCGGACATTGTCGATAACAGCCACGTCGCCAGGGGCGAATTCAATATCGCATTCGCACCGTTGTCCTCTCTAGCACCATCACCATCCCTACTTCCAACGCTAGCTTCGCGCATTTCAACACTCCCTCCCTTTAGCTACCTCTGCTCTCACCCACTCTCTCTCTCTCTCTCTCTCTCTCTCTCTCTCTCTCTCTCTCTCTCTCTCTCTCTCTCCCACTCACTCACTCTCACTACGCACGCTCTCTTGTTCCATCCTACCATCCTCCACCTCCATCTACTCTTTCAACTCCCACTTTCATCCCCCTGCTTTTGTCCCACGCATTGTCCCAAAAGTTTTCGGTGAATCCGTGTAGTGACTGCGCCGCGTGATTACCATATGAATTAAAGTAATATGATATACGATCAGCCGGAGTACTCGCGACATGCTTTGAAAAAGACGCTACCGCGAGAAGTTTGAAGAATGATTCGAAAGAATGATCTTCTCTTCGTTTCGAGAAATTTTAAGGAAGCAGCAAAAAAAAAAAAGAAAAGAAAAAGATCTATTCTCGGAGCAACGAACTAACAACGTGCTTCTCGTTTTCGATGTGGCAACGATAACAAATTTTTTTCCCTTTTTTCTCCTTTCAAACGGGATAAAATTTGCTCGTAACTTTACGTTATCCGATGAAAAAAAATCTCCGACGTAATACGGCGGTATCGTTTCAACCGCAGACACAAATTTGTCCTATTACAAATTTACCGAGGGTGAAACTCCGTGGCCGTACCCTTACGATAGATTCCACCGAGCTACGGCGAACGATATCATTGGTGGGATCTTCAAAGCGTGATTCGTATCCCCAGGAAACGGCTGGCCGCTTTAAAACAGTGACACATCCGACCAAGCATGCTTTTCTCCATATCTCTTTCCCTTTCTTTTTCCCTTTCTCTCTCTCTCTCTCTTTCTCTTTCTCTTTCGCCCCGATTTGAAACCAGTTTGGAGTTCTACACAATGGACCGAACACCGACGAGCGGTCCCAGCTATCGGTTTGACGGCGTACGTAGCACGCGACTCTGCTTTCTGGCCACTGCGATATCTCGATCGCAATAAATTCACATTAAACTATCTGCTGCTATGCTCCCGCCGCAGCTTTAATACAGCCCCCTCTACAACCTCCCCTCCTACCCCCTTGCCTCCTACCCAGCTAACCCGCCGCCAACCCCCCCCCTCCGTCCCCGTCCCTCTCGACGAACACTTCGATGCCTCCGCTTGTTCCGCTACTCCTTGTCGGCGCCCTATTTTCATTTCCTTTTTTTTTTATTTTCTTTTTTCCTCTTTCTATTTTCATTTTCAATTTCACGATTCGTCTTGCTCGCACAATTTCTCGAATATATCGATAAGTTTCAATATCTCCTTTCCTTTTTTTTTTTTCTCTGACATGATCGATTATTCCCGATAAACGGATAAGAATCGATAAAAAGAAATAATGTTCGTAAATTAATAAATGAAGAAAAGAGAGATAACATTTACGTGAGACACCTATCGGCTCCATTCGTACAGTACTAAATTCCAGAATCCTTGATGAATACCGATGGGAATACGATCGTGATGGATCTCCCTAATCCCTTGTCAGATACGTAACGATTAACGCCCTAAAAGCAGGTAGTACCGTGTTCGTGTAAATGCACGACGAGCTTGGCCGGCACAATGGACGGACCGGGTATAAGGCTCGGGCATTAATTTCTAGTAATTATCAGAGGTGTAATTCAGGCGGGGAGGGTCGCAGGTCGCGTCCGGGGTCGGCCGGTGCGTGTTAACGCCGTTGTTATGCCCCATTATATTGTCCTACCTCTCTCTCTCTCTCTCTCTCTCTCTCTCTCTCTCTCTCTCTCTCTCTCTCTCTCTATCTCTCTTTCTCACTCAACATACTCATACATATATACGACACCGGCCACTACCGGAGAAAAGCAATTGCGCGGCCAGACGAGCGTTACGACGCGCGAAAATGTCCGCCGTGCGGTCTGTTTCGAAAAATAAAACGTATCCTCCTCTGCCTCGTACAACATTGTACCAAAATTAACAAAAATAGATTTCTATCGAACTAACAATTTTTTTCTTAGTTTAAGAACGTTACGTATCTCCGACGCGAAAACATACCGAATAATAATAATAATGATATAAGTAATAATAATAATAATAATAATAATAATAATAATAATAATAATAATAATAATAATAATAATAATAATAATAATAATAATAATGATAATAATAATAATAAAAATAAATTCAATCCGTATGCGAAATAAGCGCGGAGGGAAGATGGAGGTTGGAGGGTGGAGGGTGGAAGGTTGGAGGGGAGGATATGATCATTATCAAGGATGCTAACGTAAGAGCAAGTTGCGTAACGAATCCTAACGAAAATTGATAAAATATTATTTAATCCTCCCCTCTTATACTTTTCATGCGTTAAGATAGCACTACTAATTTATTTAAATGGACTTATCTTTTCGAAGCTCCGATAGGAATGTAAATTGGACCCTTCCGAATCAAGGGGCTAATGGCACGAGTAAGATAAAGATATTTTATTGCTTTGTGGTCGGACATATTTAAACAGGGTCGAAAGTCTTTTTTCTACTGTCAGATGAGAATTCGAACTGACTACTCGATCTTATTAACCCTCTCTTCTCTTCTCTCTCTCTCTCTCTCTCTCTCTATCTCTTGTCGATAACTTCGTGTCCTACAATTTTTTTTCTTAAGGAAATCAATCCAAATTCATTCCGTTAGAAAAAAAAAAAATATATATATATATATATGTATAAATATATATATACATATTATATATATAGAAGGATATGTCATAGTTCTCGCTCGTCAACGTTCCTATCAACGCGTTGAGGCATACAACAAAGAGACCGTGAAAAAAATATAAAGCCCGTTCAAAAGAGTAGAGTCGGTACGAGGCGTAGGTGAACAAACGCGGGCAATAATTCGAAACAAAATGTCAAGCGAGCACCATTGTCGGGGGGGTGGTTTAGGGGGACGGAGGTGGGGTTGGTGTGGTAGGCGCCAACTAGCGCCGACGAGAAAATATCGCCAACAGTAAATCAAGGTGCGCTCCGGCAGAAGAGAGAGCGAGAGAGAGAGAGAGAGAGAGAGAGAGAGAGAGAGAGAGATGGGCTAGAGGAGGAAGGGGTAGTGCCTCCGAGTAGAGCAACACCGACTCTCTCTCTCTCTCTCTCTCTCTCTCTCACACACACACACACACACACACACACACACATTTGCTACGGCTTTTCCGCGGATGGTCCGGCCGCACGATCGCACCCGGGTCGGCTTCCGTTTTTCATCGTACCAACGTCGTAAATAAGCAGACGTCTCTCGGTTTCCACGTTCAAGGTTATCCTTTCCGTTCCTCCAACCCGCCACCACCAATTTTGCTGTTCGACGTCCGTTCTATTCTCCTCTCGAATATTCTCTTTCCCTCCCCTCCTCTCTCCCACTCCTTCTCTCTCTCTCTCTCTCTCTCTCTCTCTCTCTCTCTGTCTCTCTTCTTTTGTCAATTGGATCATTTGCGTAAAACACGCGATTCAGGAAAAAAGGGCGTCACGTTTATCGCTAGACAAGATCGACTGTTTTCGAGTTCGTGACGATTGGTTTCTTTTTATCTTCTTGTGCTATTTTTTGTTATTTTTTTGTATTCTTCTTTTTGCTTTTTGTGTCTTTTTTTTTTTCTTTTACTATATATATATATATATATATATATATATATATATATATATATATATATATATATATATATATACACACAAGCCGTGTGAAAATCAGAACACCACATATTAGAGCATATGCCTTGGACAAGCGTAAGCGTATCAAAAGAAATCGTTTAGCGACGGCTCGTCGAGATCAAAATCCCACGTCGTTTGGGATTATCGTGAGACCGGTGTAAACTACGTGTTCGCAGTCAAGTTACATGATCGCATATACGAAGAACCGTGACGAATCAAGAAATGGGGTTGTCCTCCTTTCCCTTTGACGTAACCAAAGTTTCGCGTACTCTTTTGTTTCCTATCATCGTTCATCCTATCTAACTCTAAACGATGTCTACTAGTTATAGAAATTTCCATGCAATAAATATATCCATACGCCGAACAAACAAAATGGTATACGCGTTGAAAACGTTGAAAAGGAAATATTTGAAAGAAGAGGGGAATCGAATAACGAGTAGATTCTCCTTTCTATTCCGTCAAATAGAGAAAGACGGGGAGAGAGAGAGAGAGAGTCATCGATAGGAATGGCTTAGGGCGTTATAAAGAAAAGAAATATCCGGATATACACACTGCTTACGTATCCTTACATACATGTATACTTACTCTATCGTAAGTGCAACGACGAGGAGATTCAGTCAAGTGCACGAAGACGATGTTTGCCTGGCGAGGATCGCCGAAGCCGAGGACTTAATGTCTTGGAACGGACGCCATATTAGCATATCCGCATCCAATCGTGGCCCACGTGCCAAGCGCGCCATAACGAATCGGCCCTCGTCTATGACATTGTCATTATTTCGGTGACACAAAACAAGCATGCGCGCGATTCGTAACGGGAAGTATCGCTAACGAGGGTGGGAATCGAGGGCGAAAGGAAGAGAGAATGCTAGAGAGAGAGAGAGAGAGAGAGAGAGAGAATATGTGTGTGCGTGTGTGTGTGAGAGAGAGAGAAAAAGAAAGGATAGAAAGGATCTTGAAACAAGCCAAAGGCGAAAAGAGAAAGGACTTTCACTTTGTGTTGGTTTACGTAAGTATAGCGAAAGAGAATGATGGAAAGGGATGATTCGAAAAAGGGGATCCCTCTTCCTCGATGCAGCGCCTCGGCTCGGTGTTATTTATCTTTATGGACCTCGGGCAGAGGGTAAGTACACTTACTTCCGAAGGGTGGCGGGGGTTGGGGCAAAATTTAAGCCGGCTTCGTAGGGCAGTAAGAGATTGTTTGTCGTATTGGCCGCGGTTTCTACGAGCTTAACGTTACCCGTTTAAGGGGGATTCTCCATGGGCTTCTTCTCTCGAGAGCAACGATTTTCTTTTGAAGCGTAGGATCCTTTAGGGATCTCTCGTTTCCGAGTTGTTCTATTCAACAAGTCGATCGTCACTCGAATCGTATTAACTATCACTTCTTTTTGATAATATCTCTCCCTCTTTCTATCTATCTATCTATCTATCTATCTATCTATCTCTCTGTCTCTCTCTCTCTCTCTCTCTCTCTCTCTCTCTCTCTCTCTCTCTAGCTATCTATCTATCTATCTATCTGTCACTCTCTCTCTCTCTCTCTCTCTCTCTCTCTCTCTCTCTCTCTCTCTCTCTATCTATCTATCTATCTATCTATCTATCTATCTATCTATCTATCTATCTTATCGTGAATCTATCGGTTTAAAGCTTTTCTCTGTTTTAAGATCCATAATCAGATGAAGTATATAATAGTTAATAAAAATGATATCGTCAGTTGGGCTGACTCGTTGAAAAATGAAAGAAAAAAGATAAAAATGATAAGTCTTCTATGGTTCGATTTGATATCTAATATGAAATTGTGAGATCGGGGTGGTTCTTTGAGTGGCCAGAAATTAATCTATTGTTCCGTAATCGGCTTTCTTCGGTTAGCGTTCTGCGGACCGCTACAGGAGAACGAGAAATCGATTCGTTTCTTACCAAACGCTATCTGCGCTCAGCCACATTGTTTGGTACAATGAAAAATTGAGAACGTAAGTTTCAAAATTTTCCCGTCTTTTTCTACTTTTTCTCTTTATTTTCTTTTCTTTTTTTTTTTTTTTTTTTTTTTTTTAATAATTCGAAAGATCGAAACTTTCATTCGCAAATATTAAAGATTAAATTGATCGTGCTCTTCGATTTAACGAAGAAAAAAAAAAAAGAAAATTGGTAAGGTCCTTCAAACTGTCCTACTTTTCCTTTTTCCATCATTATGGATATTCTTTTATTCATTAACAACGATTTCGAATACATACAGTAAATATGTACAATGTTGTATTTACATCGACGAGATGCTACCTTTTTATCCGCAATAAATAATTTTTATAAAATAAAACAAAACATATATATATATATATATATATATATATATATATATATTATAATATTCTTACACATTTAAAGATGAATAATTTACACGGACTTAATGACTATCACCTTATCTGTAACTCTAATAAGTTTCTGTCAAGGAAACATCAGATTATTTCGATAAATTCGTATGAATTAGACACGTGAAACGATATTTATGTTGAAAGTATCGGATGATTACAACGTCGATTTATCTGTAAAATACCTTGCAATTATAAATCGACTTATCTTTCGCTAGAGACCCAATGAAGAATTCTACTGCGAATATTTACACGCTACTGTGATTATTGCTGTACAGAATACTGTAGATAATACTTATTCGAACCTTATATCTGTAATCTCTTACGAACGAATCTGACCGTACGATACGACTATACTATGAAAAATTCGAGATTAGTACCTACAACGTCGTAAAAATTTTCGAACGATCTAGTATACATTTTTACATAGTTTAGTATTGATTTTTTTATTATTTTTTTCTTTTTTTAATTCTTGTTTTGAAATAAAAAGGGGAAAGATTATTATCTCACCAATTCGTCCTCGATTATGATTTACCAATTTATGGTCTTCGATGAATCGATTTCTTCGGCGAAACGAAAAGGAAAAAAGAAGTAAAAAAAAAAAAAAAAAGATAAAAACCCAAGAAAAAAAAGAAACGAAAGTAACGAGCAGAAAAATTGACGGAAGGTAAGGCGAGCGCGAAAACGACGATAATCCAACGATTTCACGCGATTACTAAATACTCGTTGGTCGAGGACAACGCTTAACCCTGCGTTAAGCTCGTAACGGTGGCGAATGGATGGGAAAGGGCGAGGCGATGCGCGGACGCGCCGGCTCGAAGGGTAAATCCAAAGGGAGGAAGAGGAGGAGGTAGTGGAAGAGGAATAGAATAGAGGAGGAGAAGGTCGTGGCGGCGGTGGTGGAGGAGTAGGAGGATGAGGAGGAGGAGGAGGAGGAGGTGGTGGTGGGAGTGGGTTCGGAGGTCGCGTGTATTTAAAACGCGAATCCTGCGCTGGCCGATTCACTGTTTGAAGTTAAATGGAGTGTAAATGGCAGATAACAAACCGGCACTGTTTCCGATTACGGCATTCATTGTTTCCTACCATTATGCGCGCTCCGACGGTTTGTGTGTGACGCGGGATACGGTTTACGATCTATTTATTGCCACCATCGTTACACCTCCCCCCACCCCACCCCACCTCACCCTACCCCCACCACCCACCCACCACCACCCCCTCCCCCATCTCATTCCTGAATACGAACATACTCCGAAGCAAACTTTATTGCTCCAACCCTTTTGCTCCCCCGTTCACCTGTCCATTCGTGATATTTAAAAAACGGGACACGATCGACTTTTCATTGTCCAATTTTAATTTTGTCGATAGTACGGTTCAGATATATGTATGTATCATCTATGTATATGTCATTTTTTTTCTTTTTTTCTTTTTTTCTTTTTTTTTTTTTTTTTAATATTGATTAATGTGTGTTATCGGAGTGCTATCGCACGTTTGATATGCGATCAAGATAGGTACGTGTATGACAGTTAAATTGTGATCGACAAAGATATTTACAAATTATTCCTACCTAATATTGACTAGAGAGGGAATGTCCACTTTTTTTCTTTTTTTCTTCTTTTTTTTTTTCACCGCGGATCGTAAGATAGATTTGATTGGTTATAGTATATCAATAGTGATTAATTTTCGCGGTGATAGATATATTTATATATGTATATGTATGTATGCATGTATGTGTATATATATGTATATATGTATATATACACACGACACAAATTTCATAAAGTGCTTTACTTAATATGTGCGTTACGAAGAACGTGCGAAGTTATTTAAAGTGAAGATGAAGTTCAATTTTCGAACGATCTACGTTCTAGTTTTCGAGTTGCACAAAATTATCGACTAGAGTCTATTACCTTTTTTTTTTTTTTTTAAATCATAATTGTGATCGACAGTGTTTTAATATATACATATATACCTTTAACAGATTGACGAAACAATATCACGAAACGTACCACTGTCTCGACTAATACTGAACGAAATTATTAACGAAGAGACGAAACGATAGAAGAGAAGAAAGATAGAACATTTCTAATAAAACGATCCTACGTAATATTTCGATCAAAAAGATTAATTATCCGATGAGATACGTCAGGTGCGCGTGCGACTTGTCGTTTTATTCGTAAGAACTAGAAGAAGAAAAAACAAATCAAAAAAAAAAAAAAAAAAGAAAGTAAGGGATTGCACGAAATCTCGAAAGTATTTTTGTTTGAAACGAAACGAGATGATACACAACCGATCCTCGATAGAATCGACGTTATTCTTTGGTCTGTCAATTAGATTGAAATAAGAAGAGTCAATTCTCGAAAGAATATCCGCTTGCAAGTAAATCGTCGTCGGGCGAGGATTTACGGCGTCACTTGCTGTGAACGGTGGTTGTACGTCGTTTGACCTCGACCTGATCGACGATGGCGTCGCTCTCTTTATCCTGATGAGCCGTCATATGCCTCGTCAGATGATGTCTCTCGCGAAAGCTTTCGTCGCAAACGGGGCATCTCAATTTTTCTTCTCTCCTTCTACGAGCAGCTTCCCCGGAGTTCTCGTTCTTGTGATGTGACCTCATGTGATATACCAGATCAGATGTCATACGAAAGGATAGATTGCACTTGGCGCAAACATTTTGCGCGGGCAATGTCAAAGCCGCGAAGGACGGCGGTAAAAGGCCAGCGACGCCAGCGGCGGTGGCCAAGAACCTTGGCCTTGTCAAAGCGTCTGCCATTGGTGGAAAAACGGATATAGGATTGTACGAAAGATTCGGATAAACTGGCGGTAGATCCGGCCGAAAGGTTGCCACTTTCGGGCTTGGAACTTTCGGCGGTTGTGTTATCTGAGGAATTTTCAAGTTCTCCAGGAGACCACCGGGCTGACTCGCAGCCGCCGCCGCCGCTGCCGCCTCGGGACCGACCAAAAAGGGATAGGTCATTTTGTTAGGAAAACTGGTATATTTGTAAGTGGTCGTACTTGCCAGTGGTACGACCGGAGGACTGATGCTCTCTTGATAACCTTCCCTTCGATCGTCCGGCGAGATGGACGATCTTGGTGAGGTTTGTCCGTCGTCGGTAAAACCATTTCTTTGACTACCAAGATGAACCTTCGTGAAAGCGCTCCTGGATTCGCCGTGCCTCTCCACGGTACACTGCAAGCCGCTATCGTAAACCTTGCCGCATGTTAAACTTGGATCCAATGATTCCGAGCAAGTATTTAATAATGATTGTTGCGCTGTAAATCCAGGCGGGCTTGGGCTCTTTTGTTGTCGATTAGGGACGTATCTTCGCGAATCGATCTCGGGCAATGTAGGCGTCAACGTTCTCGGAGATACGTACGGCGGACTGAGAGAATTTTCGGTACAATGCATCAGCCTTCGTCTCTCCTGCGAGCCAGAGTCGCTGTCGTAATGCTTTATAGTCAAATTCTGTGGCAATCTATCGACGTCCAAATTATTATCCAACGATACGGATTCTCTCGTACGATCCTTTCTACCAGTGATTAATCTGAGCTTTTCGCTCTGCCTGCGAGCCAGATTTTCATCGGGCGCGACGAGAAACGCTACGTCGAAGGAACGCTTACTGGCACGTTGGAGAGGATAAGATGCGTCCGACGTGACGTCACTGATCATGGACGGACTACTCGAGGTTAATAGTGCAGTTGTCGCCGTAGTCGATGTAGCGGGGGCGGCACGGTCGATGCCACCCGTGCGATCTTCCATTGTCATCCTGCTCGCTCCGTATGATCAACCTGCGAGAATTAACCGTCAATGGGGCAAACATAAATGATAGATCGGGTGTCGAGTTATTTCAATGATAACGTGCATGCATTTACATATCATGAATCGCGAATGAACGAAACACGATGATTGAACGTTATCGTATTGCCTGCTATACTCGATCATACTCGTCGCGATAAGAAATGAATACGATATAACGATATATATGATAAAAATCTTACGATTAATTAAATGACGTTTGACGCTTACCGGAGCACGTGTTTAGGCTATACGCCTTCTTCCGCTGAACCTTTCGACTTTTCAAACACGACGGCCTCTTCTTCTTCTTCTTCTTCTTCTCCTTACGAATGGCGCCACCCAATTTGATGATGGCATTCGTTAAACACTGATATAATTCTCGAGGGAGCACAAGAAGTTGGAGAAGATCCGAGGCTGGGGCTTCGAATCCGCGCACTGATTCCTATTCGAATCCCGGAGAACACTCTCTGGTGGACGCGCGTTTCGGCGTTGCCGAGGATAAAATGAGGGAACCGTTCGCGCATCCCCCGTATTTAGGGGTTGCTTCGTGGAGGGTAGCTCGAAGGCAGGTGGAGACGACCGAGGTTGCTGCCGGCCAATAGCGAAGCGTCGACTACTATTCGAGGGTGGAGCGTACGAAGGGGGTGAACATATTCGGTCGTCGGGACGCGTCTGTTAGTCCCATCTAGACCACGCCTACATATTTCAGGTTCGACACATGTGCCCGGGATCGCCGTCGACGTCGACGACTCCTTTTTCCTCCCACTCACACCCCAACCCCCATATCTATCTCTCCCCCTTCCCACCTACCTACACCCCCCGCCTTCTCCACCCTTCCCTTTCTCCACTCTTCTCTTTCATTCTCTCACACACGTTGCGCAATCCTATTCTCGAAAGAATTCTGGTGACGGTGGTGACGGTGGTGACGATGGTGGTAGTGCCCGATCGCGAGGACAACGCTTGAGGGAGGGATGCTTTATGTTGTAATACAGCCTGACGAACGATCTTGAATATTTTTAACGCCGGTTCGTTGGCCCCTTTCCTCTCTTTCATTTTTTTTTCTCTTCTTTTTCTCTCTTCTTCCTTTTTGTTTCGTCGTTGCTATTATCATTATTATTTTACGCTCGACCAATTTCGGACCTTCGACGGATTCGTCTACCCTAACCCGACGATATATTTCTATTCGTAGATAATATTGCAATTTTAGGAAATAATAATTTCACTCGCACGCACATCGTACACACATACATACATACATACATATATATATATATACATATATATATATATATATATATATATATATATATATATGTATATATATATATGTATGTATGTATTTAGTCATATATATACTCGAATTGATTATTCAACTCGGAACGATGAAAGCTAAAAGATAAATTTGTATCGATCCTTTCGGAATCAGCACTTTCTGCAAGCTGTGGAACGATCCCAGTTCTGCTGACACACCTGTTTCGTTTTGAAACCTGTTCTCGTTTCCGAGAGGATAAAGTATTCCATCGAGTATTGTGCGTGACTTCGGTGACGATAAATTATAGGATATACAAATTTATACGGGTTTCTAGGATCGGGTTCGATGATGATCTAATCATCAACGAGCAAACGTTATTCTCTCTTTCTCTCTCTCTCTCTCTCTCTCTCTCTCTCTCTCTCTCTCCCTCTCATACACGCTCTCATTTCATACGATAGATCTTCATTCGTGGTCATTGGCCGAAACGGGCGACTCGTCGACAAAGAGAAATGAGGCGCGTTAAATCGACTGCGTTAGACAGAAGGTACCACCAAGCTCCGTAAGGGATCATCGCTTCGAGGATTATCTTCCTGACGAATTATCCCCGTTTCTCGTCGCTTCGATACATGTCTTGATCCTAACTAAATGACATACGATAGTTGCCAAAACTATGAGAAATACCTGAAATACATGATTACGTGTCCAACGTTAATCGCCCGAAATATCGACCAAAAAGGAAACAACCGAATGAAAGAAAGGAAGAAAAAAAAAAAAAAAGAACAGAAATCTGAGCTCCTCCTTTCTTGATATAGCAATAGGCGATCAATCATAGGCCAGTAATCTATTTTATCGCGCATGTGAGAGATGTCGGATTTTTACGTTGTTCCCGTGATTCCAACAATTCTACGGGGAATATCTGGAAAGGTTAAAGGACATTAACTTCTTGATTGAGTCGGCAAAAAGTTGTAATGACTTTTCGATTGAGCCATCCCTCCTCCCGTCTCCCAACATCCTCCCATAACCACTAACACACCATCACCATCAACCAACGAACGTTCACGAATAAACTTCCGATCTTTCGCTAATCTTTCGATATTATTTATTATTTGCCATCTAGTATACGTTCTTTCTAGAGATAGGTAAGTAATATGAACGAAATCGAAAGATTCTAAATATTTTTCTACTTCACCAGAGATCCTCGAGGTCGTTAATGTGGGATCAAGGGATGGACGATTTTCTCGAGGCGACTACCACACGGCTCGATTATATACCTTTAAGGGTAGCAATCGGATTTAATCCTAATTGAGAGTCGTAAAGTTGGAAAAGTCGTTACTACGACGTTATGTGTGACACGCGTCGCACGGCAGGGAGTCGTGAAGCTATTCTATATCTTACCAGAGCCATTCCTGGATTATATAGACCATATTTATTGCCGATCGTACTGTCACGCTTCCGTGAAGTCAAAGACGACGACTACGACAACGACGACGTGCTTATTCCTCAGTCCGTTTTTTACTATTTTCATAGGCCATCGCTCGAGTCTCGTTTCTAACGGTGTAGACAAATATATTTTATAAATATTAAATTTAATAAATATCATATCGATATGTATATAAATTTTTTTATTTTTTTTGAATATCAAACAAATTATTAGAGCAAGATTTAAATCGTTCGGAAAGTGCAGGTTCACCAAGTGATCCAAGTTAAACGAACGTGGGACTGTCACACGCTAACATCTGACACGTGTCAGGCACGCGGAAGCTGTTAACACTGTGACATCGAGCGCAGGGAAGATCAAGCAGAGGGACACCTTGCGTCAGGGCAAAGTGTTTCAGCTTTTGACAAGTCGTTCGTACGAATTAATATATATATATATATATATATATATATATATATATATATATAGCGGCCCATCCTATTGGATAAGATAAATCGTAAATATCATCGTGGATATAATTAAAAGAGCATCGATCCGAGACCCGGTCTATTCTTATTATTTCTCATCGGCCATCTAATAAATTTATCGAATAATATCGATAACGACGTCGCTTTCGATATGAAAGGTAGGATCGTTCGTTTTGAAATTAATCACGTCCAATCGTTTTGCATTCCGCCGCCGGTTATAAAACTGAAAGACGGAATATTCGTTCGAACGCGGACGCATGAATTAATTTCGTTTTCTCTCGTTCTCCCGACGAAAGCGGCTCTATATCTCTTGCCAACGTTTTTCGCTTTGCTGGCAGAAGCTCCGCAGAAGCGGCCGATTCGGTGAAGTTACCGAAGAGTTCGGTGATAAATATGCGGCCGATGAAGAGCCGATGAAGAGAGGTCGTTTATCAATCAACCATTAACACCATTTCTTTCTCTTCATCTCTCTCTCTCTCTCTCTCTCTCTCTCTCTCTCTCTCTCTCTCTCTTTCCATCTTTCCCTTAAAGCTTTACCAACTCCGTTGAAAATCTGCTCGCTCTTGCACCCGCCATATTTCACTCGATTCATTTCGATTCTCTCTCTCTCTCGTTCGCTTTCCGTCGTCGTACTCTCGAATTTTCAATTAAGTCGAAAAGATGTCCCTTTCGTAACGAAACTCCAGAAAATGTAGTGTGCGTATAAGTATATCAAAAAGAAAATGGTAGCGTGCTTATGGAATTATATTCAAGCGAGCCTTGTCTCGCCCCAAGTCGCTGATAAATTGAATGTGTAACGAGTTCGGAGGATTGTTAAAATAACCGAGCTCGGTGTGCGGCCTCGTTTCTACGGCTAAAAGGGGCAGAACGTAGTAGATCTCTTCAGATGAGTGCGGACGATTTAGATTTTACGGACGTGCGAGCAATTCCTTGACTTATTACCGAGGTCATGCATATAAAGTGGACCTCTGTTTCTCTTAGGTGGAGTAACTCTCGGGGAGACGTTCTGTCTTAAAACGTCAAAATTTTTATACCACGATGAAACGTCCGATAATTTTTTTCCCTGGGATTTGAAGAATAAAAGAAAAAAAAAGAAGAAGAGACAAAAGAAA
>OU426851.1:2490088-2522588 GCA_911387685.1 Dolichovespula media | reverse complement strand
TATCTGTCCCGCGTTTAGAAGACGCCAAGAGAAATATTAAAATATGGTAATATAACTTTGGAGAACGGATAAAACCATCGACGTTATTCAGTACGCCGTACGATTACGAATTTATCGGTTAAATGAAAGGCGATGGACGGGAGGAAAATATATATCGTGTTAATTATCCGTAAATCGGCAAACTATTCCTTTGTTTATCTGTTTCGTGATCCGAAAGAAATATAAAACAATTGTGAAAGAATGAAACGACGTAACGTTATTGTGCCCTTAAGTTACGCAGGATAGAAAGGATTTATGTATATAATAAATGCGAATAAGATGGTATTGGTATATATTTAAATCCGACAACATGGAACGATATCTAAGCAAGAGTCCGTGAAATAGGGTGAATCGATTGATCTACGATCGTGCGAGTTTGTCAGTCGGCGCGCGAAGAAGTGTTTTCAAAGGAGAGAACTTTAGAGACCTCTAACACCTGATCCCTACTAAAGATCCTATCGGGAAAATTGGATTCGGTGTCAGGGTGACCGCTGAAACGTATAAGCAGCTCGTAAAATACTTTTTAGCGCACGAGCGCGCGCGCCTCTGCATCAGGGGATTAAGCTTTATGGGCAGATAAGAATCCTAGATCCGGTTTCGTGGCTACTTCGACTTACCCCAAACCTCCCTTTTTAAAATAAATAATAATAATAATAATAATAATAATAATAATAATTCATCGTCGTCGTACGTTTAGCAATAACGAAAAATCATTATCAACCGCGCAAAAGTTTTCTTACTACGAACGAGTTCTTCGAACTAAGAGATTTAAAAAGTCCGACCCGAGAGGGGAACCTAGTCTTTTTTTTTGCTCTCTTCCTTTCTTCTCTCTTCCTCTTCTTCTTCTTCTTCTTCTTTTTTTTTACGACGTTTCATTTTTAAAATCTCATTTTTATCGACCAATTCTAAGGCTAACCTTCTCTTTCGAGTAGACCCCAAGCGAATCGCGTCTAATATTTCAAGAGGTAGAACTTTCGCCTCGAAAGTCATTCTTTCCGAGGCAATGGGGCCAATTCAGGTCAGCGAATTGTTTTATTGACGGCTAGGCAGGACGGAAGGCCGGAGGGTCTCTTCAGTGTCTCAGATGGAACGCAAAATCTAATTGCGACGAAGGCAGCGTCGATGCAATAAGCGACGCAGGAAAGGTGCCGATCTATATGGACAATCTATTACCAAGGTTCGAAAATAAAATGATATTTTTTATCGAGGATTCTCTTCCATCGTTGCAGTCTATAACATGGATTTATTTTTCATCGTAAAAATTTTACGGTAGACGAAAGGGCAAACATTTCCTTTTGACTTATTTTTGTCTTATTTGCTAATTACAACAATACTACGATACAAATATCGATCCTGTTAAATTTGTTTATTCGTTCGTTAGTTCGTTCGTTCGTACGTTCGTTCGTTCGTCTATTTTTATTATTTTATGATTAAATTAGTTGAGCACGTAAGTACGTTTCAACGAAGTAGAGATTACGTGTTCTATGAACGAACTAACGCATCAACAGACACGAAACATAAATCGGAATGAAATTGAGAACCCGAAAGGAACACGTTGCCCGATAAAATAACGTCGAGACGCTTGACTCCTCGTGGTGACGTAAAAAAGTGCCTGAAGGGTCGGTCGGAAAAAGAGGGGAGGCTCGGAATAAGGCGCGGAGACATTTATACGCTCGGACAGGAGCCGAGTGACCGAGTCAAGTTGAACGTACAGCTTGGTCACAGTCGGTGTGATCTAATAAAAAGGGCAAGACTTTTCTCTCCTTCTTCAATTTTTCCTTCCCATCACTGATGGTTGATCTTGGTCTATCGGCTACCGAACTATCTTTAACCCCTTTGGACCATTTCGAAAATTCAAGCTTTTCTTCTCTTAACAATAAAATATGTATGAGTGAAATTTAAAAAAAAAAATATATATATATATATATATAAATAAAAAACAGTAAGAAAACAAAAGAAAAAGATAAAGAAAAATAAAGAGGAAGAAGAAGAAGAAATATTTTCTCAAGTTAAAGAATAAAATCATCGATATAATAATTCACGTTGTCTTGTATTTAATAATTCTCTACATAGCGAGTCAACCCTAGTTACAAATCGTATCCTTTTGTTCCGTAGTAGTCGAGTTATCTAAATCACCGAATATTTCCAGCGTACTCTTCCACGAAGATTCGTAGCCGCGTTAAAAAGCAACTCGCGTATCAATTTCACGGGACAACGCGGTGCATCGCTGCTAATCCAGCGTGGAGGATCGTCTTTTTGTTCCTGGTCGCTTAATATTGCTTGTCTCGCCATAATCTCTAACCACTACCACATCCGAGCACCCTTCGTTTTGGTTGGGGTCTCTCGTAGAACGCGCCACTCCCTTCGCGTCCAACGTTGTGGACAGGTTCGTGCAGACCGAGAATATTCTTAAAGATTTTTCCGACAATATCGACGTGAACAAATTAATTTCTCAGAAATTATTATCTCGCCGATGAAGAAACAAAAAAGAAAAGAACAAGAGAGAGAGAGAGAGAGAGAGAGAGAGAGAGAAATATATTTTATAATCTATCGAAAAGGTCGAAGCACGGGTGAACGTTCAGTAAGGAAAAAAAGAAGAAAAAAAAAAAAGACAAAGAAAAAAGAGAAAAAGAAAGGAAAGAAAAAATGAATTAGACGAAACTTTGGCATATTTGAAAAAATCAAGGGCGACGATGCCCCAAGTTATTTTCCAAGATAACGTAAAGTCCATTGGCGTTCCCTCTTAACTCCCCCGTTTTTTCCCTCCCGCGCCGTTCGAACTCGACGCGAGACAGTTACCGTCGCCTCTGTAGTACTTAACGTAAGTACCACGTCGAGTTCGTAAAAGAAAATAAAGAAAACGTTCGAGTTTTAGCCCAGGACAGTGTCTGAGGCGTTCTGGACTCCGTTAGTCCACAACCTCTTTCATCCTCCTCCCACCTCCACCCTCACCCCTCACCCCACCCACACCTACTTTCTCGTCGACGCTCGTCGTCCCACGCTACTACTATCGCAGGGACAATGTTATTTTACGGCGCGGTGAGTTTGAGCCTCTTTCATCCGGGGACACGGTTCGCGTAAAGCGGTGATGTCGTCATGTTCTCTCTCTCTCTCTCTCTCTCTTTTCCACTCTTCTTCCTCCCACCCTTACCCTAGCCACCTACCCCAGCCCCCCTTAACTATGGCGATGCTCTCCAACGCCACACCCTCTCGCGACTCGCTTCGTCCTGTGCAACGCTTAATCTGATCAAGCACGGATTATATCGGACAGCACGCTTGCGAGAAGGAAAAAAGCATGCCGCCGATGTAGTCGGCCGCTTTTCCTAACTCGTTCGTTCTATCCCATCCTACTCGAAAATACTACTACCTACTTACTTACTCTCGGTCGTTCTTCCAAAACCAATTACCCGCGATCTGCTCTCTTCTACCGAATTCCTATCCGGATCCTCTTTCTCTCCTTCTCCTTACTTTACTCTTCTTTTCTATATTTCGTTCATATATATATATATATATATATATATATATATATATATATATGTTTTTTTTTTCATATATATATGAGTGTATTCATAATATCTATGAAAATATATATATATATATATGAAAAAAAAAATATATATATATGTTTTCTTTTCATAAATATATATATATAAAAATTTCTCTTGTATTTCCTCGAAATATTACTTTTCCTTTTATTTGAAACGTAATCGAGAGGATCACAAATAAGTACTCGCAAAATCGGTAGAGTTGAAAATCAATGATAATAATAATTTTTCATTTATTCGATACGGTAGAAATATGTCGTAATCGATGAGACAACGTTCGGCTTCATTATTAGCGTTGCCGCACGTCCCTCCTCCTCTACCCTACCCAACCATACCCTACCCTCGAACGAACATTCATAGAATTAATTTTCATGCCCGTGATACTACATACGTAAGCGGGGCCAATATTACCTCTATAATTTGAACTAATAATTGCTTTTGCGAGACTGCATTCGTGCTTTCAGGATTTTCGATAAAACTTGAATAAAAATGGCATTTGAATAACAACAAATGGATAATCCTACGTATTCGTATTCGCTTGTAGTCTATGTATATCTCGTTTTCTCTAATCGGGCCACGTATATACATAACATTTTTATCTAAATATTGTAGTAAGAGAATGGAAACAAAACAGGTCACAATGGGAGAAATGGGAGAACTCCTATCTCGCGGCCACGTGGGAAACATTATTCTCTAGGAACAAACCAACGCAATCTCGGCCACTCTCGTATGATCGAGCGAGTAAAGTTTACCAACCTATATTTTCACGAAAAAAAAAAATAAATGAGATAACAACTTAGTGTAATAATAAGCTATCTCGTTCGTACAAAACACACAAATGTATGTATGATGTGTGCGTCTGTGTGTGTGTGTGTATATGTGTGTGCGTGCTTTTTCGCCACCCACCCTCCCACGGGCGGTCCTCCCCTCCCTCCCCCCAGCGCCTTCACTCATCCATAATTCCTTATTAAACGTCAGTCAACGAGTCGTAGAGATTTAACGAGCCTCTTAAGTTCTTTGTCAAGCTCCCTGTTCTTCAAACATCGAAGGTAGGTGCCATCGAATAAGGGACACCTTATTTTGACCGAGCGAGGAATGGAATAAACGAACGCATATATTTTCATATTCGACCAAACGCCACGGGAATATTGTAATTTGAATCGGAGACGGTGAAAAGAAGTAAGTCACGGATGAGTATGGGTAGGGAGAGGAGGAGGGAGGGGCGATGGTTCGAAAAAGAAGAGAGTGTACCAAAAAAAGAAAAGGGAGAGGGTGGGGATGAGGGCAACGAGGAGGCATTGAAATTGGCGAAGTATGCAAATGAAGAAACTCCGGTACGTTCCAAATCTTTAGATCTGGACGAATAACTCGGAAGTGCCGAATCAACTCTCTCTTGCTTGCTTGCTTTCTTTCTCTCTCTCTCTCTCTCTCTCTCTCTCTCTTTGTCTCTCTATCTCTATCTATCTATCTATATATCTTCCTTTCTTTCTCTACGTTTCTCGAGATCGTCACCGAGGTAAATCCGAAAAATTCAGTCTAGAAAAATGTTCTATGGTTCACGATTCTTCCCGACTCTATAACGGGAGAACTATCTTCCGACCAGAAGAGATTCTTAACCGAACGACCTTGGTTATCGTCCTTCCTGTCTGTTATATATGAAACGCAAGGGAAACAAGCGAAACGATCGTACTACCTTCTCGATTCTTTCGATACTTCAAAGATCACCAAAATATTTTCTAACGTTCGAATATAAAAGGACAAAAAATACGACGACGACGACGACGACGACGACGACGACGACGACGACGACGACGACGACGACGACGTAGCGTCGAGAATAGGAATTAAAACGAATCGAATTAATCGATGGAAATATTGAGAGCATTCGCGAATTTATCAATAAGGTGCGAGATTGCATTGTGAAACGATCGAATAGATTCTCATCGGAAAATAATATCATATTATTCGGTTACGTGGATAAATTGATGAGTTTTATTATATATATATAAAAAAAAAAAAAATAAATAAAAAAAAAAAGATATTCTCAACTTACAATTACGACGCCATATAAAATGTAACGTTCCTATCTACGAATCGATCACTTCGATTACGATTATTTCTGAGATAATCGTAATGATATTTGAAAAAAGTCAATGAATACGACGAGAAAGTTTAACGAAGGTTGTCGTTCCGAAAATGTTGGTGGTGAAGTAATGCGATTCTATTTCATTTCGAGGAACACGACGCGTTCAGATAAACCGAAGAAACACGAACGTTATAACACCGCGTAATCCACAACAATCGAGAATGTATAACCCTTTCCTACTACCCGTTTCTTTCCTCTTTTCTCATGCGAAAGCGAAGTGCCACGTTAATATCGGATCGAAGGATTTATGCTCGCGCGTTTTGCGAGCTTTCGGGCTTAACGATCGTCGACGTCACGTTGTTGCACATCGTTGCGGGTAGAGAGGATCGCGTGAACCGTCGCGGGAAACGTCACGGTGGGCTGCGCGCATCGGCCGACTCGTGCAACGTCGTGGCGGAAAAATCGGCAAATCCAATAAAGGGTGAATAATGCCCGCGTTGCGCGCGACCACCGTCGATGTGCGAATTCCCGGGTTAGACGAGCGTCGATTTTCGGATAGGTCGAACGGAAAGGGGATTGGAGTGCGCGACGAGGAGAAGCGGGAGGATAGGGGGAAATAAGAGTAGCGACGATAGAGAAAGAGGGGCAGAGAGAGGAAGAGAGAGAGAGTGTGTGTGTGTGTGTGTGTGTGTGTGTGTGTGTGTGTGTGTGTGTGTGTGAGAGAGGGATAGAGAGACGAGAAGGAGAGGCAGACATGGAAAACGAACGGTAGGGAGGGAGAAGAAGGATGAGTGGGTGGCGAATATACCCCCTCTCTGTTTCTCTCTCTCTCTCTCTCTCTCTCTCTCTCTCTCTCTCTCTATTTCTATCTTTTTCGCTCTTTCTCTATGCTCGATGCTCGGCAGGAAAATGCGAAATTTGTAATAGAGAGAAACACCCGTGGATATATGGCCGCCTTCCGTAGCGACGACGGGCTTTACTAATAACCGATACCCCAAGCCAACCGTGGAATATTATAATTGATTTATTGCTACAACGATACACGTCGAATTTATCAGCGCCTAGCCGCGAATTCGGTATCTCTCTATCTCTATCACTCTATCTCTATCTCTTTACATTCGACTCTTCGCGATATAACGCGAGAACCCGATCGAATGGAACGCCGATCATCGTCGAAGCGTATCCGGTTAACTTGCTGGTCCCATTGATTTGATGGCTCGTTTGGATTTGCAACGTGTTCGTTTTTGGAATTATCCAACCTAACTCTCGTCGGCGAATCCACCGTTACACCGAATCCGAAGTCTTTCAACCGTTTCGCGAATTCTCCTATCGTTCGCGAACATGACGTGGGTTCATGTAGGTAATCGGCAGTTCGTAATTAAGAAGTCGCTTGATTCGCACGACTTAACGATCGGTAGAACGTCGATATAGGGAGACTTTTGGGGAAGAAAAAAAAAAAATAATTTTGTTCGTCAGACTTTTTCAACTAAATCTTCTATAGGCCTTCGCTCAACTTGCTTACGCGAATGCGAATCCATCCGGAAAGAAAATATAATTAAGTTCGAACATGGAGAGCAGAATATTAAAGGTAGTTAAGAGAGAGAGAGAGAGAGAGAGAGAGAAGAATCAGTTTTTCAATGGTCAGTACATACGATCGCCATCCAGAGATGGCAACGGCACTTCGCCGGACATAGCTCTCGATAATAAATCCAAATTTAGAGGTGCGCGCAATCTGTGATTCAGCGCCATTAAGCAGAGAACGCTTTAAAGGACCTCCCCATATTTTCCCCCGACTTGGCACGTCGGTGAGTGGCTCTTTAAATTCGCGAGGAGGTAAAGGGTCAGTTCGTACGGTCGACCCTGGTAATCCGACGGATTTTGATTATTATCGGTGTCTCGATATAACAAATATATTTTCTTTCCTCGATTCGAATGGACTGACATTTTTGCTCTTCCTTTCTTTTCTTTCCTTCCTTTCCTCTATTCTTTCTTTCTTTTCTTTTTTTTTTTTTTTTTTCTTTTGGTTAAGAAACCACCATAAGAAGAAAGTACTATCATCGATGTCACGCTCGAATCCGGTAATACATGAAGACGTATGCAGAAAAGAATTTTTGCATTCAGAATTAGCTTTTCATGTACATATAACATCACGGTTATAAAGCACACGAAATAAAATCTACGCGAGCACGCTGAAAACAGAATGGCATAGGATCCGGGGACTGACTCCGTTTTATGGGGGTAATCGAAGTAAGTTTTTAACTATCTTTGATATTTCTTACTTTCCAGAACATAAAATTTTGCGAAGGACATTTACGTGGCCGTTCGCGCAAAAGGTAGAGGATTTTATTAATACTAATTCTATCGGCGATAACTTTATCGATAAATTAACGACAGATTTTTATCGAATCGAGACAGACAACGCACGTTCGGCAAAATTTCATTAATTACGACAGGAGGCATAAACAAAGACAGGGATCGTCGTCGATGTTCGACACAAAAACCCTATCATCTCTCAGGCGACATAGCGTTCAACCCTTTTCGTTATCTATCCTCGTTCTTTCCTTTCCCTTTATTTCTTTTTTGTTCTCTACTTTCTTTCTTTCTTTTTTTTTTTCCCCCGCAACGATATCCGCGTCGACTCGATAACAAACGAGATCTAAAGACGAGAAAAAGAAGGTTTCTAGGAGGCCTTGATTTATATCGCGTCGATATTTTTCCGCAGGTCTCAGTGTTTCTTAATTCGAGGTTTCTCCGCGTTCCCGACGGAAGCCGGGGGTAATTCGATTTCTTGGCGAATCGGTTGGAGGTAAATCAAGGTACAGTCCTCGTGAAAAATCTTTACGAAATAACACATCGTTAAATCGTCGATGTCGTTTCTCAAATTTTCATCTTCGTACTGTTAAGAATTTCTTTTGTTAGAAAAGAAGAAAAAAGAAATACTAACAAATAAAAAAGAAACAATAAAATAATAAGACAACTCGAATGATTTAAAATTGATGATCTCTCTCTCTCTCTCTCTCTCTCTCTCTCTCTCTCTCATCTCGTATAGACTACTTCCATAAGAAAATGGAAGACCCTAACGATGACACTGGCCTGTTTTATCAAGGATGACGTCGAAAGGCGATAAGATTCAGAATCCTAAATCTGGGAAAGAAAACGAGAGCCCTCCGGGGCACACATTGTAGTATTTTGGGGGATTACAGGTCCCTCCAATCGGATTTCGAGCAGAACCGTCCAACTGCATGCGAGCGTTGGGTAGGAACGAATTCGGTGGTGAGGAAGCACGGTAAGAAGAGAGGAAGGGTGGAGGGGTAGGGGACGGTGGAAACCTTCGGCACGACAGCACGAAATACGGCTCGTAAGTTTTTATGCGATGCTTCCAAGCCGTGGTCTTTGGAGGCACCCATATTCCACGGTGGGCAACACAGGAAGGATATCGAGACTCGAGAGTATATCGATATCGTTCGCGCGTTGGCGTCGAGCGCGAAACTACCGAAGAGCCCTATGACTCTCCTGGAGTCGACTGATAACAAAAAAGGTCTCGAAAAGCAAATCGTTCTCTCGCTCTTTACGCATTTCTTTTTTTCTTTTTATATGTATACATATATATATATATGTATATATATATATATATATATATATATATATATATATATTCTTCTAAATAAGAATAAAAAAGGATAGAAAAAGCTTCAGCTATATCTTTTGCGACAGACTGTAATCCTGCTTTCTGAGAATAAAACCGATCGATTTTATCCCGATCTCATGTTCGAACTTACGACGCTTACTTTATCTCTCTCTCTCTCTCTCTCTCTCTCTCTCTCTCTCTCTCTCTCTCTCTCTCTCTCTCTCTCTCTCTCTCTCTCTCTCTCGTTCCCTTATATATTTACGAAAATGATCTTTTCTTATCGTGTACTCGATCTCGATCACCGAGCAATGGCGAATATGACTCGTATAAGGGGTAAGTACCTCGAAATAGCAAAGGATCGATTTAACCTAAGCAATATTGCACGAACGACCGATCGGTGATCCGCAAACATCCTATCGTTTCGTTCGTTCTCGGAGTCTTCGTGTTAACCTTTCTTAGTATTCCAACGGAGTGACGTACTGTGGAAACGATTTGACCGAGTCTAAGTGTCCAGGAAAACGAACGCACGTACGGGGACACATTTAGCCGTTCTCTCTCTCTCTCTCTCTCTCTCTCTCTCTCTCTCTCTCTCTCTCTCTTTCTCTCTCGCCTAAGGTGCTCCTTCGCAAATCCGTCTGGCCGTCGTACGGACAACGAACGGAATACCAATTTCCAATTTGCTCCGGCATATCGACTGGGCACTCAAGAGCGTGACACAAATGCGAGATGCAATCAACGGTACGCGAAAGAGGACGCAAAGTGAAAAGAAGAAGGAATCCCGTTCGTCTCTTAATCCACGGCGATCGACGGCAGTTTCACGGTAAAGGAATTTCTTTAACTGGAAATAGTCGTAAACGCGCCCTCGGATCGTCTCGCTCCTTTTGCTTCCTTACAAGAAAAGAGAAAAACGCGGAGGAAAAAGATATATATATACAAAAGGAACTATTCAAACTGTCCTTTCATTATAATTTGAAGAAAAAAGAAAATCTCGGCCGCGTCTAATTACCAAATTTTCGATGACAATGAAAAAAAGAAATGAATAAAATAAAATAAAATAAAATAAAGTAAAACTCGACGTTCATGAAAATAAAATCCAACAGATACAAGAAGGTTCCAACCGAGAAAGAGAAGAATTTTCTTGGTCTCTCTTTGGTACGTTCACCGCTTCAATATTGTCGCTATCTCTTGTTTACAGTTGCCGCCATATTCCGCGGGAAGACGCCATATTACCAGAAACTTCCCCCTCTTTATGTATCCCCCTCGCCGTGGACCGTCTCCACGAAAACTACCCCCATAAAAGTTGACGACTTAAATCGCGGGGCGTATGCCGTCCCTGTTCTCTTCCAACTTACTCTCTCATTCCCTATCTTTCTTTATTTCTCTTCTCTTCTCTTCTCTATACTGCGTATACCAAAATATTAGCACCGAATTATTCCCAAAATATTTTTCCCCCACTTTGTTCCATTAATTCTACGAACGCAAAGTTTCATTTGATTTTTATACAAATCCAACGAACGTAGAATATTATTTTATTTTATTTAATCCTACGAACGTAAAATTTTATTTTATTTTATTTTATTTTATTTTATTTATTTATTTACTCTTTTTAATTCTACGAACGCACGAGAAACTTGATGCTGTCCGTTTATTTTATTTTATTTTTTTTTTTTTTATTCATATTATTTCAATCATTTCGGAAAAATCAGTTATATAAACGTTGTCACCGTTTTCGATAAATACGAGCTTGGACGAAAGCAATCTGCGACATCGGTCCTAATAACAAGGATGCTTCTTTCCTCGTATAAAGAACGTAATCCTAAGCGAAGATATTCAATGGGGAGGAAAGAGAAAAAAGAGATGAGAGCGAAAAAAGCAGAAAGAAAAAGAGCGAGAGAGATAGATAGATAGAGATAGAGAGAGAGAGAGAGAGAGAGAGAGAGAGAGACAGACAGACAGACAGAGAGAGAAAAGGATCTCGAAGTGGCCGTAATGAAGGATCCTCGGATAAATATGGAAAGGAGGGCTTAAAGTAAATGGTGAGCGCACGGATCCGAGTTCAATATGCTTGAAAGTGTCCCGCTGACTTGGCACTTTGGAATTTAATGTCTGAAGGAGATTATTTTAATGTCATCTTTCGACATACGGAAGAATTTGACGAAGTTTCTCTACGGAAGATGTCATTAATTTTCTTTAGGAATAATTTTCTACGTATATATATATATATATATATATATATATATATATATATATATATCGAATATTATATTATATTAGAAATATCAATTAATTCTAAGGGAAGAAATTTCATTGTAGATCTTTATAGTGACCATTTGGATTTTCTTGGACAAACACGATCGCTTTTCAGGATCGAAACATTCCGCTTTTGTGGCTAATATGATCGATGTATGTATGGGAGCGTACACAGTCGGAAAAGAGGGCAGGGGTGCATAAATATGTGCGTATGCGTCACCGCACGCATAAGTGCCGATGAGGGGATTTGTAAATGATCTTAACGTATACCGTCAATCATCCACGATGCTTCGCCGTTAGGACTCGGCTAACGCCGATCAATGAGATCTTAAGATAATTGTTAATCTTTATTCGTCCATTTTATTCGAGACCAAAGATACTTGCTGCGGGGTAAGTATTTAAGGGGGAGGAGAAAAAAAATTGTGCCGTTATAAGGCAAACCTTTTGCGGGGAATCGTCTGAAGAAACATCCCTTCGATGATATATGAAGCCGGGTTAAGGAAAGGCAAAAGTTTTCTTAAGACCGCGGAAACCAACGTAAAAAGAATCTTTCGGAAGGAGCTTGAAAAAGAGAGGTGGAACGGGTATATAAGGACGTGGGAGTGGTTGAAAGAAAGGTTGGGGACGAGGTGGCCGGAGGGAGGGGGTGGTTGGTTGGGGGGAGGTGGATGGAGGTAGTCGAAATTACGTCAAAAGTCTGGAGAATTTATCGGAGCACTTTTTAAAGTCCGCCTTCGCGCGATTAGCATATTATTTCTACGCTATATCCATCTCGGAGGGTCTAGGATAAGGTTCAGCCGCGAATGTAACGCGCGCGGGAGCATATCAAATATGTTGATAAATGATGCCTTTGAGCGATGAATAGCCGCCGTCGAATGTACGTATTCTTTTTCATGTGCATCTAGACATTTGAATGTCAGAAGGAAATACTTTAGCTCGAACCACCCATTCCCAACGTATGAAAATCGTGTAGGTAAGTATCTTCGCATCCCTCAATCGAAACCAGAAGATCCTCTATGAAAAAGGAACGTATAACGATCGATCCCAGTCCACTTGAATATCAATGTGCCTAATCCACGTACTCTTTGTAATATTATTGTATCGTATTTTATAGGTAATGTTTCCTTTATCTCGTTCTTTTTTTTTTCTTCTTCTTTTCTTTTTTTTCTCTTCTCTTCTCTTCTCTTTTCTTCTTTAAATTACATCTATCCCTTTTATTTTTTTTTATTTTTAACGAAATACTTATCACGCGCGAATTCCTACCTTTAGGATATTTATCCGGAAACTATTGTTTCGCAAAAGTAGTATGAATGTTAAACTGGACGGCATAAAGTTCTTTTGATCTTTCACTTGTACTCCATTCAAGATTTAAGAATAAAAGGAAACTGGTCCAGACCCAGGATATCGCGAAACAAACATACTTCCGTCCCGGCAATCAAGCGGGACCTTTAGATATTTTCTGGAATAAAAACAGGTGATATACATATATATGTATATATATGAAGGTCCTAAAAACATAAAAATCTTTTTGTTTGTTATATACAAAATATATGTATAACTCTATACATATATATGATTTCAAAACGTTCTCCATATAACATTAGTTAACTTAACTTAACTAATCGATCGAAAATCATTTACCATTACATGCTACATTTTAAAATATATTTCTACTGCATATATCAAAATTATCAGAAAAAAATATATATATATTATTAATGTCGATAATGTATCTACAATCACGATATTTTATAGAAGAAGAAAGAATCTCTACTTTACCGACTGCCGTAATAAAGTAACGCACTAAAATTATCGATAACTACAACGATAATGTAGAGTCCTACAATAATACCGATGTCATTTTCTACGATGATAATAAAGCTTAACGCTATATATCGTAAGTGATAATTTATCGACCGATGATAAAAGTACTTCTTTACCGACTGTAACATTGTTAAAAAGACGCGCCGTATATGAAAAAATAAAACGTAAAGTACCGACCAAATATGTTTTCCTTTTTTATTTTTTTTTTACATAACAAAAGACAACGAATTAAAAATTATCGTCACGTTCCATATCGAAGAGCGTGATAATACTTCGTAACTACATTAAGCAAGATTAAATTACATCATCGTTTTTAAAGCAGTTAATTACCATTTGTTTGAAGCCTGGGTGACTTCAGCGATAGATAAAAACACTGTCACTAGAATGAGCTATCATATCAGTCTATAAGGTACAGATTATAGCTCTCTCATACGTAACATAATCATCAAGTTAATGTGGATTAAAATAGATAGTGTTAGTAGGCTATAAAATCACACTTTTCATTGACGCGATAAATACGATACAGCGCCGAATTATTTTACGATATAAATGCATAAAGGATAATAAATGTAAATGAGACGTAAAAATCAATGAATATTCGACGTTTTACTTTCAAAAGCAATGACTCTATTGAGACTTTTCTCTTATCGATCCAAATTGATCAAGTATTTAATTAACAGTTATTTAAAAATATAAAACATACTCTCAAACGTTCCTTCTTGCAAGCGATTATTTTAATTATTACAAGAAAATCATGGAGTTTCTCTTGTAATCCAGAAAATAACCATCGCGAATATCTTCTTGCTCATTATTTAATAGAACTCCATTTAGAGAAAGCTATTTAAAAATACATAAAAATATTCGAAGTACGAGTAATTATAAACGACTTTTAACAACAGGAGAACATCCGGATATAATAAATAAATTAAAAAGTATGGAATCATTCAAAGAGTAAATCTCTGAGAAGAATTACTCTTGATAACTCTCAATGCTCTTCTACTAATTAATTACAACCAATCGTCCGTGCCGTTTACGGATCGTACGTCCTCGAAATGATTGAGTGATCGGAGATACTTAAAAATTCATTCACTACTTAAGAAGTTCTGCAATGGCTCCAAAACACTCGTCCGCGATTTAGGTTGAAATCGAAGATGGATGACTCGTAGTTGGTAGAAAACGAAATAGATCGACGTCGTTGTTGATTGAGATACTCTTCAATGATGCACTGACTCTAATAAGCTGTAAGTTATTTTTCAACGTAGGCTCGCTGAAGTTAATTCGCGAAACATTACTATCTTTCATAAATACAGTCTGTACGAACGTTAAAAGAGCAAAAAATCTTTGCGAACAAACATTGACTCTAACGACAGCATTCCACGCGCGCGGTCGATGCAAATTCACTTGTTGTTTAAATCGGGAAACGCGAACGAACAAACATTGCTTCCACTTGGCGATATTTTTATTTTAGCGATACAAACACTCGTTTATTTCATCGCTACACGAGCGATTGCAACGAAGTTATTAAACGGAAAAATTATTAGCATCGATGTATCGTAATACTAAAATGTATACTCGGCGAACGTTTCGAATTATTTTAAATAATTCTAATGGAAACGAAAGCATGATGCATTATTTTGGCTTATCCATTTGTAACGAGACTTATCCGATCTTCACTCGTCGAAATCCAACGCGAAACTGTTTCGATAACAATCAAAGTCAGTGGAAAGTTTGTTTTTGTTGACGTAATCAAACAACGACCACGAGTTCAAATTTTAACTCTATTTAAATGTTAATTTAATTCTATTTCATACTTAACGCTTCTTTCGAGCCACGGTAAATATTTAAATAAATGTGATATCGTTAAAACGTTAGTTTATTGTACTCCGTGTAACATTATACGTCGTTTAAATGATTATCAAATTTATTCTGAAATGGATTAAAATATCAGACAAGAGAGCAAATTATACGAGCTTTATTTTTTCCACGGAAAAATATCGAAAACGGTATTTACGTCAAGGCATATCTCTTGAAAGACTTTCCTGAACAAATTATCACATTAAAGATAAAAGAAGGTTTAAGCGAGGACACGATTTTTTCGAATTTCTTACGGAGCATCAGTTTTACGCGTGAACTGTTGTCGGAAGGACATCATTTTTTGACTCGATGTTTTCTCGAGAAGAAAAAAAAAAAAAAAAAAAGAAAAAATTAACTACATTTTCAAATTTCATTTCATTTTCAAGTTCGAAAAAGGCATGTCCACGTCGTAAAACCTTCATCTTTTGAAATGACATCTCGTACATCAAAATTGTTTTAAAATTACTCCTGTACTCGTCGTTAGTTTAAACAATTATAATACCAGAGGTGATGAACAGCCTTAAAGTCAGTCACCTATATATACGCAACATCGACATTAATAATAGCGTCTTTTCTCTCTCTCTCTCTCTCTCTCTCTCTCTCTCTCTCTCTCTCTCTCCCTCTCTCTCTTCTCTCTAGGAATAATGATCACGTAGATGCAAATCACGGTCCACTTAAGACCCTACTGCGACACACCAATGAAATGTGTCTAAGTACATCGACCGGACTTCAAGAGCGTAATACACAGCCATGTTTTATCACATCTCGTAAATCTCAAACGTTCGGTGCACCGCTCTCTTATTATTATTACGATCTATGTGCACGCATACTTTTTCGATTATTATAATCATTCTTATATTGTTATTGTGCCATAGAGACCGGCTGGTCTTATTCTTGTTGGCTTTTCTTTTTTTTTTTTTTTTTTTTCTTTTAATCCAAGCTTAAGATCACAAACTATAATACGATTGTGCAAAATGGTATAACCAAGGTCTCTCCTCGACGCAGCCAAGCAATTCCTTCTCCCTTTTGTCGAAAGAAAATTTACGAAGATCTTCACGCACGAATGCGTCTTCGATTTATTTCGAGTGATTGAAAGTCTTCGTTCGGAGTATTGGGTTCTTAGCTCCGAATACAAGAGAAGTACTCGTCAAATACAAGCGACACCGATTTTCTATTTTACTCTCATTTACCCATACATGCACATGCACATACACACACACACACAAATATATATATATATATATATATATATATATATATATATATATATATATACATGCATGTATGTATATACATATCAAGTTGGAACGAAGAAGAAAGCTTTATCCAAGTCTCGAAAGGATAAAAATGCATTTCGCGTGCATACTCACGTATAATATAGAGGACAACTCCAACGTCGAGTAGCCTGCTAATGAGCCTAACCGGAGCTTGACACTCTTCGTGCACTTCGCTTATGCTTCCTTGCACTTAATTCCTAAACAAATGCCGCTATTAACCCTTTGGATTGCCGCCTCAGTCTCTGATGGCAGCGCGGTCGGCGAAAAATTTAAATGAAATGAAAAGAAAAGAAAAGAAAAGAAGGAGGAAAAGAAAACGAAAAGAAAAAAAAAAAAACTCCGTGAAAGAAAGGAAAAAAATTAAAAGGACTTTTGACCTTTGTACGAGCGCCCGTACATACATCGACGACTCTTTACGAGAGATCCTTAAGTCGAACTATCCCTTTTTTCCTTCAGCTTTCAATGTCGTACATGTGTACGCGTAATAAATGTACAAGTGTTCGTTAATTCTCGAGAAATTTTTCTATCCTTCTTATTCTACAAGCGCGGCGTGTTCGTTCGTAAAAATTAGGAAATTTTTCGCGTTCTCTCTTTTCTCCGTTTTTTTTTTTTTTTTTTTTTTCGCTCAAAATCTTACTCGACAAAACTCGATTAAAATATTTCTATTGGAATACAAGAGAACGAACGAATGATCAATTACGTTTGATAAAGGTATAAAAGGGTAAAAATAAATAAATAAATAAATAAAAGTCAAAATTCAAAGGAAGAAAAAAAAAAGAAGGAAAAATATGTATATAAAAATCGCGTCGTTGATTGTTCACCGAAAGGCTGGAAGTTAACCTTCCGGGAAGGAGAGAAGAAAATAAAATAAAAAGCAAAAAAAGAAAGAGTAAAAAGGGTCGAGAAAGCGAAGCGTGAAAATGTTGGAATTGACACAATACTTCGTTATTCGTAACCAACGGCGATGATTTCCTTTTCGAGTTACCCTATTCGCCTCGCGCGTCAATGCTCGGTCATTAGCGAACACGTGTGTACACACGACACGCACTGTACTTACCAACGTCGAGAAGAAGAATGCGCCCTTTTCGAGAGACTCCCTTTCCATTGTACATACGAAAGACCTCGGCTACGTCTATTGGCCTGATAATAGAGCAACGTAAGCTTTCTCGGATTCGTGGAGAGAACGAACCGTGCTTTGAGGAGGATCGTTTCAAAAGCGATTTGAGAAAAAACGAAAGAAAGAAAGAAATCAGAGAGAAGGGTTACTACCTTTTAGCTGCGCTTTATTTAAAAAGAAACAAAAAATAAGAGATAGAAAAACGTCCACGCCCGACAATTTTTCATTGTACTATTTCGCTCACGCGTTATCTATCTTATTATTATTATTATTATTATTATTATTATTATTATTATTATTATTATTCATGAAAAAGTCCCCTCAAATTGGTTTTCAAAAAAAAAAAAAGAAAAACACGATGACGCAAAAGCGACGAAACATATTTATTTATCTTAACAAAACTGCGAACTTTCGTAAAGATTCCGTTCGTTGTTATTTTAATATAAAATTCCAAACATGAGATATTCAAAATTCTTCCTCCAATTGGAAAGAAATATCGCTCTCCGTAGTATCGAAATACATGAGATTCCGAGGAATAATGAATTCTTAATCGTTTAAAAATAAGATTCGAAACTTAGAATATTCGAAATTGCGCGTCTGATTAGAGTCGAAAAATTGCTCTGCGTAATATCGAAATATATGACAATCTGAGGAAGAATGAATTCGTCAAAAGTTTTTTGACCGACCTTCTTCGAAAATTTCAAAAATCGAAACGAAAGAAAATAAGACCGTGACAGGGAAATCGATGGATCGTATTGCGAGAGAAATTTAGCGATATTATTTGGCTATGGTTAGTGAATGAGAACGTTAGGCATTATTTCTCTACTCGTTGATAAAGCGTTAGGGTGAGTTAAAAATGGGTCGGCCGTCGACGTTATGGCTGATTGGCATTCACGTAATTGCCGGTGACGATGCGTTTCCGCAGTGGACGAAGCTGTCAGTAATTTTGGTTTTCTTTTTTTTTCCTTTTTTTTATTTTGTTATTTTTATCTTCTTTCCATTTTCCTTTTTCTCTTTTTCGTCAGCCAACGTATATACGATATAAGCACTTACCTACGTGTTACTCGGGTAGCAATTTTTAAAGATAAAAGCGATAGAAATTTCTTACGATGAAAAAACAAGTTTTCCTCGTGGAAAATATACGAAAAACTTTGCGTTCTAAAAATTCAACTTTCTCCGTTCCTTCATCAATTTCGCCTTTCAATAACTTAGATCGATCAATCGGGCCGCGTCAAGCGTTAGAAAATTTTTCATTCGAGTGTTCGAACGTTCGAGAACATTCAAAAGGGGCAATATAGTCGTACACGTTCCAGTTATATAATATAATGTAATAACGCGCGCGCGCGTTTGTATATGTATATATATATATATATATATATATATATATATATATATATATAGTTTAACGAAAACGTCGCTTTAGCGAGAAACGAAATGGACAAAAGCGAATGGTATTATCGTCGACGTTGAACCATGGCGTTACAAATAAATACCGGTTGCCCATAAAAAGGCAGAAAAATTGCCTATTCGCGAATACAAGTAGATTCCTGGAAGATCCATCAAACCCTTCACGAGCAATTAGAATCGTATTGTGCGTTACGCCAGAGAGAAGAGTGGGAGAGGAAAGCTTTCAATCTTTACGAGAGCCTACCGTAAACGTCTACATCCCTTTCCGCGTGAAATTTCCGTTCTGCTTTTCCTTTGTTCCTGTTTAGATCGAATATCAAAAACGATCGGTTAAAAATAACAAAACGTATCCGACGTGAAAAGTCTACGTATCCGACGTGAAAAGTCTACGTATTTACGTGAATATATCGTGCAAATCGAAAACATAACGCAAACAAAACATAATAAACGTTAATATTGAAAATAATTAACGTAATAAACGTAAATACGGCACGACGGCATATGTAAATAAAACGCAATATGAATTGGCAAATACAAAGATATAAAATAAAAGAAAAAAAAAAAAGTTTAACGACGCATCGGACGAATAAAAATATAAAAAATAAATCGATTCGAATGGAAAAAATAAAATAAAACGAAACGGACGTGCCTAACTTCTGACGCATATCTCGTGGACGATGACGCATTCGCTTGCACGCGATCTTGCCCGTGTTTTCCTCGTCATCCTTGAAAATCGATCGTACGGTTACATGATCGGTCAATTACTTTCGAAAACGAATGATCGAAAAAAAGACTACTACGAAACAAAAAGATATATATATATATATATATATATATAGAGAGAGAGAGAGAGAGAGAGAGAGAGAGAGAGAGAAAGAGAGAGATAGAGATAGAGATAGAGAAAGGGATAGAGAGAGAGAGAGAGAGAGAGGGCAAACAAATGAGTCAGACTTTTGCCGTGTCATCCGACGATTTATTACGCCACCGGGTATATTAGATGTGGCACACGTTCGTCTATTAAAGTATTGGAAGGTATATATTCAGCTATAGGAAAAACGTTGCGTGTGCGGCACACAAACAATACGGCTAATGACTTAACAGACCCATCTGCTGATAAATTTTGTCATGTTGAAAATAAATTCGAGACACGAAAAATAAAAATTGGTTCTGTTCTAATCTTGTATTCTTTCCGTATGTGTTCCACCTTAGAATATCGATGAACTTAACGAGAAAGAAGACTATATATCGAACCGTATAGATCTCTCGTACGAGTAACGATGCGATGATCGATATCGTTGAAAAACGGTTGACGTTGAAAGGGACGGTGAAGATAATGTTTCTTCCTGGTGATGAATGGTACAACATTTAAACTCGACTTTCAAACTGCCAGAGAGATTTTCAGCCTGCTAGTCTCGACACGAAGAAAGAGAAAGAGAGAATGAGAGAGAGAGAGAGAGAGAGAGAGAGAGAGAGAGAGAGATCATGATTATCGATAGTTAGTATCTAATGGATATATTTTTAAATCTTCGTGATTAAATCGTTCACCCTTTTTACTCTTTTGCTAGCCAGAAATAAAATAGAAGTTATAGAGCTACCAGCTAACGCGATAGATACCTAACTGTTTCTTCCTTCGCTATACCTTATGAAGTCGAACTAATAGTCGCTGATTGGCATGCGACTGAACGTTTCGCAACGAACGGAAGCAAACTGTTTCGTCGAGAAAGGGTTCAGTCCCTGGCATTGATCGCGATTCTTTCAATGAGAACCAAAGCTGGCGATCTAGACGATCGGTAACCGTTCGACGACCCTGCCCACGATTTATCGATCGTCTCTTTAACTACTTCCAATCGATGAATACATTTTTTTTAACTTGTCAATAATTTAACATCGCTATCTCTTCGTATCATTCGATCGAAAATAAAATCGTATACATTATATATATATATATATATATATATATATATATACTTACATACATACACACACATAATATCTTACTCGTGCGTTTTATTAAAATTCAATTAAAATTTCAAACGAAGAAATAATTTCTATCCCCCTTTTCCCCGTTGTTTACTCAATTTCGTTCCCACTCTCGCCGATAGCGAGAAAGAAAAAATATGCCCATAGTAATTATTCCTTGTTAAAATTAATTTACGCCGTATCGCCGAGGGGTAAACTCGAGAGCCCAACCGTGCGAATAATAAGTCAAACAAATAGTAGTCCAGGCGTATTCGCGTCGAAACGCGTATCTATTTATGCGGCTAGGCGAGCAGCCACAGGCTGCTAGCAGTCAGGCTGGCAGTCAAGCTGGCAGCCAAACAGGCAAGTAAGCAGGCAGGCAGGCAGGCAGGCAGGCAGGCAAGCAGGCAGGCAGGTTAGTTAAAGGCGCATGACGAAACGGCGCGGCCACGGCGCCTTCTCTTAGTAGTCACGTCTATTTCGACCGATTACACGACTACGAAGACGCGACTATGGCGTATACGATACGATTTAAATGTGTGGGTTGTCAGAGGAAAGTTCGTATCAAGAGTAGTACGTACTTGATCGACGCCAAGCGTAGGCGGATGTTCCTTGTTTCTGACGTGGGAATCGCGGAAACATATTTTCTTCGTCATTAACATCCTCCTCCTCCTCCTACTCCTCCTGCTCTTCTTCTTCTTCTTCTTCTTCTTCTTCTCTCTTTTTAATTTTTTCCTTTTTTTATCTTCTTAATCCTCTATGATTTAGCATCGATTAAACATTTTACGATATCTTATGACAAGCAAAGTCAATAAAGACGATTGAAAATAGTTTGTCGTTACCTATTCGAGATTGTTATGACGTAGCAGTTATATCAAGATCTTATGGGAATCCGGTTAGACCATAACGACCAACGGATTCTCCAAGATAAACCGAGAAAAACGTTAGTTGATCGTCGCGACACCGGACGAGACCGAGACCGAGAGAGATAGAGAGAGAGAGAGAGAGAGAGAGAAGCAGTCAGTGAGACATACATAGATATAGTAATATACGTATAGTCGAACGTAGAAACGATTTCACGTCTTTTTCTCCCTTTCTATGTCCGATAATAATACCGACCCGAGACGTAATACGGACACGACCTAAATGCCCAACTAAAGGTTGCTTCCTGGGAAACTTTCCAAACAACATATCTCTTTTCTCATCCGACCTCGGATCGTCCATCCTCCATAGATATCCGCCCTTGATAACCAGCGTCATGTGGCAATGCCGAGATAACTTTTGCAGCATCGCCCTTTTCTACGTGCCCGAGGAGACTATGGCCAAACTTAAATTGGAACGCGTTCGATCCTTTAAAGGAGGACGCGTTAAACTTCCTCACTCCCACCACCACCCCCATCCCTTCGGTGCAGACTTTTAAAAGACCCGAGATAAGTGTGTAAGTATTACATTTTTCGAATTCTCGATAACCCCTTCGAGAAAGGTTGGATATTAAACGGCTGTAACTATCGATCCTTTTTTCCTTGTTGATTTGTTGATTGATTTCCTTTTTTTTTTGTTATTTCTCTTCCATCGATCTCTCGTTTTCTTATCGTCTCATAGCGTTAACCTCCCTTGTAAATTTCTCTTCTATCTAGGTGGTAACACCGCGAACAAGAGAGAAGCTTTCACGCGGAATGCACGAGAAACAATCTCTCGACTCCGCATGAATGATTTTCTCCCTTTAACATTTTACGTTCGATGAAGAAATTCGTTCGTTTGGCACGTAACCATCAAAGATCTCTCTCGTTTAATTAAAGCGCGTTAATTAGATTGTCGCGTAGAGACAAGTGGTTAAGTAATAGAGATCATAAGCGATTCACTTTGAATAAAGGTGCTGTCTGGCTTTGTTCGAATTCTCGCGTGTGAGTACACTCGACGGACGTAATTATAAGATCCTTGATTGTGCGGGGGTTGGGGTGGAAGGTGGAGAACGAGGAGGAGAAGGAGGAGAAGGAGGAGGAAGAGGAGAAGAATGATTTAACATCGACGAATACTTGCACTTGTCTTCTCGACTTGTCTCGAGATTGAAAAAAAAAAAAAGGAAAGAAAAGGATAGAAAGAGAGAAACAAAAAAAAACCGATGCGGGTAATAACGACGCCTACAACAACGAAGTATTGTAATTTAAAACAAAAAGAAAAAAAGAGAGGAAGATAGAAAGAAAGAAAGAAAGAAAGAAAGAAAGAAAGAAAGAAAGAAAGTATGAAAGAAAAAAATTAGAGAGAAGGGATACTTTCAAAAGGTTACAACGTTCTTATAAATAAGGCGTGGCCAATGAAATGGCAGAACAGATGTCCATGGCAGGAAGTCCAGGTGTGATTTTATGGCACGTGTCCAAGTTGCCTGTCAAAAATATATTAAAAGGCAGGAGGCCCGATGGATCCTTGGATGGCTTCATAAATGAATGAATGAATGAATGAATGAATGAATGAATGGACGAAAGATCGAAAGAATGAGTCTATGAATGGAACAAAAAAAAAAAAGATTCGTTATAAACGAAGCCAAGGATAAAACGTTTCAAGGATATACATTGTTATTGATCGAAAGAAAGGAAGGGACCGTTTTGATACTTAGATCAAAATCTGAAAACACAATAGAAGGACGAATTTTTCGACAAATTTTCAACTATAATTCGATCTTAAACTCGCAAACACACATACACACACGCACGCACACACATAACGCATATGCGCGTACAATCTTAACCTTTTCATTCGTCGTTTCTTGTTATTCTCAAATAACTAAATAGTCAATAATCAATTACGATTAATTTAATCTTAACAACAACGATATAATATTGCCATACGATTTATTATAACGATTCGAGACGATCCATTTCGTAGCCAATCCATCATCATCCGATCGAGATCTCTACGTTCTCTACGAATAAAATTAAAATCATTTACAATGATTCGTTACGATATATTTATTCTCTTCACAAAAATCTGCATACAAATACATCGAATATATGTAATTATCATTATTATTATACCTCCGGTATCTTTCTACGAAATCACTTTCATCGCGTTTAAGACTAATAATTACGATAATAATAATAATAATAATAATAATAATAATAATAATAATAATAATCATCGTCGTCGTCGTCGTCGTCGTCGTCGTCGTCATTATCATTATCATTACCATTGTTTCATTGTGAAGGTCCAATGTAATCCGAAGCATGAGAGTTCGTTAAAAAGCGTCAGGCAGTTTTGTCTGGAAGGAAGGAGGGAGGTAAAAGAAAAAGAAAGAACACAGAACGGTGCGATATCGTATATCATAAATCCGTATAAAGAGGCACGAGTAATGGCCTGTAAAATGATGTTCTCCCGTTTGAGCGTTTCCTCGTCGTTAAGGAAGCCACCTCTCTCTCTCTCTCTCTCTCTCTCTATCTCTATCTCTCTCTCTCTTTCTCTCTCTCTTTCTCTGAATCTTGTCTGCTTGTTCAGCGCACGCGCGCAGAACCGCGATTAAAGCATCGTGCCTGGCTTTGCTTTAAATCTCGCACACGGGGTTAGGCTCGTGGAGTTCGCCTTCGTGACGAGTTGCGCGTGCATTTCTTATGTCTTCATCAAAATATATTCGAAAAAGTCCTCTCCATCCTTCTCCCCTTTCTCTCTCGTGACGTTGATTACAAATTGAATGGTCCGATATTTATTGTTTCTTTTTTTAATCATTCATACAAAGAAAAAATGTATGGATCGATAAATTCTAATGGATAATCTCTTCGTGTAATGTTATGAGAAACGATACAAATAAATTGAAAATAATTGAAATTAAGATCGTGACGAGTTGAGCGTGCAATTCTTATGTCTTCATCAAAATATATTCGAAAAAGTCCTCTCCATCCTTCTCCCCTTTCTCTCTCGTGACGTTGATTACAAATTGAATAGTCCGATATTTATTGTTTCTTTTTTTAATCATTCATACAAAGAAAAAATGTATGGATCGATAAATTCTAATGGATAATCTCTTCGTGTAATGTTATGAGAAACGATACAAATAAATTGAAAATAATTGAAATTAAGATCGTGACGAGTTGCGCGTGCATTTCTTATGTCTTCATCAAAATATATTCGAAAAAGTCCTCTCCATCCTTCTCCCCTTTCTCTCTCGTGACGTTAATTACAAATTGAATAGTCCGATATTTATTGTTTCTTTTTTTAATCATTCATACAAAGAAAAAATGTATGGATCGATAAATTCTAATGGATAATCTCTTCGTGTAATGTTATGAGAAACGATACAAATAAATTGAAAATAATTGAAATTAAGATCGTGACGAGTTGCGCGTGCATTTCTTATGTCTTCATCAAAATATATTCGAAAAAGTCCTCTCCATCCTTCTCCCCTTTCTCTCTCGTGACGTTAATTACAAATTGAATAGTCCGATATTTATTGTTTCTTTTTTTAATCATTCATACAAAGAAAAAATGTATGGATCGATAAATTCTAATGGATAATTTCTGCATGTAATGTGAGAAACGATACAAATAAATTGAAAATAATTGAAATTAAGATCGTGACGAGTTGCGCGTGCATTTCTTATGTCTTCATCAAAATATATTCGAAAAAGTCCTCTCCATCCTTCTCCCCTTTCTCTCTCGTGACGTTGATTACAAATTGAATAGTCCGATATTTATTGTTTCTTTTTTTAATCATTTATACAATCAAATATTTACGGATCTATAAATTAATCCACAAGATAATGTTCTAAGAAATTATATAGGTATATAAATAAAAAAAAAAAAAATGAAAAACAATAGAAATAAAACTCGTAATGTTCGCGAGCATTTCTTATGTCTTAGTTTGATGAAAATTAAATCAAATGAACGAAATCTTCTGTCTCTCTCTCTCTCTCTCTCTCTCTTTCTTTCTCTCCTGATAAAAAATTAAAATTCAAATACTTATTCGCAATCTTTGAAATAGTTCATACATGAGAACGAACGTATCGAATTAATTATAATCGCCGATACGTATACAAGTAATAACGTAAGAAATTTAATAAATGAATAATAGACGACGGGAAGATAAATTGAAATTAAATTTATAAAATAACGTCGATTCGCGGGAATCGAGTAAGACAAGTAAGTACAAAAGAAACAGGTTGAGGTTTCGATCCGTTAGATTTATAAGTACGAAGCGTATTACATTGGCCGACAGGCAGAACTGGAGAATTCATGAATTTTCTTTGCAGAAGCAGCAGCAGGGTCGCGTGCGTTTATGTTTTTACCAACTGCAAGTATCGTCCTCGTCGCATAGTCGTCCTCGTAATCGTTGTGTTTCGCTCGTTTAACGAGTACGATAATTTCGATGGGAAGTCTTTGAATCGGCTCGTCCCCGACGCGATGTAAGCGCGTTTACGAGCAAAAGACCTTTCGTTAAAATAACCTTGCGAAACTCGAAAATAATTGCCGATAAATGTACGACCGACAAGAGATAAGAAAAATAATGTTTGTCCGTTTCACGTGTTACAGGCTCAAGGATAAAATTACATATTCTCGATAAGTATTTCTCGTTTTTTTTTTTGTTTTGTTTTTTACCTCGTTTTATTGACTCTATGAAAAAGTTCGCGAAAGAAAATAATAATGACAAATTTTTCTATGGTTTCTTCGTGAGATATTAGATAGAATAAAAGCGTGTTATAACGGATCATTCATTTATAATATATATATATATATATACACATATATTATAACAAAATTTTATTATTCATGTGTGTGTGTGTGTGTAGGAGAAGTTCGTTACCGGTTTGACAAGCGTCCGTGAAAAGAAAATTGGTTTATATATTTATGTACATATTTGTAGGTATGTATGTATGTATGTATGTATGTATATATATATATATATATATATATATATATATATATATATATTTATAATACATATCGTATCGATTATTCGCACGATAAATCGAGTGTCAGTTGATCTTACATACCCGCGTATACACAGTTTAGAAATGTCGAATATTCCAAGCGGCGACCCGTAACACGTATGTATATATATATATATATATGTGTGTGTATATTTCGCGTTCTAATTGGTTGGAATTCATAAAAATGTAAATGTTCGGTCGCTCGTAAATCGTCGTGGAACATTTTAACGCGGAACCGTGGTCCGGTGATACTCTTTCCTTTTGCCATTATTCAACGAGTTTAAAAGCTAAGTGATTTATAACGGTGGCAACGGGCACGTATGCATCTCGTTTCTGTATGGGTTTTGTACTCAACAAGAACACAACGACCGAGACCAGTTATTAATTTCTATAATTCTATATCGATTTGGCCACATCGATAAGTATATGTAATAATATATTATACATTTATTTCCAATATGTTCCTTCCTGCACGCATATGTACGCATAAAACATCGTACACATACATCTCACTCATACCTATGATATCTATTTGCTTATACATAAATATGTATTTTATGCAAACTATTCAGAGGATTTACAACGTCGTCGTTCATCGATTACCCCCCATTTGACGCTTCGCTCGATCCTCTGTCGATAGTATTGTAAATCGGAAAGTACCTTAACCGCCATTCTCGATGACTTCATAATACAATTTTATAAATATGATCGATATATGGGAAGCTTCGATATAATAAGTGCGTGCGTTGTACATACTAAGTCGAATACAAACGCACGAGTAGTAAGTAGCATTGAAACGCCAATGAAGAGTTTCCTTTTCATCGTACGTCTTTATAGCGTATATATCACTCCCTATGTATGTTGTGTCCATGATATACATAGTCGTAACGTGAGATGTGCCTTTTGTTCGAAAGTAGAAACGAAGTATCCATGACGGGACATTGAATTTATGTTTATACCGTTCGATCGTTTCGTCGATAATAACATATATAATATACATACTTACATACGTACATATCAATGCCCTCTAAATAATTCTGTGTGAAAAATAAAATGAAAATAAAAGAATAATAATAATAATTATAATAATAATAATAATAATAATAATAATAATAATAATAATAATAATAATAATAATAATAATAATAATAATAATAATAATAATAATAATAATAATAAAATAGAGATTTTATCATTTTTATCTTTTCTATCATGTTCTCCGCGAAATTCAATATAACAACGTATATATAACTCGTACAGTCATGTACGCATGTATTGACAAAATGGAGAAAATATTGGCAGGGTTTAAACGAACTCTGGTGAACTTCATAACGTTAATACCATTTATTATTTATAATTGATTTAAATTTTCCAACGTCATATTCAAATCCATTTTAACGATAAATTCGTCATTACGATCGACGTCAAATTTCGTTTTCATATTATCGCATAACGAAATAACTTTGAAATTCAATTGCGAAATGAAACAAAAGGGACTTTGCCGAGAGGTTAAGAGAGAGAGAGAGAGAGAGAGAGATGAAAATATAACACATAATATAAATTGACAAGTGGATGAGATAATAACGTTTTCTATGAATAATACTATCGACCACGTATCTATCTATCACGTAAGCTTCTTTTTTTTTCCGCCGGGAAAACCTACCTAATCGTTTCGTCGGCAATTCACGATGATTTACGAGTGCTCCCGAAGTCCCGGAAGTCGAATTGTTTTCACGTTGTTATTTGGAAAAAAAGGGCCGAGAGTTATGCAAACCTTCGGAATATTTTCGAAGTTGGAAACGTGTAACCGTGAGCGATGAATATTCGTCCAACTAACGTCAGAGAATAGATAAAGAGAAGAGAATCCTTGTACTCGATGCTTCTGGCCTTATGGTTTCCGTGACACGTGACACCACCACCATAGAGTACGCGTAGGTATCCCTTGTCACGGCGTTATCTATCCTTAGATACCGTTACGTTCGCGGCAAGGTGCGAAAGTAACTTCTGAGTGTCGTCTTATACATAACTGCTTTATACATACATACATACATACATACATACATACATACATACATACATACATACATACATACATACATACATACATACATACATACATACATATATATATATATATATATACACACACACACATTTATATACATATGTATGCGCGTGTCCTCGTACGTAGTCATGATATATACATAATATACCTACACACGTAATAATAATGATGATGATGATGATGATACGGTTGGTCTGCGGTACGCTGCCGTTGCTGTCACGTAGATATTTTTTCTACACCTCTCGAAAGACACAGATACACACAGATAAATAGATAGATAGAAAAAGAAAGAGAGATAGAAAGAGAGAGAGAGAGAGAGAGAGAGAGAGAGAAATCCGTTGCTGCTGCGGATCGCCACGAAAGAAGAAGCCCCGTTGCGGATTATGCCACGTCACGTATCAACGTAGAATCATCTCTATTTCTCTCGAGAAATCGAGAAAGAGAGAGAGAGAGAGGGAGAGGAGAGAGAAAAAAACAACTTAATTACACGATCGAAACCGAAGATGCGAGAACCAAGACGCGTTCGTTTGCTCCGGCTTTTTAGAGTTAATAAAACTCGTTCAGAATGGAGTCTCGAGTGTACGATCATCGTTGATAAAATGAACGTTGGATAGACTCATTCTTCTAACCATGTATAGATCATACTTGATAGTTAATGAACGGATGTGCTGTATATTTATGTACGTATATGTACGTATGTATATTTATATGTACGAGTTTGAAACTTATAAACCAACAAAATGTATATGCGGAAAAAAATCGAAAAGAAGAAAAAATAATAAAGAAAACTATTCGAATGAAACGATTACATGTGTCTGCACGCGTAGTAGATTCCTATACGCGTACGCATAACCCATCAAAGAGATTAAAAACGTTCGAAAATTAGAACAATGTTCGCGTAGATTGGACTCCACGTGTCGTATGATTCTCGAAATAATGAAACGTTTACATATACATACACCGCCTGTCCGTACATATTTACGTATGTGAACGTATGTATACTTAAGATTAAGAACGCTCGAAAATTTGAAAACCATGCACTTAGAGTTATTCCTATATTATGCGTTATGATCATCGCCGGCATAATCTTAGAATCAAAGCGATCGTCAAACACTCGTGTCGCAAAACGCTTCTCCGCTTTCTAACGTTCGCTCTACTTGTCTACTACTCGTACCATTATTGCGTAGTCCCTCTCATATTCCCTTTCTCACTCCCCGCCCGTTTCCTTTCCTCTTTGTCACGCCACTACCCACGCGATTCACAGTCTGTTATTCGTTCAAAGGCAGCAAATGCGAATGGAAGTAGCGGACGTTTCTCGTGCGTATAAACGACCGATGATGAAACGAAAAATACAATAGCCAAAAAGAAAGATAAATAAATAAATAAAAAATTATCAAAAAGAATGAAAGGAAAAGATAGAAAGAACAAAATATATATATATATATATATATATATATATATATATATATATATACACAGATAGTTCGCGTAAAAACGAGCGAAATCTCACTCTGTTCCGTCAATGAAGGCGCCATTCTGACGCTTATGTTTCTTTTCATGTGTGTATTAAATCCGTATATTCGTCGCGCTTGGTGTGTGTGTGTGTGTGTGTGTGTATGATGCAATATACATGTATTTACACATCGAAATAATCGAACGAGATAAACGAAGAGATATGCTTACGAATAACTGCACTATGATATCTGTATCTTTCCATGTCTCTGTTGCCCTCTTTATCTCTTTCATGACGCGTGAACTGTTTCAGTTCTCGAATCAGAGATTATTCTACGGATAGGTAGGTAGATACATACGTACATAGATACATACATACATACATACGTACGTACATACATTTGAAAATGGAACAATACAAGAAACACAAGAAGTATTCGCACATACCTCTACAGAACACAAAATACGTTGCACGTAAAATCGATTTCGCATCCCCCAAATGCATTTCCCTCTTTTCTTCCCTCCTCTTCAATTGCTTCCGCATACGCGTGCGTCATCGTATATATCTACTTACGTATATATATATATATATATGTATATATATATATATATATATATATATGTATGTATGTATGTATGTATGTATGTATATATGTACATATTTATATATGTACTTATACAACTATCTCCATTTCTCGTTGTTGGTCGACCCTTTCGAATTGGCAATTTTCACTAACGGATTGTACGTGAGATCGAATCACTTTCATTTAGCTCTGTTTAATACGTTCGTTATACGATACGATGTATGATACGATGGACAAACAATGGAATACGATATTATATATATATATATATATATATATATATATATATATATATATATATATATATATTCAAATTACACGAAATTTTTTGACTTTCTTATCAAAGATGTACATTAAAAAAAAGGGAAAAAAAATAATAGCAAATAAATAATAAACAAAAAGATAAAAGATCGAATTATCTTACCACGACGATGTTACAAATAATGAACATTATTATTATAACGAAAAAAGAGAGTGATCGATCGTACGTGTCGTCATTTCGAGTTACTTACGCGAATACGATCGAGAAAGAGATTTGGAACGGCGTAGTTGTGTTCCTTATAATCCGGGAAAAGAGAGAGAAAAAAAGAAGAGAAACTTTGAGATTTTCATATCTCTCAGTTTTGACGATAGAAACGACACAGCGACCGTAAAGTTTGATCTCTCGGTGCAACGAGCTTTCGATATGTATTTTCAGAACGATACTTGTCGACATTGAGCATCACCGTGTCTACCGCCATCTTTATTTCTCTTCTCCTCTAACGATACTCCACGAAAATACGCTTGTACACGTATTTTATGTAGAGATACGTACACACACACACACACACACACACACATATATATATATATATACACATATATACATATATGTGCTATCTATATATAAGTGTGAGTCTGTACTTACGACAGCATCGTTACGATGCTTCTTGGAACCACCACGTAAATTTACTAAAGAGCCGTGGGAACGTCGAACTCTCCTCGACTACGTCGATGGATGGAATGGAAAAGACGAAAGTCGCTAATGATACAACCCATCGCATCTTCCAATCGATCGAATGGAAGGGGATATACTCTCTCTCTCTCTCTCTCTCTTACTCTAGCTACTTCCAATGTAAACATTACTACCTACGTAATATACGTGTCCTTATATGTATATATGTGTATCTCTTACGTTTGTTTAACAATTTCACAGGTTTCAGTGTCGTTACAGACATCGTCAAAGTCAGTCGCTTCTAATCATAACTTCTAAAACTCTTTAATATTTCGTATCGAATAATTTCGTAACATTTAGTTCTTCGTAATACATAGAAAATAGAAAGTTATCATTTAAAATTAGAATTCATAAAAAATCTTCGTAAATCTCTTTTCCGTTTTTTTTTTTTTTTTTTTTTTCTTACAGGAGAAACTCGAAAGTAATTTAAAGAGAAAGAAAAAGAAAATTTAAAGAGAGAGGGAGAGAGAGGGAGAGAGAGAGAGAGATAGAGAGTGAGAGAGA
>OU426851.1:2467588-2485088 GCA_911387685.1 Dolichovespula media | reverse complement strand
GCTTCACGGGCTTGAAAGAAGATAAAGATAAAGAAGAAAATAAAGAGAGAAAGAAAGAAAGAAAGAAAGAAAAGAAGACGAGAAAGGGTAGAAGGGTTGAAAGAATTATCGAAAGAGAAAATTGAGAAATGCAGAAAGGAAACCATGACGATTGGGAAATGTGTGGAAAATGTAATGGGACCGTAGTTTGAAGATTAGAAAAGAGAACAGTAAGAGAGAGAGTGAGAGGACGAAAGAAAGAGAGAGAGAGAGAGAGAGAGACAGAGAGAGAGAGAGAGAGGAAGGATTCGATATCTGTGAGACTGCGAGACAAGGAAAACGGACAGGCTGGAGGAGACGAAGGAAAGGGTTAAGAGGGAGGAAAGATCCTGGAGCCAGGCTAAGGCTGGGAACAGGGAGGCTCGCGAAAAAAAAGAGAGCGTGAACAGAAAGAGAGATCGGGAGAATAGTCGAGGAATGCCGTGGATAAAGTGTTTGGGTGGTGGCGCAGGCGGCAAAGCCAGGAGGGGCAAGCCACTGAGCGTCAGCCAGCCTATACACCTGCTCGTCAAGGTAAGATTCTTTCGCTAACTTTTTCTTCTCCTTTTTTTTCCCCCTTTTTTCTTTCTTTTCTTTTCGTTTTCTTTTTTTTTTTTTTTTTCATCGTTTTCGTTGTTCTTTCTTCTTTCTTCTTTACTCCTCTCTCTCTCTCTCTCTCTCTCTCTCTCTCTATCTATCTCTTTCCTTCTTTTCTTTATACGTCCCCCTCCCCCCGTCCGCCAACCCTCCCCCTCCTTCCATCTTACTTTTTGTCTCCCTCCTAATGTCGTTACAGATAATAATCTCTTGAAACGACTCTCTACGAGGAAAATCGTGACTCGACTTAACTCCTTTCAAACTACGAGACAACAAGAACACGTCCAAAACACTCTCGAGCAAAACACTCCTTCTCTCGCTTCATACTTTATCGGATCCAAAACACATGGCCGGCTTTATGACTCTTTGCAATCTTAAAAAGTTTTTTGTCCGAGCACTCTACCGAGAGTTCGATTTTTATCGGTATCAAATCGAGATTCCTCAGTGGAAAGTTTTTCTTCGTCGTCTAATGTAGCTACGTTGAAAATATTGCGATTGTAGATTTAATGTAAATATTTAGACGATATTAAAAGATTTTTTTCTTCCGATATGGGATGGAAGAGTTTTACGTAAGAATAAATAAATTTTGCTTTTATAAATATTTCCTATTATAATTATCTCCCTCTCCCTCTCCCTCTCTCTCTTTCTCTTTTACTCCCTATCTATCTTTCCATCCATCCATCCATCCATCCATTCATCTATCTATCTATCTATCTATCTATCTATCTCATCTACGATGGAGAGAGAAAAGGAAGATAAATGATTCGTCTCACCGTCGAGCTACGTCCTATAATAACTAACCGTTAATTTAAATTATCTATTAATTTAAATCTCGTTCGTTCGGTAGATAGTATCGTGGATAAATTCGGTAGGATGTTTATTTTACCTTAATGGATGTCTCACGGTGGTTTGGTTTTCACGGTTTCAAATTTTACGAAATGCTTTATTTTTCTTTTCTTTTCTCTTTATTTTTTTTTCTTTTCTTTTTTTCTTGTCGTTTTCCTCCATCAAGCCCGTTCGATAATCATATTGGATCGTTGGGTCGAATGAGGAAGATGAAACTCGTTTTGAGATGAAATCGTCTACCTAATAAAGCACACGTGCGAGACTCGAGAATAGAAACGATAAGGGAAAACTAAAAAAGATGGAAAGTGGAAAGATTTAAAGGAGATTGAAGGGAGAAAGATCGAACGGGGGTAGGAAAAAGGGTTCGTTATATTAGAGCCCCGAATTCTTTTCAAAGCGCATGGAATGCCATAAAATTCGAAGGAGATAGGAAATCTTTAGGATAGATGACGAAGAGGCACCATGGTGGTCCGTCCAACTTTTGGTCGAAATTTATTAATCCCATGCCATGGGCATTCTTCTCTTCGCCTGTGTTATCGCACGTTTAAACGTGTAATTCATCGATCCTGATATATTACACTCCACCAATTAAACTGATAATAATAAATCTAGCGCTTTTACCTGCTCGTTATAGTCCTGTTACGATCGTTTCTCAATGATATCGTTAAATCCATTTTTTCAATGTGATATAGATAGATAGATAGAAAGCGAGAGAGAGAGAGAGAGAGAGAGAGAGAGAGAGAGAGAGGGAGAGAGAAATGAAAATCGTACAACTCTAACAATGAACATCGCTGCATTCGACATATTTCATTCGATTGGAATATTTAATCGACGTTACGCCGCGTATCCTAAAAGTCACGATTTCAAAATAAATAAACGGGAAAAAAGAAAAGAAAAGAAAAGAAATGAAAGGAAAAAATACGAAATACCGTGAGTCAAAATTACGTATTTATATATGTATCTATACGTATGTACATTTATACGTACGCATGTATGTACGTTCGTACATATTCGATTCGCAAAAAAACGTCGAAGGACAGGAAACGGCCGACGACGTTGATGAAAGTTCGATCGAAGGTAGCGATTCTGTCGGACGATAAACGAAACACTCGAGAGAATAAGAAAGAAAATTTACGATTTCAGGATGTATTTTAAATCGATGGTAAAGATAAAGAGAAAGAGAAAGAGAGAGAGAGAACAAAAAAGGAAAAAAAAAGACAAAAAGAAACCGTTTCGAGATCAGTCGAAAGCGATGCAAAAGTACGAGCATTATGCGAATAGCGTAAGATATACATACGCGTAATCTCAAAGGCAAAAAGGGTGAAGGGAGGAGAGTGACGAGGCGGGACGAGGACGGGGATGGGGACGGGGACGGGGACGGGGACGGGGACGGGGACGGGGACAGGGGTAGAAGTAGGGTGGCGAAGAAGGGGGAGGAGGGAGAAGAGAGATCGTCGTAAGAACTAAGCGATAAGAAAAACGGACGTTTAAAGTGGCCGGTAATTAAATAATAGCGCGGCTGCGTTTACTCGCCCGTGGCAATAGGGGTCTACCGTGGAGTTTTCATTAAAACGCCGCTTAAAACGCGCGATGCGATATTCCGCGGAATATAAATACGATCCTTGAGTACGGAATAGTTGTGCTCGCATAATTCGCTGGTACCATTTCCTTCCTTCTTTCTTTTCTTTCCTTTTTTTTTTTTTTAAGTAAAAAAAGCGAACATGAATAACCAAACGAAAATTACAAACGAATTATATATACGGCCCGGTTGATTTTATTTCAAATCCACCTACCAACGTCATTCCACATGACGCGAAGCAGAGATAATAGATAAAAGATAACGAGAGTTTTAAACATTGTTTTTCGTCTAACGATAGGATACGTTTATTCATTGTTGTTACCGTACTGTTCTTTGTGATAGTAGAACTTTTCATATCGTATGAATTTTTCATAACGAAGCTGTTTTCTTTTCTCTCCCCCCCCCCCTTCTCTCTCTCTCTCTCTCTCTCTCTCTCTCTCTCTCTTTCTCTCTCTCTCTTTGTTTTGGTTCGTTTCAGATGCTTTCTCTTCGACAAATATATCGTACGTCGTTCGGTGAAAAAAAAAAAAAATTGAATGGATATGAGCTCGTTCGTAAACTTTGACGTTTTAAATTTGATTTATCTATGATTGTTATTATCAAAATATATGAATTCGATGATCCTAAGGAATTTGTTGGAATCGGTCCGAGGAAATAAAGAATTTAGATGGTATCGATGATAAAAGGATTATTCGTATATTTTTTTTGTTTTTTCTTTTTTTTTTTTTTTTTTCGTTTCTCTTCTTTTACGTAAGTTCGATCGAGCGAACGATTTAAAACGAGGGTGTTCGATTCCAGTCGCGTTTCGCACGAAGAAATTCGATGAAAACGCCTTTGTGGTAAGAAAAGTGGCTCCTGCAAAAGTTGCTTTAAGCGGATACGATATCGTACTTACTTGCTTTCCCGTAACACAGATTACTCGTTGTTGTACGTGTCGGCGTTCGTGCTCTCGCTTATGGTAGTACACGTTCTCTGTTATTATAACCGTACTATTATCGGTACACCTGTGCGCGATACTTACTGTTAGTGTACATCGTTCGCGTATGTAGTTACACGGGTTATACATTACTATATAATATAATAAATAAATGGGATCCCTGCAATTAAATTAACCCTTATGCCGCCTAGCCAAAAGTGTTTTTCGTTTTACTGAAAACGCGACGAGTATCAGAAAGGTACGAATGAAAGAAAAAAAAAGAGGAAAGAAATAAAAGGAAACGGACAAACGTACCAAAAAAAGAAAGAAAAACAAAAAGAAAGTTTGATGATCCTTCCTCGGTGCGACCGAGTCGATTCGATCGGAACGACCATGATGCCATTTTCGATAATAGTTTCCACGAAAGATGTAACTACTTTCTCTCTCTGATTGCACCATATACCGGACAAATTAATCAGAGAAAATTACGGAATTACCGAGCTCGAACGATCGCCATTTTCGATATTCCCCCTTCGATAGCGTTAAAAGTGAACGGCAACGAATTATCGCTGTATGATAATAATCTATATATCGCGATGAACGTAAGGGTTCATTTCAAATATCGTATTATTATCCTGGTGTAATCGTTCGATAAAAATTTCAACATTTTTGCAAAAAAAAAAAAAACAGCTGGATCATTATATCGAATATGAAATTACATTAATTTTGATGATACGTCGTTTATTATTATTACAAGGTATACATAATAATTCGATTGCAAATTTTAATAATATAATTTTAATACAACGTAGAAATTTTCACTATATATATAATATATATATATATATATATATATATATATATATATATATATATATATATATATATATATAATATTATTGAAGTATCGATTTATCTAAGGATTTATCCTAATTCAGAAAGGATAATCTCGAAATATCGTAGAAGGATAACATCGATAACGTTGATTTAACCGAGCAATCGATTTTGGTCTATCGCCTACGATCTCTCGAGGTTGGGACTTAGAGGAAGACTTTCCACGAATCCCTCTCTCGAACGAATGAATATTATTCGATGGGATGGGCTTTTGATATAAGCCCGACAAACTCGATTATCCTTCTTTCGAAAAGGTTACTCGTTTTATGATACGTCTTTAACCGGTCTACAAGATTACGAAATATTTCTTTTCCTCGAATAACGAGTTATGGCCCATACCCACCCGCGTTTTATTCTCAACTGCGCTATCGTAAATTATTATTTTCAAAAAGAAGAAGAAAAAAAGAAAAAAAGAAATAAAAAGGAAACGTGAAGTTTGAGAGAACACAACGAAAACAGGGAATGAAAGAACGAAAGAAAGAACGAAGGAATGAACGAAAGAAAGAAAGAAAGAAAGAAAGAACGAAAGAAAGAAAGAAAGAAAGAAAGAAAGAAGGGAAGAAAGAAATGTGAGAATCAACTTCCACCGTGTGACAAAAGTATCCGAGGTGCAAGGAGGAATATAATAAAAGAAGTATGCGAAGAACAAACGGTATAAGTTATTGAGCAAAGTTAGAAGCAAACGTTCCACAAGCGTGTTAGCCCAACGCGGAATAGTGTGACAACTTCTAACGTTTCGGTCAATACTCAAACTAAGTTTGAGTCCGATGACCGTTTCTAATCCGAGAGAAGCAACGATACAGAAGAGAATATTGCTTGCTCGTTCGTGTTAATTCTTGTAAAAAAAAAAAAAAAAAAAAAAAAAAAAAGAAAAATCAAAGTAAAGAAAAGAAAAGGAAAGGGGAAAAAAAAATGAAAAAGAAAAGAAGAATGCATCGGCTTTCCAACGAAGTGAAATTGTCTGGTATTTAGAAATAAAAACTTCTTTTATTTTTGCATTTTTTTTTTCTTTTCTTTTTTTTTTTTCGTAACGATATTAAAAGATCCTAGACAATTATATCCCGATAAGCACGTTATAAGACTTATTTTTGGTGACCTCAGAGACGCCTACGTATTCTCATCGAGCGAATAGTTTTTGCTTTGAGGGAGACGATGACTGTGTGTCATTCCAAAGAGAAAGAGAGGGTGACCGCGATAAAAATAACGTTCTTTCGTTTTTCGTCTGGCGCACGAATAACACATCCTCTCGACGCTTCTTGCCAATCATTGTCTACACACGAGCTAACCGTAAAGAGATTTGCTTTTGTGCCGCGAATATATTTAACGCGTGCTTTCTAGATAGATCATAAATTAATTTTTATCTCGAGTGAATTAAGATACGATGTCATTAAAAAAAAAAAAAAAAAAAAAAAAAAGAAGGAGAAGAAGAAAAACAAAGAAAGAAAAAGTAATAAAAAGAAGAAAAGGAAGAAAGAAAGAAAAAATATCTCATCTCATTTGTTACGAGACAATAACGTCGCGTGGTATCATCAGAAAGAATAGAAATGAAGAGACTCGAAACTCGAAAGAGGGGAAGAAAAAATTGGACTTAGTGAAGACGTATCGTCGAAGGAAGAAAATTCGAGGGAACTGTGTCGATGTCTCGGGTAGAGAGAGAGAGAGAGAGAGAGAGAGAGAGAGGGAAAAAAAAGAAAAAAGATAACAAAAAAAATAAAATAAAGAAGTAAAAGCAAAAAAAAAAGAACAAGAAGGAGGAAAAGATCTTAAGGGTTTTCTTAATTACGGGCGCACGAGGCGACGCGACGGCGTGCAATTAAAAGTTCTTCAATTAGGGCGCGCTTCTTTGCGTTTACTCTCCTTCGCAGTTTTCTAACACCAATACTTCGTCCTTTCGAAGGCGAGCCATACATCTATTAGCATAGCGATAATCGCTAGTAATAAACCGTGCAACCTATCGTATATACATACACATATACATACACATATAGACATACATACATAGATACATCGTATGTCACAATATATGTCATCGATATTCGCTTATTCTATTCTCTTTTAAATCTCCGAGATGAATTGTTCGATTGTTCCTCTTTTAAGCTACGATCGAATGAATGTTAAAACTATGAAAATATATTTCTTCTTCTTCTTCTTCTTCTTCTGTTTCTTATTTTAAATCGTCTATACAAACGTAGCATTAAAATATGCTTTCCTCGTAAAATATCATCGATTTCACATTCCTCGACGTTATTCGATAAAATATCTCGCAAATAGACGACAGTCAGGAGGAGAGCGCATTTTCGCGAGCGAGCGAGCTAGAGAGAGAGGGAGAGAGAGAGAGAGAGTGTGTGTGTGTACAATATATAAGTGAAATACATGTATGATAAATTCCACGATCGTCTTTGACATTTCTCAGTAAGAATCCACTGAAAGGATTTCTCGGTGAAGCATTCGATACGTTTTACCTACACGTAAAAGGAAAATGCGAATTACTCGTCGACTCCGACCGGATAAATATTCGTATCGTCGTACGATTGTTTCGAATGATCGATAGAACGCCGCCATCATTCTCTCTGTGATACTTTCGAAAAAATATCTAAGAGTATACGTGTATATACGAGTCTACTAACTTAACACGATACACACGCACACACACACATTCGTATATGCGAATGGATTCGCAAAGAACAAATCTCGTGACGCGCTTAGAGTGAGAACGCGATGCTCGCGAGCGAACGCGCGAGTGAACATGCTTGTAATATGATAATTCGCAGAGGTTCGCACAATGGCCTTTGCGATATCGTATAAAAAAATGTTTCGCGTTAAGGATTTCTAAAACGTTCACTAACCTCACGTTTTATTTAAAAAGGAATATCAACCCGGCTCCTCGTTCGCTCGTTATTAGAAAGGTAGAACAATCCGTGTATCTACTTATATAATATTTATCGTTGATGCCTTCGAGCATTGTTTCCTCGTGAAATCGAATACCATAAGATTAACGAGAATTGCCATAAGGGATTAATGGGTGAAATCTGTGTGATCTATCGTTCGTTATCCAACACGATCGAGAATCGATCTTTTACTTACTTATGTACTTAACCTCTCTATACTTCCGCTAATCTCTTGGATCAAATTCTCACTCTCTCTCTCTCTCTCTCTCTCTCTCTCTCTCTCTATCTATCTATCTATCTATCTATCTATCTATCTATCTATCTATCTATCTATTTATCTATCTCTATCTCTCCTCCCTCTCTCTCTTATTCTATTCGAAATGGCGAGATTTTCAAGGATATTAATTTTATGGGATAAATTCTCGGTATCTTACTTTTCCAATAACGAAATTAACGAAGACGAAGGAAAAACTTTTTCCTCGTGGGTTAAACGAACGCAATAGTATCCTCTCGACGTCGAGAGACCATAATGACGGACGAACGAACGAACGAACGAACGAGAGTGAGGATGAGAAAACACGAAGGATAACGAAGTGAATGGTACTGGAAATTCATTGACGTTCGCGATTCATCGTTCTTTGTTGAAACGATAGTCTGAAAAAAAAATCGATATTCATATATGTACAATTAACGACATAAATAACGTTTATTTTTCCGTACAATTTACATGAGAGAAGATTTATGAAAAAAAAAAAAAAAAAAATATTATTCGATAAATGCAACGACGTGATAATAAATAATGTGCGTACGTTGCGATCTTTCGAGAGTCGTTTAAAAAATATAATTCGAAGATGAAAAGGGAAGGGAAAGAATAAATGAATAAATTAATGAATTAAATGGCCTTCAGTCGGGTATAATCGAAGCACTAATTTTCGCACATATATTCGACGAATTTGAAAGAAAAAAATTCATTAGAGAGTTATCGAACAAATTCATCGACGTGATCGCCCACGAATCTGTATACCACGAAATTAATATCAAAATATAGTATTCAAAGGATGGTAGGGAAGTTAATAAAAACGAAAAAAAAGGGAAGTCTTTAGTCGTGTATAACAGAAAATCGAAGGAGTAAGGACGCGTTAAAGAGGCACGATGCCGAAGCGAGGAACGCGGTCTACCGTATATAAGAGGGTGAAAGGTGAAGATCAGTTAAGGGTGATATAGTGAAGGCGTTTAGTTAAATCGATCAGATAGGGCTTTGCACGGGGTACGATGGGTAGCATACTTACTCGCGCGCGCGCGCGCGCCCGCGTCCGGCACACTGTCTTTCTCTGAATTATGAGCAACATCCGTTCGCTTGGAGAACTTCTTCCTTGTGCGAATTCTCGATCGTTCGTTCGTTCGTTCGTTCGTTTCCCGTCGACTTCCATATTCGAACGTTCGATCATTTTCCATCGTTCCAATTTCAAAGATAAATGTTCCTTCGAAGTATATAAGCTATGTGCGATTATTAAAAAGAAAAAAGAAAAAAAAATTAAGAAGAAAGAAATAAAATTTCTTTTCGTTAAAAAGAATAGAAAGAGTAAGAAGAAGAAGGGAAAAAAATATACGAAGAAGATGAGGAAGTAGAAGAAGTTCCCAATTTGAGGATTAACGGAAAAAAAAAAGAACGTCTAATTGGTCCGTTGCACTTAGGCAACTAAGGCCAATCATCAATCTTTTAGGTTTAAGGCAATAGATAAAAACGTTTTACGGATCGAAGGTATCTTCGTAACGATGAAAAAGCCCTTAGAATTACGAGATGCTCTTAGTCCACCCACGATTTATAGTACGATTAGAATTTTCCTATCGGGAACTAATAGCGCCGAAATGGAAGCAACGAGAAAAGATAATAATTGCGGTCAATCGATTATTAACGGTTTTTCATCGTGATTCAATTATGAACGACGACAAATAAATCATGTTGATCCTATATCTCTCACGTATATACGAGAGAGACAGAGAGAGAGAGAGAGAGAGAGAGAGGTTAGCGTGTATATCGAGAAGAGGAGGAAAAAAGAAAAAGAAAAGAAAAGAAAAAAAAAAATAAAATAAATAAACAAATGAAGTATCGGTGAATCTTTCTGTTGAAAGTTACTGCGGCTTCGCGTAATGTCGGAAAGGAGAACGGAATTCGATCGTACGGATAAATGCATAAACACTCTTTGGCTTCCTGTTTGGACCATTAGCTCCGACATGGGCCGTGCAATCGAATCGAAGGATCAAACGGTACGTAATGGTCGCGTGCTGACTTATACGGCAGACCAATCGTATTCCCACGAAAATCGAGATAACAGGCGAGAGACACAAAAGTTTTTATTTCGATAATGGGGAAAGGATCTCTATTCGAAAGTAATCTCATTTCAAAAGAATTTATTGGCCGTGCGTAATTATTTCTTTTTTTTGTTTTGTTTTGTTTTGTTTTGTTTTTTTGCCCTCACCCTCCCCCTCCCCGCTTTTCCCTCCTTCTGCAATCGCGATACCGTTTATTGAGAAATCAAGCATAAATAACGAGGATTTTAGCTCGTTCATTTTAACGAGCGTAACAACGAGTTTCTATTATAAACGAACGATACAGTCGATTCGTAAAATGAACGGGGACGGATTATATAGGTGGGAGGAAGGGCAGATAGATAGATAGATAGAGAGAGAGAGAGAGAGAGAGAGAGAGGAGGGTATGTGGTTGTAAAATGTATGTGTATGACATGCGATCGTTGGCCCATATCCTGCCGACTGGTGAACTCTCGGAACATTCCACGTCCTTTGGAATACCAAACGATATGTAGAACACCGGCCGTACGTATTTCCACACGAGTCAGGAATAATAAGATTTTCTAGCGTTTCCAACCGCATGATTATATACTCTTTATTCAAGTACGTATCGTTAATGAATATGGAAACGAACGACGGGGAACGATTTAAAACGTTTACATGTACATACGTTGGAAAGATTCTTCTACGACTGGTTATAACCTATAATTCGATAGTTAATATCTCGTAATGTTGCTTAGTACGTGAGAAAGATTAAGCTAAATGTCGAGTGAAAAGAAACGAAAAAGAAAAAGAAAAAGAAAAATCAGAAAAAAAAAAAAGTGAAATTTTTCTCCCGTTTTCGTTGCGTCTTGCTAAATGTCTGAAATAATGAGAAGAAATTAAAAGAAAAGAAAAGAAAAAAAAAAAAAAAGAAAGAAAGAAAATAATAAAAAAGGAGTAAAATAATTCTCTCGTATCGTTGTATTTAGAAGTGTATAGAAAGATAGAAATTTCGTTACTATACGTAAGGCATTGTATTGTGTAAATGCGTACATACCATACATAGAAATTTCGAAATATATACAATGTATATAACCTACAAAACTGACGTAAATCTAACGTTACTAATATGTTCTATGGCGTTTTCCTTTCGTGGGTAAACAAAGGAAAAGGATCCGTGAAATTTCTACGAGATATCATTCCAAACAAAAATAATAATCGAGGACCGAATTACACGTTCCTTTTCTTTACATGGAACGTGCCGGAGGCAGAGCATCATCGTTATTTCTATGCGTTATTTCGAACGGGGCGCGACAACTCCCTCGAGGCTGGCTAGACGACTAATATCCGTACTGGCAAAACTCTCCATCTCCTTCCTTTCGTCCTTCATTCTCTTCCCCCCCCCTCTCTCTCTTTCTCTCTCTCCTCTCTACCTATCTATCCATCCTTCTCTTTCTCTCTTTCACTCCTTTGCTCTTCTTTCCCGACTATCCGTTATTATGCACACGTCAGGAAGCTTTCGAGCAGCCCTCTTTGTGTTTCGTAGTAGCAACAACGTCGTCTATGTTTTATCTCCCGTTCTTTTATCATCCACCTTCTCTCTCTCTCTCTCTCTCTCTCCCTCTCTGTACGTTTCCAAAATAAAAAAAAAAAAAAATAAATGAAAAAATAAGAAAAAGAAAATACCAAAGAGAAGAAGAGGGACATAAAATGAATGGAAATCGTTAAGCCAACGATCGGAAACTTTGTTCTTACGTTACCAAAGAGAAAAGTTAAGTTGAGGAAGTGAGAGAAACGTAGCACACGATAACGACCTCGTTGCTCGTGCAAACGCGACCAAAATCAACGGGTGTAATTTTCGAATCTGTTTAATTGCCGTAATCGTTCGCGGAAGCCCAGGCCCAACTCGCATTGGTTCTACGAGCAGCTTTATGCAAACCCGTTCGTTCGTTCGTACGTTCGCACGGGCCAAACGTTCGTTTGTGTGCGCGCGCGCGCGCGCGCGTGCCCCATTCTCGGTGATTATCTCGCGACTCGTCCCTTTTTTTACGTACGAGCGATTTTGATTAAAAGGAGATTCATCGTCGGGAATACTTTTCCAACGTACATCATCGACCCTCCGGTCGTCCCACCAATCCCTGCTCCCTTGCCAAGAAGTAAACTTTTTATTCGAGGATTCTAAAAATGGACAGAGATGAATACCAAGTCACAGAGGATTTTTAATGAATATCCCGGTGATTATATATATATTATATATATATTATATATATTTTATATATATATTTTATATATATATATATTTTTTATATGTGTGTGTGTGTGTGTGTGTGTAAATGTGTCAGCGATTTATTCTATCGTGATAAAACAACTTCGCAGATATTATTGCGTTCGTTATTGCGAGATAGTTCGAAATTAAAAATGACAAAAATTTTGCTCTCTCCCTCGGATAATCATCATCGTCTCCCGTTTCGACCCTTTTATCTTCGTAACGGGAAGTTGCTTTTAGACGCTTCTTCTTTTTCTTCCTTCTTTTTTCTCTTTTTCTTCTAATTTTTATCCAATCGGAATTGTTCCGTTTGAAAATCGCCGAATTTTCACGGATTAACAAGAACGATCTACGGATTTACGTACGTAGTTAAGGACGAAGTGGAGTGGGGAAGGGGGTAGGAGAGGAGTGAAGATCGAGAGTCGAGATCCTAAATCATTCGAGATCTCGATAGGTCCGAAGTACCGAGTAAAAGTGCCGTGTCGCGTCCAATCGCCCTTTAAGGGCCATCGAAATAAAACAAACGTCCTGGGGTCCTCCCTTCTCCTCCTCACCGCCCACCCACGTCCCACGTTCCACCGTCTTCCCAAAGAAGTGGGAGGGTGGGAGGGTGAGGGGGTGGGGGAGCATAACAACGTACAAATATTTGCTCGTCGTAAATTACATGCTCGTACGATGAGACCAGGTCATATTCTTGATAACGCGCTGACAAACATGTCCGGGCGTAGATAAACGAAGGTAAACACGAACGAGAATGATCGTGGAATTCGAACTTTTTTATTTTCATTTTCATTTTTTTTTCTTTTTTTATTTCTTCTTTTTTGTTGTACGTATCTTTACAAAATTTACACGTATCTGTAGAAATTTGTATTCTCGCTAAAAAAAAAAAAAGAAAAACGAAGGAGGAAGAGAAGAACGAAAATAATTGTTTCTTTTTTCTTTTTTTTTCTTTCTTCTCGCATTATCACGTCGAACGGCTATAACAAAATCTAAAATATTACGCGTATATACGTAAGTACTTAGATACATGTATACCTATAAATATCTATTTGCGAAGGGAAACGATTAAGAATTTGAACTACGTTCGAAGCTCACCGTGACAAACGAATTATTTAGGCAGGAATACGATTTAAAAAGTAAATTTATCCTTCGCTTAGCAATAACGTATCGTAACATATATCTCGTAGATTATCCTGAAAATAATCCACTTTCGAACTATCCTACTACACATTTCGACTTCCGCGTTATACGCTCTGCCCCTATAAACTTTACTTTAATAAAATTTACTAACGTACAGGCGAGACCATAAATCGTCGATTTAAATTCAACAGGATGTAAAGATCGCAAGTGAATGTCGTTATATAGCGTATAAAGCGTGAACTTTCTATTTTATTTTATTTCGTTAGATTCATTCGTCGTTCTGTTAATCTGCCATCGAATAGAAATTCCGTTATCGTTAAGTATCGAGTAAGAAGCAAGTTCGAGAGAGAGAGAGAGATTCGTATCGGTTTCTGTCACACGATTAAAGAAGAAGAAGAAGAAGAAGTTCATGGAAGGAAAAGGTAAGAGAAGAGGGAAGAAAGGAACAACGAGTAGAAGGAGGACAGAGAACCGATATTATACCAATGTAAAGGATCTATCACGGTAAAACGCATTAGAGCAGGTCGGGCACGTTTTACTTCTATCTCTGTTCTATCCCTTCTGTTCCCTCCTCCCCGTTCTCTCTCTCTCTCTCTCTCTCTCTCTCCCTCTTTTATTTCCTTCTTCGTTTTGTTAGCTCGATGCCCTTGAATACTCACGACCTTTGATAGAATACACACAGAAAGATTCCAATGTTCCCTCTGCAGGGGCGCGCATCGAGGGCCCTACGAAGGATAGTGCCCTAGACGAAAAATCTTAACCGGTTTCTTTACGGCTAACGTTTTATTGAGACGCTACGTGGGTTAGTCTGGCCGATCTTTATTGATGCTCAACATAACGGTTAACGGTTTAAAAATGATGGATCCTTCTTATTCTCTCGTATCGTTGATGGTAACAAATACAAATCGAAAAAAGACGGGACGGAGCGGGGCGAGGTGGACACATTGTGTCCATGTTATATGTGTGTTGTTCGTAGGGGGGGGGGGGGACCAGCGTAGTGGATGGATGTTAGCGCGTTATTATGGTCTAAGGATTTTTGAATGTTAGGCTAATATGACGTCCTACAACGGGAGCACGTTCTTAGGTCATTAAGAAGAAGGGAAAGAAGAAAAAAAGAGAGAGAGAGAGAGAGAGAAAGGAGAAGAAGAAAGAAAGAAAACGAAAAAATAAACAGGATTCAGCCTTCGCAGGATGATTTCAACTCGCTTATGTATACAACTCGATTATGGTTCTTTCGAAACGAAACTCGTTCGTCCGTGCCCATCCCACGTGTTATTTTATTCAATGAAATAAACGTTCCACGGAAAACGCAGCATTGAAAGAAAATTCTTTATTAGGTGAGAGGAGTCGGGGGTTGGGTGGGGTGGGAGGGATTAAGATAGGTACTTAGTCATCAACGGGAACATTCAACCGTGCACGTAGGGAAAAGGATCCTTCAACGGGCAAAGTCAAAGGATTAAATCAAAGAAACTTGTCGTATGGTAGTATTTCTTATGCAAGCCGCGAGGATTTCAAGAAACGCGGGAGAAGTTAATTCGAGACAGTTGGTCGTCTTTGTCGTCGTCTTTGTCGTCATCGTCGTCGTCGTCTTTGTCGTCTTCGTTGTGTCGTCGTCTTACGGAGCATGTGGTACCTTAAGATGTTTCGACTTAATCTTCCTCGTGCATTTCAACGGAAATGCTTCCTTTTAGAAATAGAAAGACACGGCGAAGAGAGAGAGAGAGAGAGAGAGAGAGAGAGAGAGAGAGAGAGAGAGGAAGGAAAAAGGAAAAGTATTTAAACAAAATCCAACTTTTTATTTATTCTCATGATCGTACTCGTAGATCTCGTAAACTGTGAACGACAAGTGTACCGTACGATTGATTCTTTAACGTCATTCGTCAAACAAACGAAACGGATTAGCATCGAATTTTTTGTTCATCTTTTCCTTCTTTTTTTTTTTTTTTTCTTTTTCGATTCGACAAGAACAAAATAGATATTTTTCTGGATATCGATCAACGGCGCGGGATTTGAACGTGCAAAAATAAGGGAACGACGCAAATCTATTGAGGATATAGAGGGGAAACGAAACGGTAGAGTTCAGAATTGAATTTCCACGAGCGCAGGTGTTGAAGCAAACGAGAGATGATCCCCGACGATGGTTTTTCGGAGTATTCGAGTATCCGTGAGAATGCCAAGCTGAGAGAGAGAGAGAGAGAGAGAGAGAGAGAGAGAGAGAGAGAGACCATGCGTGTGCCTCATCCTTGCCCGGTGGTATAAACGCCTATCTCTATGAGGGAAAGAGAGAGATACGTCGGGATAATCGTCTTCTCTCTTGGTTCCTGGTCTCTTGCAACACGGATGAAAAAGGGACTCGCACCGCACTCCAAAACACGGTCCTATTATTCCACACGTGCGAACATTTCGCGGGAACAATGGTCCCCTCGTTATTAAGGGTTTTCATCTCTCTCTCTCTCTCTCTCTCTCTCTCTCTCTCTCTCTCTCTCTCTCTCTCTCTCTCTCTCTCTCTTTCTGTTTCACACACACACACACACACACATTCTTTCTCCGGTGAAACACGAGTGTTAGAACTACGTCCGCCAGTGTTATTCCAACGGTTTCTTGGAACGGTCCCTTTTTTCGTTTGTCGGCAAAAGTAAGAAGTCGTGAAAGTTCCCGGCGGCGCAGATCGGGTCCGACCCGACCCGACCCGACTCGACTCCGAACAACGAGAATTCGTCGGCCCACAGCTTTCGTCTCTCTCTCTCTCTCTCTCTCTCTCTCTCTCTCTATCTATCTATCTATCTATCCACCTATCTATCTATCCCTTTTAGCTACATTTCTCATTGTCTTCAATTCGTCCAACCGCAGGAAAAATTTTCTTTCTCACCCCGCCCCCTCCATCGCCCCCTCTTAATTGGACCGACGTTCTCGGTCCCCGCGTGAAAAGTCCAAAGTTGGCTCGGATTTCTCGACTGCTAATATCCGTTCCTTTTGTCTCTGACGATGGTTTCGAACCCACGTCAATGGGTTCCTTTTTGATTTTCTTTCTTTCTTTCCCCCCCCCCCTTTCTTTCCCTCTCGAAGATTAAAACAAAAAATAGGGAAGAGAAAAAAAATAAAAAAAGGAGAATAATTACTTTCTACGTAGAGATATTAGGGATTTCTCTCTATGGCTCGCGAGGTTTGTTGTAATTTTCAACACGTTCGATCGTCACTAACCGCGAAGTATACTTTCATTATTCAAATTCAAATCGACGATAGCTGAATGAAAAAGAAAAAAAAGGCGAAAGAAAAAAGAGAAAGCAAAGGAGAGAAAACCTCTCTCTCTCTCTCTCTCTCTCTCTCTCTCTATCATTCTCTATCTCACGTTGTACCATTAAATATAAACATTTGAATAAAAACGACCCCATTAAATCTACACTTATGACATATGGGACGGTGAACGTGTTAAATATAACATTTAATATCGGGACTTGACGCTTTTCTGAGAAGGAGAAAAAATGAAGAGAAGAGAAGAGAAGAGAAAAGAAAGGAAGGAAGAGAGGAAAAAGAAGAGGGAAAGGAGAAAAAAAGATCGAAACGAAAGTGAATAAGTCGAAGTAGAGGTTGAACGCTCTTGAGAGCGTTCGAGAAAAATAAAGAGAATGGAAGGAACGGATCTGGGTGGGTGGATGCACCCACGCGATTCCGTGAACGTTCATGCCGTAAAACGCAGTCGGGAAAAAGGATGGGGTCGTCGTTTAAAGAGAGGAAGAAAGACGGAGAGAGAGAGAGAGAGAGAGAGAGAGAGAGAGAGAGAGAGAGAGAGAAAACGGAGAATAGTTACGATAGGAAGAGATAGAGAGTACATACACATAGGATGGAATGAGAAAGAACGATGCAAGTGACGTCGTAAGGACAGTGGAGGAGAAGGAGTAGGAGGAGGAGGAGGGGGGAGTAGGAGGAGGGGGAGGGGGTAGGGGGGAGGAGGAGGAGGAGGAGGACGAAGCAAAGCAAAGCAAAGCGAAGCTAGGACGAAGCTAGGACGAGGCCACCCGTGGAAACGCGTTTTACATAATCGCTTCGCTAAGAAGACCGACCGA
>OU426851.1:2440088-2460088 GCA_911387685.1 Dolichovespula media | reverse complement strand
GATCAAGCTCTACGAATATTTTTCTTACGATTATTGAAATATAATTATATTCAGTAATACTTTCGAGACGTAAAATCTTGAGAGAGAGAGAGAGAGAGAGAGAGAGAGAGAGAGAGAGAGAGAGAAAGAGAGAGAAAAGAAAAAGGAAAAGAAATGTGATAAACGAGTAACTCGATCGTCTCGAACCTATCGTTCTAGATATATAAAGCGATAAAGTGTACTAGATATTAAATTATTTATACTTCGTTACGTTTAAACTGATTTCACATCGAAAGTTTCCTTATGGTTTTCGAGTTGAAGAAAAAAAGAAAAAGAAAAAGGAAACAGAGCGATAAAAAGTATATTCATGTATATGTATACGTAATTGAGTGATAAATATTTTCACGATTATAAGGAATAATTATACGCGTTGTATTATACTTTTGCAACGCGTAAAAAGTCATGGGAAAATAAGAAATGATCATGGGATTCCTTAAGTTTTTACCTTGCGGTATTAACGGTACGGACAACACGGATTTACGAAGGAGCCGTGCGAAAGGATGACTACAGGAAAGAGTAGTGATCGAGAATCGACTCGTACGTAAGCTCGATAGTAAGATCCTTATCGATTTATCTCTCTCTCTCTCTCTCTCTCTCTCTCTCTCTCTCTCTCTTTCTCTCTTTCCTTCTTCTTTCTGCAAGCTCGTTAAAAAAAATAAAAAAAAAAGAAAAAAAAGAAAAATACACCACAGTGAATTCTCCCATCGAAAGTCCCGAGAATAAATTCGTTCGTGACCGACTCGAAGATAAACGTTAGTGAAATCGTATTTACTTAACGCGTTTTATGAGTCTACTCGATCGACTTTTATTATGCAAAAACGACGATCTCTCTTGAGAGACCTTTATCAAGGGTAACGGTAAGCACTCCGAGTAGCTATGTATGTGTATAACATCTCAACCAATCATTGGGCCTCCTTAAAGGTGTCGGTACTTCTCACCGTTGATATATTTATTATATCTTTATTGATCGTCGATTAAATTCGTATAGATATATTCGAGAAAATTTATGAATCATAATAACGTACGATGTCGTAACATTTCAAACAAATATATTATATATATATATATATATATATATATATATATATATATATATACACATATTTTTTTTCGAATTATATAATACAATAACAAACTGTCGAAAAAGAGTTATTAAAAATCAATCCGAATCGAATCTTATTTAATCGTTTTCTTTCGTATATATGTATATATATATAAAGAGTAAATATTATGATTATAACTTCGTGATCAATGATTATTCTCCTTTATACCACTTCGAAATACTGTCCGAAATCGATCTCGACGTTCGAACGTGTATCGATGGTAATCGATTCTTCGGACCTAACTTCGTTCCAGCTGATAGCCACCATCTGCTACGATCTTATTGGCCGGCCGGGCAGCACCGTTTATTCTTCAGGAACACATTTGTTCCAGTGTACTTTGTCGGCGCAGGCTAGGCGTCGAACGTATCGAACTCGATCGGACAGATCTATTGTTCATTGGCACATGGTGGGCGCAATCACGCGGAAGACACTCGCTTACCGACTTCTCCCGTGACAGAGGATTTCGCAACGTTTCTTTAGAAAAGAAAAGAAAAGAATAGAATAGAAGAAAAAAAAAGTAATAGGATAAGGATCGAGGAACGAACGATTGGAAAATCGTATCGGATTGAAAATAAAAGAGAAAGAAGAGAACGTTTTTCCTCGGTTTTTCTAAACTCGACCGACGAGCGTACGCAATAATATCGAGATTTTTCAATACTTCGATCGAACCGGAAAGTTTTCGAGTTGGCATTCGAAATTCCTCATATCGTACGTTACCAAAAAATTTATCAAACTATCCCGATATACGTTGTAGCATCGAGAATTATTTCAAAACGCAACAATGCGTTTGCGAGCATGCTCGGGACGTATTTTTTTTTTCTTTTTTTTTTTTAAGAAATCGAGGAGTAAGAAAGAAGAGCGAACGAATAGAATTGGACCCCTTCCTGGAAAAAGAAATAAAGAAAAAAAAACAAACGAATCTCTCTCTCTCTCTCTCTCTCTCTCTCTCTCTCGAGATTAGAGATTAATCGAGATTAATCGAAATCGGAATAAAAAATGATGCGGGTACTTTAGGCCGAGGGTCAAATGTTATTAAATAATTTCGATGGTTACTATCCGGTCGATCTTATTAATTCAATATCTATAAACTATGGCGTTCGATAAATCGTAGAGTAACGTGCAAAGATGAATGTAAACAGTGGCGAGTAGTAGGAAATCGAGACGTCAGGAAGACTACGCTGCTGGTCAACGTACCATTCATGAGGAATTTACGTTCATCCTTCTCTCTTCTACGTCCCTCTCCCTCCCCATCCCACCTCACACACCCCCTTTAGATGCATGCAATTCCTTTCTCTTTCCTTCTCTCTCTCTCTCTCTCTCCCTCTCTCTCTCTCTCTCATTCTGCCTCTCTGTTTTCTCTCTCAATCTCCCTCCCTCCCTCTCTCTCTCTTACCTCACACACACACACGCACACGTGTATATATATATATATATATATATATATATATATATATATATATATACGATACATAGTACCTACATAGAAATGTATACACATCGCATAGATCCCGTATCGTTGAAGGGAGAGAAGATAGACCCTCTCATTGTGCCGCACGGATATCCGCGTCACCCAGCCGCAGAAGACTGTTCACGTTCGTGTTTGAAAACCACTCCATTTCTCTCGGAAGAAAAGAAAATTCTTTCTTTCTTTCTCTCTCTCTCTCTCTCTCTCTCTCTCTTTTTTCTTTCTCTCTTTATCCTTCTAAACCGCACGCGCGCGAGCAGCCGGCCACGAACAATTAGATCCCTTTTCAGAAATTCCAGACGACTCGACTGTCGCGATTCTCTCAATGCAACGAACGCATAGGACAAAAGATCTTTTTCTTTGATGTTGCAATTAGAATTTTTATGAAAGCGAAATGATAATGAAGACCTCGAAGGCCATCTCTCTCTCTCTCTCTCTCTCTCTCTCTCTCTCTCTCTCTCTCTCCGCCATAAATCGTTAGATTTTATTATTCGGATATTGTTAGTTTTTTTCTTTCGAAAATTTGAGAAAGACAAAGAGAGAGAGAGAGAGAGAGAGAGAGAGAGAGAGACGGAGGGGACGTAGAAAAAGAAGAAAGAGTATTAATCATTTTAACGATAGAAACTAGAGGGGCTCCGTTAAAACGTTACACCGGATATTATAGGACGACGTTCTCACACTGCTCCCTTTTTTTTTTTTGAGGGTGGTCGTCGTAGTCATCGTCGTCATCGTCGTTTTCATTTTTACGAGTTGGGTGTTCCACTCGTTAATGTTTCTTCGTACAAATCGACTAAATCGTCTTACATACTTACGTACATACATACATGTATACATGCATATATAAATGTATATACATACGTACACAGATATAAGTTATTCAACGACTACTCGTTAAACAATTACCGTTGCAATGGTTAAAGATTTAAAGTGATTATCTTTGAAAATTGGACTCGTAAAAGAATGGTAACGCACTTGAAATATAATTAGAAGTAGCTTTAGTATAATATACGTAGGTACAAGATTTACTTTTAACGCACTTGACTTCTTGGCTTCGTGTTTGCACTTTAACGAGGAACGATTGGCGGAAAAGGATATGCGTCGACGTAATCATGTAAAACGGAGAACGACCGACCGAACGACCGGCCGACCGGCCGACCGACCCACCAAACGACCTAACGGACGAACGACTCGATCAGCGCGACAAATTAGCCTGATTTCATTGTTCCGAACGAAGCTCAAGGTTCGGAAACTATTCGACCGAGTGATTTTCACCGTAAACGTAATAATTTTTAACTTTTCTTTTTCTATCTTTCCTTTTCATTTGTTATTCTCCTTCTTCTTCTTCTTCTTCTCCTTCTTTTTCCTCTTCTTCTTCGAGAGATCTCGCTTACGAGGATTTAACAATTACGACGTATCGAATCGGTTCTTTACAAATTGACATCGATATTATTTATAATTTATGAACACAATACTTTTAAATACGTTTATGCGTATGCAAGTGGTAACGCGTCGCAGTATAAATTAATTCCATTTCATTTGCTATAACTCGGTTCTAAAACGAACATTTGACTCGATGTCACCCTTTGTTCATCTCGACGTCTCCTTTTCACCCTTGACGCTATAAAAGGCGTGAAGAGATCAGGATCGTGCTCGCGCGTATTGTCAATACAATTGTTTGTTATTAAACTGATCAAATATCCCACGATGACCGTCAATAGCATTCCAATCACGGGATACCAAGCGTACGAGATTTGATTTATATATGGAACGTTCGGATTGTTACTGTAAAAATAAAGAAAACGAGATTATTTAGATTACGATTAAGATCTAACATTGGTCGGGAGAAAGCAAGTTAGTATATTTAGATCGGCATAATCTAATATTAATTTTATATTCGTCGTTATATTATACGCTCGACTTATTACCGGAAGCACATGTTGCATATAAATAATGTATATGTATACATAAGACAAATAGGTATAAAGAGTGAGAGAGGGAGAGAGAGAGAGAGAGAGAGAGAGAGAGAGAGGGAGATTTTAGTACACAGTGGATAGAAAAGAAATCAGGAAGTAACTTCTTCCGTGTAATAAATTATAAAAAAAATTTCAAGTATCTTTTAACGTAACGTTAATTAACGTAACGTCGTTTCGGTGTAAACGTCGTAATTAAAATTATCTATCAGTGGTTAATCAGGATAATTTCCCAATTAAATAACACGCGTCAATGAGATATTTTAACGTGCGAAGGATAAAAAGCAAAAAAAAAAAAAAAAAAAGAAAAAAACAAAAATAAACAGAAATTATATTTAATAATTATTGGCATACCTGACCACCGTCGAGTTTAATCCAATCGTCTCGTTCAACATCAGTAACGTTCCATTCTCACAGCCATCAATGGATACAGGCAATTTATGTAAAGGCATTTTCGGACCGAATGCCATAAAACATAGGATTATAACAGTGAAAATCATTCCAACGATTGCACCAATTTCGTTGGCATTTTCGAAAAACATTCCAAGCGTGAAGATACCCAATAAGGGTCCACCAATTATTCCGACCAATCCAACTATTGCCTCGATCAGGCTACCGAGTTTTCCAGCTATCAAAGCGATAGATACACATGATATTCCGTTTAAAACGGCAAGTATTTTACCCAAAAGCGTTACTTTTTCTTTCGGGAATGTAACGCCAATCTTTAAATAGATCGGTTTAATATAATCCTCGATGGCAAGAGCGGCAAGTGAATTCAACATTGCCGAGATCGTGCTTAGACTAGCACTGAAGACGCCGGAAACGAAAAGCCCCGTGAAGCCAGGTATATAAGACAATTTGTCAATAACAAAATATGGCATGAGTTTATCGTTCGATGATATTTGTCCAGACTTTACTGGATCGCAATCCACGTAAACGGCATACATAACCAGGCCTGCGAAGATGGTGGTAGATATCAGGAAAAACATTATTAACGCACTCAATAATAGGGCCATCTGGGAATTTCTCAAGTTTCTAAAAATCACGAAATAATATTAGTCAAACATTGTACTCGTAATTTGTCTTACGAGTGCAATGAGAATTTCTAGATTTTCTTTTTTTTTTTTTTTTTGTTTTGTTTTTGGATATGATCGAATCTATGTATAATATACGTAAGTATGTATATCAGATCAAATTAATCACACTCGTTAGAATCATGCCTTGCAACGTTATATCAGAGAGTAGATACTTATAACCGAAGCAAATTGCGGAAGTATCCGTTGGGAAGCATTCCTCCGAGACGGGGAATAATTCGGTACAGTAAATCAACAGTTGTGTATTTATGAAACCAACAACGCCGGGATGGAAAAACCGGTGTTTATCTACGTTTGAAATCCAATGAAACGTACGAAGCGTTAGTTGCTATCTATCATTGCTAAAACCTTTTGATAGGTGGGGAGGGGTCAAATATGTTTGCGATATCATGATATTGTGAAGTTGGTACTAATTGCTAGCCGCGCGTTGGTACCGTTGGCATTCGCGCGGATATTAACTGAATCATTCTCTCTCTCTCTCTCTCTCTCTCGATCGTTATCGAGACCGTGCCATATTATTAGACTAACTAATTTACGATATGTTATGATTCGATACGATTGATCATTTTCGTCTCGTACTTGACCGTCAAAAGACGTTGAACTTGGACCTGACCGACCCCAAAAAGTACGAGATACATGCAAACACCACCGAATAATAGGCCCCACCATGTGTGACGTATAGTAAGATCCAAACTGTACCTGTAAAACGAACGATCGCAAGGATAAATATAAACAAATATTATCGATCGAATCGATTAAATTTGACGACCGTCAGAGTCGTCGATTAAATTAAGTAAACGAATAATTACGCAAATCAAATAAAAGTGATAACTTACACGTTAATACTTATACGATCGCCTTTCATGCCTCTGTCCCAAACGTCATAAAGTCCGTTCGGTAATAAACTCGTACCGATCCCAATAACGCACAATGTCGACGCGAACATAAGTAAGCCTTGGAATACGTCGCTTATCAAGACGGCCTTGATACCACCGATCGTTGAATAGAAAGTACAGATAATGCCGATCACGATGATGCTTAAGGTACTGGACAAACCTGTGGTTGCCTCGAGGGCTAATGAGGGAGCGTAGAGAACGATTCCCGTGTGTAATGTCATATGGCAGAAGTTTGCTATGCTGGCCAATAACCGAACCTTCATTCCGAATCTTCTCTCTATGTACTGGTGGATTGAAAAAAAGAAAAGAGGAAGAAGAAGGAGAAGAAGAAGGAGGAAAAAGGAAAGAAAAAACGAAGGAGAGGAAAAAGGGAGAAAAAGAAAAGAAATTTTGAATTTTTACCTTCGTCAAGATAAGAGAAGATATATATATATATATATATATATATATATATATATATATATATAATGTAATTCTTAAGAGACTTACGAAATGCATTTTTAAAATACTGATGAGTTATCTTATATGATCAAGGTCGAAAAGACTTTGGCCTCTTAGGAGGCTCGTGTAACGAGAACTACCGTACAGGTTCGATGAAATGACGATGCTGAGGAACGAACGTACGATCTATCGATCTATCTATCGATCGATCGATCGATAGATAGACCGTTCGATCGTTCAATGCCGTCGTCAATTACCTCGAAGACGCTTATGACTTTCAGCTTGAAGAAGACTGGTAGGTAGAAGTACATGGCTAAAGGCGTTCCAACAAAGAAGCCAATGGAAAGCACGAGGAACATCGAGCCGTGGACATAGGCTTCCGCGCTGATTCCAAGGATCGTAATCGCGGATACGAAGGAAACCGTCATGGCTATCCCCAATGGCAAAATCTTCATCGATCGATCGGCTGAGAAGTATTCCTATTCGTTGATAAATTATTTAGCATTGGTATACTAAACGAAATATCGTTTTATCGATTCGACGATATACGTATACGTTATATATCGTTGATATCATTATAATCTCAATTAATACATTACTTATACATTAATTTTCTAATCGCTCCTAGATTTTTTTCTTTCTTTTCTTTTTTTTTTTTTTTTTTTTTTTTTTTTTTTTTTTTTTTTTTTTGATAAGCATCGAAAACAAGGATCTACAAGTACGACGTTATTGATACGATCCACCGCGGATTTTTCTTATTTTTCTTTTTTTTTTTTTTCTTTCTTTTGGTTTTGTTTATAAGTAAATTAAATCGCAATTATGTGAAAGTATTTGCTTTTAAAATCGAACGTTTAAAAGTATAAGAAAATAACGATGATATCTATCTGAATGGGGCCCTCTTACAAGGCAAGATTTATCGTATCGTAATAAGATCGTAATGATAGTATGAACGTTAATTAGCGTCCACGAGTATTTCGGAAATAGCTTGCTCGATCGGTAAACGATAATTTACTAGCGATCTATAAGTCGCTAATTTATATACTTGCTAATATTTATACATACGAGAGTAAGATCGTTATGGATAAGAAACGCGGAACATAGACGAGCTCTCTTAAGTATCGCGATCTAGGCGTGTGGTTCAACATGAATTATCAGTTATATCTGATAGCAATCTGAAAAAGCAAAATAGAAAGAGAGAGAGAGAGAGAGAGAGAGAGAGAGAGAGAGAGAGAGAGAGAGAGATAAAGAGAAAGCTATTGATTTTTGAACGTTTCAACGTCGAAATTAATTTTCTAGTCTGGTAACCACCTCGGCAGTTCGTTGTCGACCACCAGTGAATCGATAGTAGATCCCGATACTGGCAGAGATCAACAGGACTATGCCAATGATTAGATAGTCGTGCCATTGCAACTTCGACGTCCCCTTCTCGATGGTCTGTTTCTGTAAACAGAATCGTTTCCTCCAATCATTCATTCTACGTTACTTAAATATCTATAACGTATAACTGTACTTATTAAAAAATGTTCACATACAACTTTAACGTCGATTTAAAACGTTCAATATTATCGCGATGCAAATAACATCGAAATATAATATATAGTTACGTATATATATATATATATATATATATATACAATGATGAACAGGACTGAACGCATTATATAAAATTCTTAAGAATTCACATCTATTTAGAAACGCAATCGATTTAATTACAATGAAAGCGAACGTCGTATCGATACGATATATTATATTTCGTAGATAAATTTAGAGAACGAATCGCACATCGTTCTATAACGGCGAGGTCGAATAAATGGTGAAAAAATAATTTTTGCGATGGACGTTTAAAAAAAAAAAAATTGTTCTTTCTTTTCTTTTTATAACACTCACATCCATTCTCCTTCCGATAGCACGAACTTAGAATGAACGTCTCTAACAATACGATACCGATGCGGACCACGTAAAGATCATATATAGATCCTTCTTCTTAAGGGTGTCGTTGGCAAAGGAAAACGTACGATCGCGACGTGGACGACAACGACGACGTCGACGCGGACACGTACAATGTCCGTTGATAAGATAAAATGAAATGAAGACTTTAGAAAGGACCGAGCGATCGTGTTTACGATGCGATTGTACCTGCACGAACAAACGTTCTATTTCGAGTGGGGGAGGGGAGGGAGAGAGAAAAAAAAAATGAACAGGCATGCGAAGGTTCGTTCCATTACGTAAAAACTTAGCTCGGCATTTTCATTTTCCAAGACACGCGATAAATCGAGTCAATTGTTCGAATGTTTTGATAACATTGTACGTAATTAGTGTAGCGTTCATTTCCTGATGAAATAATTGAGAGTTGAGAGACAAATTCGTTCGACAATCAGGCTTCGTTCTTGTTCTTTTTTTGCTCTTTTTTTTATCTCCTCTCTTTCAAAAATAAAAAAAAGAAAAAAGAGAAAAACTAATAAAACGGGAAAAGAAGAGAGAGAGAGAGAGAGAGAGAGAGGGAGGGGAAAGTTTCGAGCAATCCCCGATTAAATCTCGAAACGAGATTAACTCGGTTGCTTCTTCGCGAGTTACGATATATAAAAGGTGTTATCTATATCCAGAGCACGTGCGACATTCGAATCGATTGAAAAAAGCAACGCGAGAGTGAAGCACGAAACCACCGTCAGCATCACCATCGTCACCAGCAGAACCACCACCATCACCGACACCGACACCAACACCAACGTCATCGTCGCCACAAGCAACACTCAAAACTCTTTCGTACCAGTACGTCGTTTCGCTTCGATGAACTTGAACAGAGAGAAATTATCGAAGCGATCTTACTACCGCTCGAGCGTTTAATTGATTTCGGTTAGTCGAATAGAGTTGTGATACCGTAACCGTATAAGACGATAAATTGGAATGCTGAATGAAAACTGACTTTAATGGAACTCGAAAATACGATCCATTGGTGGATGTTGTATGGAATTAGAAAGCATTTCGTTTCGGATAGAACGATGGAATAATAATTATCCACGTTAATGGCTATTCGCGATGGTCAAATAATAATAATTTCTCGTTATTACGAGAAAATATCGCGAAGGAAATACTGTATGTACGTCGGCGAGCATTCTATTGAGAAGAAAAATAGAAGGGGTGATGGCAAGTGGGGTAATAAGGTTGAAAGAGTCCCCCTACGCACCTCCCCTCCCATTGAAATGCGCAGAGCATTCAATACGAGCTTCCGAAAGGGTATCAGACCGGATTAACTTTTTTATTTTCAAATCCATGAAATAATGCATTCGAAATAGGGGCGGTAAGAAAATGAAATCACGTTACGGACATGTATTAATAATCAATTGGCGATTATATTACGCTTTCTCATTAACATAATTCAACGGTAGGGAACATCTTCCATCCGAATTTATACGATTCAATAATCTCGGATATATCGAGGTAATGCGAATAAATTTAAATATATATATATATATATATATATATATATATATATATGTATATGTATATGTATATATGTATATATAATGTATATATATATGCATATATATGTATATATATATATATATATATATATATATATATATATATACATATATATATATAGGTTCTTCCGATCATAAACAGTTTATTCGAATGCGATAAAATGTTAATGGATATTCCACTTAAGGATCATCCAATTTTCAACATTGTTTCCCGTTCGTCGAGTGGGATCGTTTTACTCGGAAATTATTGGCCAATCGAAGGAAGAGAGGACGAAAGTGAAGAAAAGAGGAAGAGGAAGAGGAAGAGGAAGGATGAGAAGGAGGAGGAGAAAGAGATAGAAGAGGTATGGTAAAAGTGAAAGAGGCTGAAAGAGGAAGGAGAGAGAGAGATAGAAGGAGGAAAAAGGAAGAAGAAAAAAGAAAGAAAGAAAAAAAAAACAGAACGTAAGTGGCGAATTCCCGTCATTAAGTTATTAGCCGAGCGGAGGACGACAGCGGCCTGACTGCTGAACCCGATCGGCCAATCGTTGACCTTCTAGTGGTCGATGAAAATTGACCGTGCGTTAACCGGCCACGTTTCACCCATCTTTGGAGATCTCTATCGACGTCCTTGACTCTTAAAAGGGATAGAGAGAGAGAGAGAGAGAGAGAGAGAGAGAAAAGGAAAGAAGAAAGAGTAAAAAAGACTAAAGAAAAAAAAAACCATGGAGCAATTTTATTTTAATAACGACACGATCGACGTACCACGTATATTCTTTTTCTTTTTCGATGGGGGAAAAAAGCAAAAAGCGAAGTCGAAAACAAAAAAAAAAAAAAAAGAATAGGAAAAGCAAAATAAACAACAATGAAAAAACCAATAATCTATAAAATCCTCCGCGTTATTTTACCAGTGAACGGGTACAGTGTGTACTTGCAACGTTAACTATCTCTCTCTCTCTCTCTCTCTCTCTCTCTCTCTCTCTCTCTCTTTCCTCGTTTTTTCTTCCTCTTCATATTCGCGTTCGACGTGGATATTCGTGCGTTCGGTAAAAAAAAAAAAAAAAAAAAAGAAAAAAGAATACACGAGTCACATCACGAATGTAATACCATGCTCTTTTCTCCTTTTCCTTTTTTTTTTTATTTCTTTTTTCTTTTTATTATTTTCATTTTCCCCGGTAATAACTTAGCTTACATTAAATTCTACGTCGTCGGATAATCGGCAGAATTAAGCGGTTACTCCGATTAAAAACATACGTCGCGACATCCAACTGAAATAACCATGATATTAACTCGTGTAACATACGTTCAGTATTTCCTTTATTTTCTGCAACATCACGCTCGCTCTCTCGAGCATATCCATCATACATACGTACCCGTCGTATTCATGCGGGTTATCCTCTAATGACCACCTTCGAATATCAGATCTTTGTAAAGGCAAAGGTTCTATGTAGAAAAAAACAAAAAAAAAAACAAAAAAAAACTGATAGAAAGGAAGAAAAGAGAAGAGAAACGGGGGAAGAAATAGAGAAAAGTTAATAGAGAGTATTCGAAGGGGGAGGCGGGAGTTTCTCTCTTTAAATTACGTATACCCGAATTAAAGGTACAATCTCATTAATTAAACCGGCACTTCGGTGGCTTTCGTGTAAGTGACACGATTTATAGATGCTCTCGCTTAACGAGCCAAGAAATTAATGAGAAAAGTGGAGGCGGTTTTCGTGAAAATATTAACGAGCTCGTAAATTGATATACGCGATTAGTGGTAGGAAAGAGCGAGTGAGAGAGAGAGAGAGAGAGAGAGAGAGAGAGAGAGAGAGAGAGAGAGAGAGATAGATATAGAGTAAGAAGATAAGCACGTTGAGCTTATCGATTTTCGTAAAAGCAACGTTATCGGAGAAAATTTTTCACCGTCGTTTCTTTTTCGAAATCATTCGCTTGCAGAGTGTCTCGGTTGAAAGGCGATGTAAAAGTGAAGAAAAAAAAAAAAGCAAAAAAGGAAAGAGAAAGAGAAAGAGAAAAAGAAACAAGTAAAAGTAAAGAAATGAAATAGGAAGAAAGAGAAGAAGAAGGGAAAAAAAAAAGAAGAAGGATGTACGTTCACGCATACATGGGGACTTTAAATGATCGTGTCATTGCGTGACGCGTAACTTTCTCGTGGCATGCGTTACGACGGCGTACTTACATAAACATATACATGCGCTCATATATGTACGTACTTACGCACGCATTTACGTACGTACGTTACCTGGTACAACGTACGTCGTACCAGGCAAGTCATTTAGTGAAAAGAATTTTCTTTGGTTAGTGGTGTTAATTAGAGTCCGGGGCTGATGCATCCATCCGCATCGGGAGAGCCGACCGAGGAGGACGAATCTTTCAGGCGTTGAAAAAAAATAGACGACAATTTGTTTGACTTTCACCCCTCTTTTGGCAAAGCTACGTATCTACGTACACGCGTAAATACGTACGTATATGCCCTTGAAAGGGAAAAAAGCGCGCATGGGTGCCGTCGCGATAAAAATAAATTTTATGGTAAGCTTCGCGTCGACGACCACGACGGCGACGTCGACGACGACGACGACGACGACGACGACGACGACGACAAAGGAGCCACAGGCGCGCACAAGATCGAGCTTGGAAATGAAAACAAGCGTCGGTTTTTCTCTCTCCAACCTCTCCCTTTTATTTCTTTTTTCTTATTCCTCTTCTTTCTCCTGTTCGTCTCTTTTCATCCGTTTAGTTCTCAACGTTCTAAACAAGAAACAAAAAAACAAACAAACAAAAAAATGGAGGGAAAAAAACGAACGGTACCTTTACCCCCGCGTACGGTTTTCACGATGAATCAAAGATTCCGTTGTTCTTATAGACAGTTACTCGTTTTTCATCGTAACCGTCTCCAGGAATGAATCGTCATTTCATTTTTCTATTTCCCACACTGTTGCAATAAAAATATCGTCGAATAGAGAACGGCGAGGAGAGAGGCGAGGTATTCTTTTTTTAACGATGACGATGAGACGATAATTCCGAGGTTATTTGGGGAAGGGGAAAGAGAGAGAGAGAGAGAGAGAGAGAGAGAGAGAGAAAAAGAAAAGGAAAAAAAAAAGAAAACGAAAGAAGACAGACATTGAGAGAATTCCCCATGAGAACGTCGTCATTTGGCCGTCGCTTTAATTATCTAGAAATTATTGTTTCAAACATTTTCATGAAAATCGCACGTCGAATATCATCGCTGTTTGCGTTACATCATATATTTACATATGTATATATATATACGTACACGCGCGCGCGTACACACACACACACACACATAGATATTTATCTACCTACGCGTTGCGTCATGATCTCGTATTGTTTCGACGTATTGATCGTAAATACGAATCGACGATGCACCGACGAGGATAATAGCTCGCTTTCGCGTTCGCGTTCGCGTGCGAGCTCGTTGACTTCGTAATTAATTAATGACAGTTCCGGCGTTCCAGTCGATTTGCACGAGATAACCTCGCTCGCAGGCCGTTTCGATTTCGTGTCCTTAATTGACTTAATACGTTCAATTCGTTGAACCTCCTCGCGTTGGCTCGTACGAAACTAAGTGTCTTCTAGTGTTCAATGTTGAAGGACTTACGAAAATAAAGTCTGCCGTTTGTCGAGTAACGTTCGTCCTCCTATCCGTCCTCTTACGTTCTCAATTAACGTGATTACACTTTAATGAAACAATCGCGTGGATAAAAAAAAAAAAAAAAGAAGAAGAAAATTTAGAAAGCGAAGAAAAGAAAAGAAAAGAAAAAAGAAGAAAAAAGAAGGAACGGAAAGAAAAATACAAAGGCAACATTTCCACGTACATATTTCTTTATCGTTGGAACGATTTAAATCACGTCGAATGTATTTACAATGTAACGATGATCGTGCGTATGCTAAAAATATCGCAACATGTTATGACAATTGCCACGATTATATACGAGACCACAAAAACATTCTGTGAGATATGATTCACGAATACGTGACGAGTTATTCGATTTCAATGGAGAAAGCTTAATACGAATGTCGTACTAACACGCGTACGCCTTGCAAATACGCATATAAAATTTTACCGATACGTTGTAGGTATTTATGATAAATATTGCGTTATTTTCTTCGTCTTCGTCTTCTTCGTTTCCGTTTTGTTTTTATTCTTTTGTTTTTATTTATTTTTTTTTTTATTCGTGATCGAATAGGTCACAGTCAACGACCACGGGAAAAGATGACGTAAGGATTTCCGTACGTGGTATGTGGTAACGTTAAGGATATAAAGAGGGACAAATAAATAAATTAGCGAGACAACAGAGGGAAGAACCAGTTTGGGACGAGTTTTCTTGCACTTCTGTTTGTACGGTTATAAGGAGAGCAATGATTCACTAGTTCGCGACCTCCTCTTGGCTCGTGCGATACGAACACGAGCAAAGAAACATGTGTATACATACATACATACATACATACATACATACATACATACATACATACATACATATATATATATATATAGTACATACTCATTTGTGACATGAACGAGTTGGCGAACGAACCATCGTAGTCTCGCGAAGTCGCAAATATCTCAAAAAAAAAAAAAAAAAAAAAAGGAAAGAAAAGGAAAAATACGATCGCCTCGAGCTAGAATTTTCTTAGCGAGATTTGGATCGAGAATGGATGAGCGATGAAAAAAGAAAGAAAACGAAGAGAAGTAATAAAAAAGGAAGAAAGGAAGAAATTATAATTACCATAGTTTATATATAAACTTGTCACATTAGTAGTTCGATACATATATACATGCGTACAAAGTACCCGTGTATATCTATCGAGACGTTATTCTCATATTTACACGTATATACGTAACATCGTTAAAAGATCATTTCGTAGGTTATTATAGAAAAATTAAATATACAGGATATATCGCCGAAGGTCGCTTTCGATTGGATTATTCTTGTTTTTTTTCTTATTTTTTTTTTTTTTTTTTTTATTTTAAATACATACATACATAAATACACACGCGCATACATATACATATATAGCGTTTAGCAATGGCCGAGAGAACATTCCATTTTAACGTACGATTATTCGAATATTAATTAGTTTGCGTCACGTATAATACCTCGGAATCATTAATAGCTCTGCTACGTGTAATTAGCAATAATTATTTCTTCTTACTCTTTCTATTTTCTATTTTACTTTTGCTTTTCCTTTCATTTTTTCTTTTTTTTTCTTCTTATCTTATTTCCTTTATAACGATCGGAATATACGTGCGTTCAAGGAGAATGATAATAAAGTTATCGCAAGGATTAAAAACAACAGAAAAATTTCCGCTTAATAATTATCTCGCGTGGCGATTAATAAATCTTGAGCTTATACGTGTTCTCGTATTACGGTAAAGGAATAATATCAATCGACGACGTTAAACGTTTTCCCCTTCGCCCCGGCCCTCTCGTCGATTTTAATTGAGCGCACATAATTCTTTTTCAAGGTTTTTCAGGAGTTATGTGTAACGTGGACCGTGTTCCATTAGCTTGACTTTCCATTGCATTCGTATCGTTACTTAAGGATGCGGGCGTACGCACGAACACTACACAAGATAATGTCAAATACTTTGCTGAGAATGCTACGTAGGAGGAGGAGGAGGAGGAGGAGGAATCAATTTAAGGGCTCTCTCTCTCTCTCTCTCTCTCTCTCTCTCTCTCTCTCTCTCTCTCTTTTCTTTCTCATAGTATAGTGGCTCGCATTAACAAAAGGGAGCAGAGATTCTTCCGGCATCGGGAAAAGCATCGTTATCGTCCTGCTCGTTTCGCTCGATGCCAGGAACAAGGATAGATATTAAAATTCCTTAGCACGGTATTTTAACCGTTAGATGGGTTATACTGAATTAACGAAGCTTCTCGATAACGACGACTACATTTTTTGTTCTTTCTTTTTTCGTTTTTCCAAATGATTCACCTTTTTTCCTTTTACTTCTTTATTTTTTTTTTTTTTTTATTTTTTACAACGAACGAACGTAACACCGACGCGCGTGTATATGCGCGATATTTCGTTCAATATTAATTATGACAGATAATCGTACGTATATCGTGTCTCTTCGTTTCGTCGATAGAAAAATTTAACGTATTAAAAATTGACAAATGTAATCGTTAAACTTTGTTAATAATGGTCGCCCTCGTTCACACCTAGTTTTGTATCCTAATATATCAACGCAATTGCATTTAATCGATGAGTAATACGAGGCGCGCCCTCGTTAAGTCGTTCGCGTTTATAAGAAAATATCCCACGTCGGAGGATCGATGTCCTGTCAAGTTCTCTCTGCCGCTGGTATATAAATGCGCGCGTTATTCTGCTTCGCTTAAGAGAGGTGAGACTCGTCGAGAGGCTTGTCGTCGTCCGGGATAATTCTCGTCTAGAGTTACGGTAGCGCTCTTGCGCCACGACAAAGCTCCGGCGAACCGATGGAAATTTGATGTCGGCACGAATTTTTTCTCCTTTCTCTTTCATTTTCCTTTTTTCTTTCCCTTCGTCGCAAAACATCCTGAAGCTTCGGGCGAAAATACGCGTGAAAATTCTATGAAAACATTCTACGGAGTTACGAGGATTGCGAGATACTTTTGCTTTCGAAAGGAAAAGGAAAAGATAAGAAAAAAAGAAAAAAACGGAAAAGAGATAGAAAAGAAGAAGAAAAAGTAAGGGGAAACATTTTCTAAGACGTTATGATAAGGTCGAAGTTAAAGTATACGTTTAAAACCATTTAACACGCGTACGTAAGTGTATCAAAATTATTACTTATTATTTATATATATACATATATATTTATAATATATACATATATAATGTATACAAATATATATATATATATATATATATTTATAATATATACATATATATGTATATTATATATGTATATATATGTATATTATATATATATACGTGTATATTATATATGTCTATATATGTATATTACATATATATTTATATATATACATATACATGTGTGTGTGTGTGTGTGTGTGTGTGTGTGTGTGTGTGTGTATACATATACGTATGCATCTCTTTCCCGATATGCAATTATTTTAACCTTCCGGTTAAGTAAAACGATAATACGCAACACTCGTGACACGCGAGACACGGAATCGCTCTTATTTCGATTTGCGACAAGCAAACTACTTCCCTCTACCCTTTCACGTATCCAACCTAATTGACGGGACGCGAAAGGGTAGAGAAAAGTCGATAATAATAATAATAATAATAATAATAATAATAATAAGAAGAAGAAGAAGAAGAAGAAGAAGAAGATGATGATGATGATGATGAAAAAGGAAAACAAAAACGAGAACAAAAGGAACATAAAAAATAAAGAGAAACATTGCCGTATAAAAGAATGGCGTAGTTCCTCTTTCGAACGTTCCACGGAAGGAAGCATTAAAATTTAATAGGGGAAAGGAACGCAACGCAAGAAAATTTACGAGATACTCTGGCCCGAAGGTTTTTCCTTTTTTTTCTTTTTATTTTTTTATCTTTTTCTTCAACTTTTTCCCTCTTCTTGTTTTCCTCTGTTTTTTTTTTTTTTTTTTTTTTTTTCCATTTTTCGTTTTTTTTCTTTCTATTCTTCTTTTCGTGCCTGCTTCCGCGCGCGAACAACAACAAGCTCTTTTCCCCGAGTTTTATTTCGTCCTGCAATCATTCTAATGGTTAGCTACCGAAGGGGTGAGGGGTGAGGGGTGAGGGGTGGGGGGGGGAGAGAAAAAAAAAGAAATACAGGTAGCGTCATTGATGCGTTGCGCTTGAAAATTTCGCTGATCCAAAAAAGGAAGGGGGAAAAAAAAGGGCGAGAGAGCAATAGTGGGAGACGCGCAGACACTGACAGAGAGGATGAGAGAGAGAGAGAGAGAGAGAGAGAGAGAGAGAGAGAGAGAGGGAGAAAGAGAGAAAGAGAGAAAGAGGGAAAGAGTGAGAGAGGAAACAAAAGGCAAACAGGAAGAAGAGCACTTCGTTGTTCGTTCTCGGGCTTTTGTGCTTATTTTGCGTGTACGCGAAGCCTGACTATGCATGCTGCATTTATGTACCTCTCTCTCTATCTATCTATCTATCTCTCTCTCTCTCTCTCTCTCTCTCTCGCTCTCTCTCGCTCTCTCTTTTTTCTTTCGTCCTCTCTGTAAACGGGCAGCTCTTGATTTGCAATGGAAACGTGCCGGCCTCGAATTCGCAATCGTTTGGAAGAGGAGAGGCCGATGATGACGACACGTCGATGACGCGACATCGAAATTACATTTGACTGCTTGCTCGATCGAGACGTTCGATCGACCGATCGATCGATCACGTCTGAGATCTCGTAACGCGATTCCTATTGAAGATAATCGAAAATTGGCTCGGCGCATAAGTGTCGCGTATAATTTCTTTTTTTCTCCTTTTTCTTTCTCTCTTTTCTTTTTTTTTTTTTTTTTTTTTTTTACTTATACCATCACGATCCTCCGCGATATCCTCTAACGACGGATAGTGGTAAAATTCTAACGGTGATATAATTCGATCGTTTGTCGTACCTTTTTTTCTTTTCTTTTCCTTCGATCCAATCAATTTTTGATCGGCGTCTCGAATTAAGAGGGCAACGTGTCGTCCACAGGCATAAAACAGACAGACCATTAAGTTTATTGACGACGATATCAAGGGACGAACCCGTGAACCCTTTTTACGCGGACCCTTTTCATCGTAAATAACTTCGTGTACCGCGCTCTGTTTAGAATCTCGACATACTTTTTATTCATATCAATCAACAATCGTTCTACGGCGGCTCATGCATCCGTACAAAATAGTCGCAGCAAGGACGTTTCTAAACGTTACTCAACGTCCATATACGATCTCGTTTTAATATATAAAAAAAAAAAAAAAAAAAAAAAAATAACGCGAACACGTTTGCGTTTACTATTAGACAGCATTAGGCGCAACCTTTGGGGCGAGGGAGGAACAACCCTCTGAGGTTTTACAATCGTATTTCTCGCACAATAAAGATATTTGTAAAGAAGTGGGCGTAATTTAATTAACGGTTAAAATCGTAGACAGACGAGACACTATTAGTTATTGTTACTATTATTATTATTATTATTATTATTATCATTATTTGTTTTTTAATGCAAATTGTATGCATACCGATGCCGTCTTACATCATTTGTCTCATTTAAAATGAATTTCTATGGAAAAATGTCGACTATTATTTTTATTTTCAATCAAAAAAAGAAAAAAAAAAAAAAAAAAGAAAAGAAAAGACAAGCCGCGTAAAACTTGATTGATTAAAGCAGACTCGTGATTTCGAGGACTCGCGTAATAATTTTGCGTTTAGATACTCCGAAAGTGTAAATGTCCAAACTTCTCGCGTATGTAATATTATTTCTGTCAATATTTCCGACGACGCGCCTGGCAATATTTTCATCGATAACCCGTCTAAGAATAATTTATTGGAAAGAAAGAACATTCCTTCAATGTATTCTTGGAAAAGTTACGTATGTGCAAAGTACATACTTTCATTTAAATAAG
>OU426851.1:2432588-2435088 GCA_911387685.1 Dolichovespula media | reverse complement strand
ATACTTACATACATACATACACCTACACATACACACACAAATATATATATATATACACATAAAAGTGTTACATGGAAAGCCTTATCGTAGATTTTCATGGCATGTATACGATCTATTATGCCACCAATACACTTGTTCACGCCGTCCACATTATATATACCGTTGACGCATACGTCGCATTCGTTTCGCACGCTCGGACGGCATAGCGCAAACATCATCGCTATCGCCATCGTCGTGCTGAGCTCGCGTTAAACCATACTTCGCTTTTTATTTCATCATTTCTCGTTGAAACGAGCGCTCCGGACACGAGCTAATCGGACCCTTTTGAGCTTTAACTCGATTTTGTTGACGTTGTCGATCGCATTTCCCGGAAGTCTTACTTTTCTTTTATTTAGATTTTCTTAGAAATAATAGTTACCGTATGCGCGACAACATAAGTGATTTATGCGGTCACGGTTCTCGATTAAAAAAATTATTATCACATCGTTGGAAATTTTTATACCGTTTTCCTTTTTTTTTTTTTTTTTATTTCTTTTTTCTTTATGTTTTAAATCAAGAAAAAAAATATATATATATATATATATATATATATATATATATATATATATATATATACATGTTTTTTGAAATGGCATAAATTGTTTCCTTTTTCATTTTTTTTTTTTTAGTTTTGTTTATTTATTTTTATTCCTCTTTTTTCCTTTTAATAAATACTTGCAATATTTAACTTTAAGATGGATCGTTCCGACGTCAAAGAGTCGTTTATTTTTGCAAAGTAATCGAGTATGGGTTCGGTCAAATGTGATTTCTACAAAGTGATTTTAATAAATCGATTATTCTTCTTCGTGACACTTTTTAGATAAATTTCTCTTTTGCTTGTCTTTCTCGTTCATTTTTTTTTCTCTCTTTCTTTTTTTTCATTCACATTGCAAGACAACAAGCTTAATCTGGGGTAAGAAGTTCTTCGGTGCTCACCCTTCATACAGTTAAAATTACAAAACTGTAATACATCTTCCTGAACCCGAATAATAACTTATTGACGTCACTGTTGTTTGTACGAAAGTACGAAGCGTATAAATTTTAACGAGGGTCTAAGGTACATAAACGTACATATATTCATATGTATATACAGATATTTCGTTGTAGCAAACAAGGAAGAAAGCGAAGAAAGATACACACACACACACACACACACAAAAGAGAGAGAACTTTTTCTCATCCTTTTCCAACGATGATGACGACGATGATGCTCTTACCGTATGACCTAACGAACGGAATAGGAGTAACAAAAAAAAAAAAAAAGAAAGAAAAAACAACGAAAAAATAATAAAAAAAAATAAAACAAAAAAAATGAAAAAGGCTCCGCGATCTATGAGAAACGTTGAGCACGTATAATACGTTAGTTTTGATGTATAAGCTCGCTCGAACGTTTCCATTAGAGAAAGACAAACAAGGACGAGGTTACTCGTCTACGAGATATATATACATATATACATATATCTTTTATGTATGTATGTATCTATATGTATATATAGGAAGAACAGGAGTACACAAGGGTACACATTCTTGTACAATTAGTCTTCCCGGAGCGTTCCAATTATCGCACAGCTTGACGATCAACGATAATTAGAGTTCGGTGCAACGATGTGTCGTTACTTTTATAGAGCAAGAGAGAAAGAGAGAAAGAGAGATAGAGATGGAGAGAAGGAGAAAAGATAGATAGATGGAGATACATACATAGATAGAGAGAGAGAGAGAGAGAGAGAGAGAGAGAGAGAGAGATGTCTATCTAAAAATGTATTTTATTATTTCACCTCCTTCATTCTACTATCACGTCGAATGCGTTGACACGCACATTCAACGTTCTCTATACATATGTATTTAAGTATGTATGATGACGTACGTCCCATGCATTATACAATAGTCGGCGTTGGTTGGCCTATAGTAACAACAAGCCACTTAGACCTCGGATTACGTAAATTAACCGTAAGGTCTGCCCTTCTACCGGTTCTTTATCTCTCTCTCTCTCTCTCTCTCTCTCTCTCTCTCTCTCTCTATCCATCTCCCTCCCTCTCTCCCTCTCTCCCTCTCTCTCTCTCTTTCTCTATCTATCTATCCGTCTGTCTATCTTTTAGTTTAATACATTCTTTTAGATAAAAACATTCTTTAAACGAAAAACAGATTTTATTTCGAGCGCCCTGGATATGTGCGTGTGCGTGCGTGCGTGTGTGTGTGTGTGTGCGTGCGTGTGTGTGTGTGTGTGTGTTTGTATGTGTGTGTGAAATATATATTTGGATAGCGTTAACCTATTTAAAGTGAAGCTGTCCATACGAAAGTAGAGCTCATCTATAAAAGAGAGAGAGAGAGAGAGAGAGAGAGAGAGAGAGAGAGGGAGGGAGAGGGGGGGGGGTGGGAGAGAGGGCTTATGTTATTCTATTTCGAGAAAGGATAATCGAGAATGAAAGAGAGATAGATAGATAGATAGATAGATAGATAGATA
>OU426851.1:2420088-2422588 GCA_911387685.1 Dolichovespula media | reverse complement strand
TCATTATTATTCCCTATCATATATTCCTCGTATAATTCAATTCTACCTATTTAAATATAATAAATTTATATATATATATATATATATATATATATATATATATATATATAAAGCAACAAGACCCTAATATAATAATAGTAATAATAATAATAATAATAATAATAATAATAATAATAACAATAATAATAATAATATACACGGTTGGATTTATCGTGAAATAAAATTTGTATTAAACGAATCTCGTATTTCTATAATATGTCGTGATACTCATTCGTTTATCCATTCGGCACGGATAATTTTCCGTTCCCATACTTGTGCAGACGTATCTTAAACGTCAAATGTTAGGTCAACAAAGAAAATTTGACTAACAGTTGTCTCGTGCTCGATTGTTCCCTGGGAATTCGGGATGGATAAATGGACGGATGGATGGATAGTCGGATGGATGGATGGATGTATGGATGGATGGATGGATGTGCCGTTGGATGTGGGTGAAACCATAGGGTATTCACTTCTCATGGTAGATCGAAGCTTTGCGTGACTATAATTGCAAACTGTGCACCCATGGGATGGATAGTAGATGCCGCCGCGGGCATCTTTGCTTGCTAGCTTGCTTGCTTGCTTGTTTGCTTGCTTGCTTGCTTGCTTGCTTGCTTGCTTGCTTGCTTGCTTGCACATGACTTTTCGAACCGTGCCTTTTCCCAAAGCCGCTATTGTCGATCTTACGGCTCCGTTAAACTCCGTTGTTTTAACAAGTTGACTTTTGTGTTCGCATCATGCGAAAGAATTTTTTTTTTTTTTTTTATATGACTAAGTTAACAGTCGGATAGATAATAATGGAGGACAAATTGCTCTTACGATTTCACTCGACTCGATATCTTGCGACACTCAATATCTCTCTCTCTCTCTCTCTCTCTCTCTCTTTCTCTTTCTGTCGAGATTTTGAAGACAAATTGGATTTATTAAGAGATATAAAATTTATTCGAAAGGAAGAAAGAAAGAAAGAAAGAAAGAAAGAAAAAAAGAAAACAAAATCAAAAGTTACACAATCGTTCCAATTATTTCTTTCACTTGGAAAGAAGTAAACTCGGAGTACGTAAGATTCAAACGGAATGAAAGAAGATGTGGCTTTAAAGTAGAAAATAAAAAAAAAAAAGGAAAAAAAATGTAGACTTCAAGATTTTCTAAGAAGTCTGTCTGACTCTATTTCTTTTTTATTTTTGGTCAACGTTTCCTCTCGCTCTCTTTTTTCTCCTTTCCTATTTCTTTTTTTTTTTCTGTTCTTATCCCGTTTCGTCGTCGGATACCCATTACGGGGTATCGTATTAATCATCCATATTTTAATCTTTCTCATTTCATTTTTCTTTTTTTTTTTGTTCTATTTCAGAGCGACTTCGAACCACAGTGTCACGTGTTCCGAACGAAACAATTGCGCAAGCCCCGACCTTGTCATCTGTGCCATCAGGCGGTGATCAAGCAAGCGTCATGCTGTAGAGGTAAGTCGATAAAGTCGTGAACTGCAATAGTCTCGGTAAGGGAGGGACGATATCGGAGTAGTCGGTATTATTCGTTTCGATCGATCGTTGGTAAAAGAGATTCGAACGGGCGCGAAAAATTCAACGAGTTCGAATTCTTCGAGAGTATTGCCGTTTTCTCGAAACAAAATGTAATTGCTAATATTTTCGATCAATGATAAAGAAAAAAAAATAAATAAATAAAAAAAAAAAAGAAATCTCTCTTTATATAATCCCCATAGAATCTACTCGAACGTGTCAGTTTTAACAGAAATATCCTTTTACTTTCAGTATGCAAATACATCTGTCACAAGACTTGCGAGGACAAGGTAAGTAAATAGAAACTTATTTTATATTGAAATTAACAAGGTAACGTAAATCAACCGACGAGATGAGCTCTCGTCTCGTCTCGTCTCGTCTCGTCTCGTCATTTAATTTGAAGTTTAAGCCGAAGCTAAAACTCGAAAGTCAGTCGGATGCAGTTCTTGTAGTTGGGCCGGTACGAAAGCACAACTTTTTCTTGAGTTTACTATATAGAGTGGACCTCGAGTGCTCTTATTCGAGCGAATGTAACATGTGTATACACACACATACACACACACACACATAATATATACGAAGAAGAGCCTAACGGGTCGCGAACCTCGCTTTCCGTATCTATCTATGTATGTACGTACGTATGTATTATAGTGTCTATGTATAGTCGAGGAGCTTATCCTTTCATGCGCCAAACTGCTCACTCGTGTATCTCGATGGTTTCGAAAAGCGTTGAGGAGACTCGAAGAAGAGGAGTTTTCTCTTTGTATTCGTCGATACGAACGAATGTTACTCTTCTGTGAAGAACGTAACGGAAGTCATCAGCTGCACACACGCACACACACACACGTATATGTCTCTCTCTCTCTCTCTCTCTCTCTCTCTCTCTCTCTTTCTCTCTGTCTCTTTATCAGACTGTTTCACTTACAGAAGATGCATCTTAATTCGAGTTC
>OU426851.1:2412588-2417588 GCA_911387685.1 Dolichovespula media | reverse complement strand
TCTCTCTCTCTCTCTCTCTTTATCTCTCACTTTTTTCTCTCCGCCGACTACCAAAATTCGCATATCTTTCGAAACGTGTTCCGAATACGCAAATACGGGCTCGACTATTCCTGGAACTCGATTCTCTCGTACTTTTACGATCGTCGAAACGGAAGATCCAGCGAATAAGAAGATGGACTCATATTTCATCTTGTGTAATTAAAAACTAACGATCGGGATCGTTCGATCGGAAACACCGATGACGTTATCGTCATTGGAAACGTTCAAGGTGACGAATTCGCGACGTCACTATTGCCCGTTTCTATTATTTTCTTTTTACCTTTGCGTCTGATTTAAAATAGAAAAAGATTAAAGAAAGAATGAAAGAAAGAAAAATTTCACTTTATAATCCAACGCGATTTAAATAACGAAAATGGCATTGTGTGCGTTGTGCGAACGCAAATAAGGAGGAAATAATTCTTGAGAGTAAGTGAATTATTATCGGTTGAATCGTGATAGTATTCACGAGAGGGATATATTTACATAGATCCGAGACATGGGTAATTATCGATTGGGGGGATCGACAAAATTCGAGATACGTTATCTTAGCTAAACCGACGGGACCACGCCCGGCTTTCTCTGTCATCGCCCTAAGATCGATCGAGCATACTGCTAGAGCAAGCAACGACCTTTAGAATCCTCATCCAGGAGTAGGGAGTTCCGTCGTTGTCCCTCGTTGGCTTGAACAACCGGTAGCTTGGTTCGAGGTAAGCAGAGAAAGAGGAGGAGGAGGGGGAGGAAGAGGAGGAAGAGGAAGAAGAAAAAGAAAAAGAAAAAGGATAAGAAGAATGGGAAGAAGAAGTAGAAGTAGAAGTAGAAGTAGAAGTAGTAGTAGAAGAAGAAGCAACAGCAGCAACAGAGCAGCGGAGATAGCGGAACTTAATGCGGCAGAAACATCAGCAAACTACACAACAACAACAACGGCAAAGAAGGTGGAATTTAATGCAACAGAAACTCCATTCAACAACAACAACGACAACAACAACAACGACAACGACAACAACAACAACAACAACAACAACAACAACAACAACAGTGACAACAGAGAAGGTGAAATTTAATGTAATAGTAACACCAGCGAACAACAACAACGACAACAGCAACTAAGTTGAAACCCTTCCAACGTTCTCTCGGACTCGAGTACTCTCTTTCCTCGTTACCGTCGCTGTTGTCATTGTTGTTGTTGTTGTTGTTGTTGTTATCGTTGTTGTTGCTGCTAACGTTGCTTCCTTACGTTGGTGCATCGACCGTTCTGAGCCAGGCATCCAACCAGCGAACCAGCCAGCCAGCAAGTATTGTAAACCGTTCGTTCCTTCCTCTGTATATCCCGTCTTAACCAAGTACGAAAGTCGTGGCTACCATAGTCGGTGGTACCAGGACGTTGTACCACGGCATGTACCACCTCGGTCTTCCAGGATTGTAAACAGCTGGCAAGAACCGGGGAAACCAGGCGATACTTAACGTCCTCCTCCCTTCGACTTCTTTCGCGCCACCTTATCTCTCTCTCTCTCTCTCTCTCTTTCTCTCTCTCTCTCTCTCTCTCTCTCTCTCTCTCTGTTTCTCTGTCTCTCTGTCTTCTTCTTCTTCTTCTTCTATCTCATCCCTCCATCTCGCTTCCACTTTTCATCCAAGAGACGCAACGATCCAGGTGCACTGTCGGCCGATATTAACCCACGCTTTGGCTTTCCTTCGCGACGAGTGTGAGACTGGTGGTACGTAATGGCCGCTGGTTGGTAGTCCTCCGACATGAAAGTAGAGAGAAGAAAAAGGTAAAGAAGAAGACACAAAGTGGTTGAGTATAGCTAAGTAAAAGAGAGAGAGAGAGAGAGAGAGAGAGAGTAGGAGTAGGAGTAGGCCGAGGTGGTCCGCATAACGCGAGGTCACGAGAAATCTCATGAGAGGAACCTAAAGAAGAAGAAGAAGAAGAAGAAGAAGATGATGAAAAAGGAATAGAGAAGAAGGGATGGAAGAGAATCGTGATGTCGGACTACCTGTGTAAGATATCCGTTTACTTTCATACGAGGTACAGGTTACACATCATACTGCAATAGAAAGAAGGACTGAGAGAGAAATATATATACATATATATATATATATATATATATATATATATATATATATATATATATATATATATACTTCGTGCGAATCAATCGTTTGTCATAGATACGTGATAACATATCTTTCCAAATCTTCGAACTTTTATATATATATATATATATATATTTTTTTTTTCAAGTTCATGCCACCTGTGACCATCGTCGTTTCCGAGGAATGCGTTCAAGATGTGGCATCGTGCAATTAATATAATTGTAGGTTAAGGGAGAAAAGTGATTATTATAATGATACACCAGGGTCTTGCCGGTAAAGTTAACTCTCCACGTTAATGGATTCACGATAATCGGACTTGGTTCAAAGAGCGCAAGCATTTAATATCTGATAATTACGAAGAGTATATACGATAGCGTTTTATACCGTAGAGATAATACATTCAGATAAAATTGTCACCGATGTACCTATCCATATTGTAGGTATATATATATATATATATATATATGGATGTATATATCTACGTAGGTACGTATCTATCTGTGTATGTATGTATGTATGTATGTATCTCTCTCTCTCTCTCTCTCTATCTATCTATCTATCTCTCTCTCTCTTTCTCTCTCTCTCTCTCTTTGTCTCTGTCTCGATCTATATGTATAGACATACTATGTGCGTGGGATGGTCCGGCTCACGATGGGTCCAAGTACGAGTTACTTTCCTTTTAATAGATCCTCCGGATAAGTGCGTCGGGTAAAGAGGATTATCCTCTACTTCGAAGGAAGTGCGATCGATCGCGCGTAGGCGTAATTGCGAGTGATTAATCGATCGGACGTCTATGGAAGTGAGAAACTGGTCACGTGTAGGTATGCGATCGTCTTTCTTAGATAATATTTACGTTTAAGAAAGAGAGAGAGAGAGAGAGATAGAGATAGATAGATAGATAGATAGAGAGAGAGAGAGAGAGAGAGAGAAAAGAATTTCACCAAATTGTTGATTTCTCGCTCGTTATTACGAAAGAGGAAAAATCACGAAAAGGTATCGCGTGAGTGGATATCTTCGTAACGGAAACTTCGCGTGGGATCTATCCGATCGGACACGTAATCGAACTTGGATGCCCTAATTTCATTGATCTCGTACATTGGTTGTACATCGTAAATGGTCGTACTTACCTTTCGAGATTTTATCGTTCCCATTGACGAATTTATCACTTCTTTATATATATATATATATATATATATATATAAATCTATCGTATCCCCTCCTTTCGACTTTCTTCTCTCCTATTTGAAAAATGTATAGTAAATCGTGATTTATATTGTATCGGCGTATCCTTCCTGTATATAAGATAAAAGGAAAGAGTAAATAATTATCAATATCGCAGAACGGCGAGGACGAAAATTCTGCTGGTAGATATCTTCTGGTGGGGTTGGCTCTACCTGGCGGCCGATAGCACGATGGGTTCCGTGCACGCGCGCTACGGAGTCTCTCCAGTCAGCGAAGAGCGCTCTAACGCGAAGGACGTGGGAAAGATCCGATTCGCGTTGAAATTCGTATTTTCCTTTTTTTTTTTGTTTTACCCCCTCAATTCTCTGAGATCGTTCTTTATTTTCGTTTACAGCTACGAGGACTACCGCCTACACACACACACACACACACACACACACACACATATATATATATATATACATATGTATACGTATATATAAAAATTTATATACATTCACTACGCGATCTCCCATTATCTAACTTTAATGTATCACGTTAATCGATCCGCGATCATTGATTAACGATCGATAAAGATCGTCGATTGTATGGATTAATGTTACAAGTGAGAGACTTTGGATTGTGTTAAGAGGTTCGTGTGATACACCGATCGAACGAAATAAAACGAATCAATCGGGAACGTTTCGCGTTTGACGAAGAAGTCGAAAGGTCTTGAAAAAGTTTGACGCTAGCTTCGTTTGTTTTTTCTTTTTTATTTTTATCTTTTATCTTTTATTTTTTATTTTTTGTAATCGAAAAATAAAAAATAAATAGAAAAAGAAAAGGAAGATAAAGGATAAGAAAAAAATCGATATAGTTATGTACAACTAGTACCACTACAACCACTACCACCACCACAATCACCACCACCGCCACCACCGTCATCAGCACCACCAACTTGGTCGGTCCCTAACGTTCTTCCCACTCGACCAGAATAAAAAAGCAAGCGAAGGAAGAACTTACTACGGGTACGGTAAAACGCACGTTTCAAAGAGTCTCTCGAGACTAATACTCTCGATTCGATCGCACGATCGATGATTCTTACCGTCGTGACGTCGATACTTCCGATAAGCCATCTGAAATCGAGCGGAAGATATTCTATCTGAAAGAGGATCACGATGAGGGTGAGAGAGTAAAGGAACGAGTAGAAGTAGAAGTAGAAGTAGAAGTACAAGAAGAAGAAGAAGAAGGAGAAGGAGAAGAAAAAGAAGAGGAAGAACAAGAGGAAGAAGAAGTAAAAGAAGAAGTAGTAGTAGTAGTAGTACTAGTAGTCGTAGTAGTAGTAGTAGTAGTAGTAGTAATAGTAATAGTAGTAGTAGAGGACAACAAGGACGGTGTGACGACTACGACGACGAAGAAGAGAAATAAGAGGAACGAGAGATAGAGAAAGACGAAAAAGGATAAAGAGAGAGAGAGAGAGAAGAAAGAAAGAGTAAAAGGAGAAGGAAGGTAGGAGAGAGAAAGGTCGACGAACCTCATCGGTCGAGAGAGGAGGAGAGTGCCAAAATTAGTGGGGAGACGTCTCTCTCGTGCGTGACCTTGACCTGCGCCGAGACACGAAAGTCACCCTCTTCCGGTATCTACGATTACTCCTTGTGACACCACTTGTATCATCGTTTCACTCACACACACACACACACACACTCTCT
>OU426851.1:2407588-2410088 GCA_911387685.1 Dolichovespula media | reverse complement strand
CCTATTCCTATTATTATTGTTATTATTCTTCTTGTTCTTTTTCGAAAGAATGAACGAAGGAACGAAGGAACGAAGGAACGAACGAACGAACGAGCTCTTCTTTTTTGGCGGCCGACCGAGAACGAAATATTAGCGATCCGTTTGCCCAAGAGAAAAGATAGAACCAGCAAACTGGTTCCTCGTGGAGAAATTCCACGAGGAGGATGGCACAAGAGACACGTCATCGATATCTTCTTCTTCTTCTTTTTCTTTTGCTTCTTCTTCTTCTTCTTCTTCTTCTTCTTCTTCTTCTTCTTCTTCTATTCTTCCTTTTTATTCCTTTATCCACCAGTTCGAACAAAGCCACAGCTTTACAATCAGCTCTAATCTCTATGAATATTAACTTTCTGCGCTCGTTATTGTTGTTCTTTTTTGTTTGCTTTTTTTTGTTTTCTTTTTTCTTTTTTCTTTTTTTTTTATTTCGTTCATCCTAAAAACTCTCTCGTGTCGTACGCCTGGTGGTTCCTTATTATTTTTGGTTTCTCCTGTTTTTCCTCTTCATATTTTTACTTTTATTCTTCTTGTTTTCTTTTTACCTAGAAAAAAACATCTACATATCGTTTCACGTAAATTTTGTCTTTCTAATGGAAATGTGACATTTTGCAATTGAAAAAAAGAAAGAGAAAGAAAGAAAAAGAAGAAAAAATCGTTATGGAATGCCATCCTAAAAAAAAAAAATATCGAAATGGATTCGATATTTGCTTTCGAAGAATTAATTTTTAAACGGAATAATAAACTCTGTCATTGGAAAACTTAAAAAATACGCTTAAGTGTCGCTCGAAACGAATTGTTCTAATAGATAATAGTGACGTTTGGTAAAGGAAAAAAAAAAATAAAAAAAATAAAAATAAAAAAAAAGAACGTTGCGATGGAACGGTATTTAAAAAAAAAAAAGAAAGGAAGAAAGAAAAAAAAAGTATTACGACAGACTCGATATTGGCGGGCAAAACGTATTGGAATATTTTATTTTAATTGTAAATAACAAAACATCGTGGCCCATCATCGTACGATCTCTACGAAATTGTTCTTCCATAAAAACGTATACGCATTTTCCCCTCCTATTTAATCTCTTCGCCGCGAAATCGATCGAGCGATATCGAGGACACGGTGAGGAGGGGGCCGAGGGGGGAAGCTGGGATGGAACGGGTGGGTGGGAGGGTTACGACGGAAGAAGAAGAAGAAGAAGAAGAAGAAGAAAAAGAAGTAGAAGTAGAAGTAGAAGAAAACGATTCTGGCAAAAAGCCATGCACGAATAAAGGGGAAAAGCGTGTCGCGCTCTCGTGGACTCTTTTCACGTGCGTGCACGCAATGGCAAATGAAACAGCGCGGTGATCCCCCATTGGCTAGTTTTCGTTCCCACAAACTTATGTTGCTTAACCGCGATAGCTTCTCCGTTTAACTCGATTCGATTCGATTCGATTCGATTCTATTCGATTCGATTTGATCCGATTCGATTCGATTCGATTCGATTCGATTCGATTCGATTCGATTAGACTCGACTCGGTTTCTTTCGTTTCTACAGGTACAGTGTACGATCGACGCGCGCCCTTTTTTATCTTTCTTTCTTTCTTTCCTTTGTTTTTTTTTTTTTTTGTACAAATCGTTGAAAATAAAACGATTCCTTGGTTTTTCCGTTGGCTACGTATGTATCCAACCGGAAGTTTAAGAAATATTCACGCCGCGTTATCTACCATTGGTCCAGTTATCAAATGAAGCCATTACGTTACTGTCCTCTCCTTATCTGCTCTTAGGTATATTTCCAATCGATACGACGTTCGATAAATCGTAAGATCGTAGTTAAGGAACTTGAACCGTTCCCGATATCAGCTCGTTAGTAACGATTTCGAACGACTTATAGGCTAAACGACGATATTTTTCAATAAACGTTTCATCTCTTACGTTGCTTATACGATATCATTGATCGTCGAAAGGAGTACGAAGGAGAGAAACGAGATGATAGATACGAGAGATATTCTCTTCCTTTTCTTTTTTTTTTTTTTTTTAATTATGCGATTTTAACGATACATTTCGTTCGAGGTGTTGATACCGAAGAAGAGAAAGAAGAAAATAAAGAGAGAGAGAGAGAGAGAGAGAGAGAGAGAGAGAGATATAAAGAAAGTATACGTTTTATAGAGTCGATTTCGAAGGTGAGGAAAAGTGGCATAATCGCGTATAAGAATCAAAGCGACGGTGGCGTTTTCTTGGCGCCGTAAATCTTGCGTAATTGCGGCCAATTAATTCCTATGCAAATGAGGCAAAATGTGAAAGACGGCGCAAACAGAGAGAGAGAGAGAGAGAGAGAGAGAGAGGTGGGTCGAAAAGATTGACGAGGGAGAAAGACAAAGCTCTTCGGATTCCTTCTCAAGAAAGAAAGAGAGATATAGAGAGATAAAGAGAGAGAGAGAGAGAGAGAGAGAGAGACAATCTTCTCAAGGTCATTCGTCAAAATTGACAAACATTG
>OU426851.1:2390088-2405088 GCA_911387685.1 Dolichovespula media | reverse complement strand
TTAAATTATACCGATAATCAACGGAGATGAATCGTTACACGATTCTAGCGTAAAAGTATCACATTTTTGTTAATTTATCTTCCCACCTCTCTCTTACTCTCTCTCTCTCTCTCTCTCTCTCTCTCTCTCTTTCTCTCTCTGTCATCTTTTCTCTTTTCATACGTCAAAGTTTCGAAAGATCCCTCCCTCCCCCTCCCCCTCCCCCTTCCCCGGTAATAATCGTTAGAACGTCACTTACCAACATTAAACTGTCTTTTCGCGTGACGTTTTCATTGCTTAATGGGCTTCGCTTCGGGTTTATAATGAAATCTTACATCTTTCATTTCTCTTTATCTATCTATTTCCTTCCCTCTCCTTTCTCCCTCTTCCTCTCCCTCCCTCCCTCTCTCTCTCTCTCTCTCTCTCTCCCTCCCTCTCTCTTTCTATCCCTCGCAAAGACACACAGACGCACACTCCTCTTCCTCATTCTTTTCTATTAGCAAGATCAAAAGGTCGATCCCTTTGAAAGTTTTCGCGTCGTGCTTCTTCCCATCGATGAAGAGAAAAAAAATTCTTCGACTTCTCGAGGAAGCGAAAGAAGAAAAAGAGGAAGAGGGAAAGAAGGGAAGAAAAAAAAATGAGGGAAGAGAAAAAGAGACAGAGAGAAAGATTGAAGGAGAAAAACTCTCATCTCGGGTTACATCTTTCAATTTTTCGTATTACGCAAAAAAAGGGGAACGAAAGAAGGAGCAGCGAGAAGGGGTTAGGGGGGAAGAGGGGGGGGGGGAAAGAAGCAAAAAGAAATTTTCTCCTTCCTCCACGCGAACCTTCCCCTCCCCCATTCCCTCGGCCGTTCCTTCGTTCGATGATAGAGATTTAATTAAAAAGAACGCTTGCGCTGGTCGGCTGGGCGGGCGGGCGGGCGAGGGGGAAAGGTGGGGGGGGGGTGTTGCAGCGTGGAAAGGAGTGATCGAGGAGAGGAAAAAATACAAATAAAAAAGAGGAAAGATATAAAAAAAAGAAAATAAATAAATAAGAAAAAATTAAGAAACGAAAAAATAGATTAAAAAAAAGAGAAAGAGAGAGAGAGAGAGAGAGAGAGACGAAAAAGAGAAAAAAGTTTTATTTGCGAAGAGAGTTGATGTTGGATGGGTGACAAACGATAAGTGAATATAAAACGATCGGCTGTATGTAATTACCATAAAGGGTATCGAATATCCATTAATGCGTACGGGCTTATACTCTGTCGTTCGGGAGGAATTCTAATTGCGATATGATTAAATCGCTCGGAGGAAAGTGCTCGACCACAAACTAATGTGTACAAACAGTGAGAGAGAGAGAGAGAGAGAGAGAGAGAGAGAGAGAGAGAAAATGAGAGAATGAGGAAGGGGTATGGGGTGGACAGAGCAATTTTACGGGAGAATAATATACGCGCGTGCTCGTTCGTTCGTTATATATAATATGTGTGTGTGTGTGTGTATGTATGTATGTACGTATGTATGTATGTATGTATGTATGTATGTATGTATGTATGTATGTATGTATGTATGTATGTATGTATGTATGTATGTATGTATGTATGTATGTATGTATGTATGTATGTATGTATGTATGTATGTATGATGTATATATGTATGTATATATGTATATATACACACGTACGTATAGGTAGTACATTATAGAAGCGGAACGGCAGCATTCCGGTAGTTTTACGAGAGAAGAAAAGCAGAGGCACGTGGGCGTGCCAGTGTTCACGCGCGAATCGTGCCCGCGAAACGAATCCTTTTGTCGAAGTATACGCCCAGCACGCGAACGTGCCCGCGAAACTTATCATTCCATCTCTTTTTTCCTACGTTTTTACCTCGTTTTCCGCCATCAAATTGTCCCTTTCGCCGTTTCGATAAATCATTCCGAAAATAAAAATAAAATAGAAAAAATATATATATATATATATATATCAAAGAAGTATAGCTCTTGAATAAATCTATATTTTATATATACATTAGAAATTATATGCTATGTGATATCCTCTATCTCTCTCTATCTCTCTCTATCTCTCTCTTTCTCTCATTCTCACTCTTTTCGTTTCTCTTTCCTTCTGCCATTAAATTCTTCTCTTTTAACGTTTCGATAAATCACATTGAAAATGGAAAAGAAAAAATAAATAAAAAATATAGAACGAAAAATTGAAATTTGCTTGTAAATTGTACTTTTCCACGTATAAACATTAGAAATTACACGCTACGTGATATCGATTCAGACTAAGTATATATTTACCTAGATATATATGTATATTTATATACACATATATAACGAAAACGTTAGACAGATTCGACGCGTCCAATTGCACCGTTTTATCGTCTAATCATACGCACTTACGAATTAATGACTCGACACACTCTCTCGACAAACTTCCTTCTGATTTGTACGAGAGAATGTAACGAATTACATATATACGCGTGACGTATCTTCGAACTTTGCATGTATGTATTTAGCACGTGCCTTATGTCCAATAGTAAGTAGTCTCTTATTCTTTGTGTAAAAAGAGAAAGGGATAGAGAACGACAGAAATAGAAAGAGGGAGAGAGAGAGAGAGAGAGAAAGAGAGAAAGAGAGAGAGAGAGAGAGAGAGAGAGAGAGAGAGAAAGGAAGAAAAAGAGAAAAGGTTACAACTTACTATATAAACGAAGAATATGAAACACGGTCGTTTTTGTCGCTCATTGTGTTATTTACGATAAGCTTAACGATGGATACAACAGATATACGATTATTTACATATATATATATATATATATATATATATATATATATATATATATATATATATAAACATACGATTGTGGGTTTGTGGGTTATACCGTGGCCAAGCGAAATTATTCGACTCGTATAACGAAGAACTAATGAATATTGATGTACCATAGCTATGAGTTTCGCTGGAGGCCGATGCATTAGCATTATTAACACTTCCTAACCGTCGAATTGCCGTCCAACCGCGAAAGTTCTTTCTGTGAAAACTAGTTGGAGATAAAATAAAAAAAATAAAAAAAAAAATATATATATACATATCCATCTGTATATGTACATATATACCTGTATATATATGTATATATATATATATATATTTTTTTTTTGTTCTTCTTGTTACATATTTTTTCCTTCCCCCTCTTCATTCTCATTTTCTTTTTCCTTATTTCAAAGTGTTACCATCCGGTGTCTTGATGAGAATTATCGGGAAAACTTGTTCAAAAGATTAATGAAGGAGATACCACGTTCAACGCGCTACTTCTTCTATCTCTATAACGTTTAACGAAGGGTGAAAATTCTAGGCGTAAGGAGATTTCGTTACGTGATATACTTATCGATGAGCTTCTAATCAATACGATCCTTAAATGATTTTATATTTTTTCCCTACTTTCTTTACCCCTCATTCTCTCTTTCTTTCCTTTCATTTTTGTCCTCTTTCTCTTCAACGTACAAGAATTATTATTATTATTCGGTGATAACTGAAGAAAATTTTTTTTGAAGATTTCTCAACGGATAAATGATATTAGAAAAGGGGGAACGTAGAGTATTGTTACGTATAACGTTGAAACTATTAATGGGTAAGGTTTAAAATTGTGTATTAGCAAACAGGTTCGACCTGTTAAGGTCATTCGATGGTTAAGGTTTGCCTTGACTCTAGTTCTCCAAAGTGCCGGCATTGATCAAGAAATTTGACAGAAGATAGACAGGACCGTTCCCACCCCCCTCATTCGTCCTCATCCGGGGGCCACTAATCCCATTAAATTGTTTTGCAGTCTGCCAATTGGTCACGTATCGCCTCTGACCTCGTTACAAATCAGATTGCTCGAATAAGAGAATAAGAGAGAGAAAAAGAGAGAGAGAAAGAGAGAGATTTAGAAAGAGAAAGAGAGAGAGAGAGAGATGTACACAAGAGGTTTAACATTATCAGCGTGCGGGTCGTCCCCTCTTCCCTCTCACCCTCCCGTTTACTTCCCCTCCTATCGATAATCGTACGATCCACAAAGATAACCCAATTTTATCTTTTTATTATTGTTTTCTTCTCTCTTTCTCTCTCTCTCTCTCTCTCTCTCTCTCTCTCTCTCTCTCTCTCTCTCGTTCTCTTTTCTCTTTCATAATATAATCGAGCATTTATAGTCCAATAGCATTTCCTATTTTTTTTTTTTTTTCTTTACGTTATCTTTCTCATTTATTTCCTTTCCTTTTCTTTCGCATTGTACGCAACGGGTGAGAAACTTTCGTCAATGTTAATTAACTCAAGCAAACTCGTTACTTGGTAATCGTATAATGTAATAGCTCGTCATTATATATATATATATATGTATGTATGTGTATGTGTGTGTGTATGTACGTATATACGTATATATATGTATGTATTTCGTTCGAAGTATTCGCTTTTGAGGCACGCATTTCCCGAGAGAACGATAACGCTTCCAGGATGGTAATAGGTCACATTGTTAGCACGTACCCACCACATTACCTTTACTACATTTAATTTTGACTGAAACTAATGCGAACACGCGAAAGCCCACTCGAAGAAGTTTCCCGTAATTCAAACGATCTCGTTATAATGCACCATCTACAAACTATATTACTATTGTTGTTATTATTATTGTTATTATTATTATGATTATTATTATTATTACTATTATTATTAGTATTATTATTATTATTATTATTATTATTATTATTATTATTATTATTATTATTATTATTATTAGTATTCTCGAGAGGCAGAACGCACGAGATGCCCCTGCGTAAATATAAATATGCTTCTCTTCTTTTACTTCTTTTTGTTTTTTTTTCTTTTTGATCAGTCGTTATAAATTTTATATTAAAAACAAAAAATTCAATTCTTCATTTATTTAAAATAAATAACATTAAATTGTGATGATCAACGTTCGCTCGTAATCGGTTTCGCTATTCGAACCTCGTAAAACATTCGAACGAAGTTTTCCATCTCGATCTCAACGACGAGCTTATATCGCGATTGTCGACCTAAATAAATCGGAGGAAAGAAAGAACCGTTTTTTCGGCGTCGGGACGAAAAAAGAAAATAAACAAAGAAAACTGTTCGCCGAGTGACTAAGTAATGCCGAGACTCGATAATATGCCTTATGAATGGTGCGAGTGGTACGCGAATTTCGAGGAAATGAAAGTGGGTCGTTTGGCGGACGATAGAAACGAAAAAAAAAAAAAATGGTTGGGTTCGATAACCGATACTCCGAAGGCCGATCGAAGTTCGGAATAATTCGATAAACGACGATGAGTACCCATCGAGACCCAGACGCAACCCAAACTTTTATTTCTTCGGCGGTATTCTCGTGAATATTTCTCGAAGGGTCCCGGTAACCCTGAGAAAATCTATCGAAGATCGCGATACTGGTGATATCTTCTCTCTTTTTTTTTTTTATCTCTCGAAGGACGAACTCTCATCTCCCACGAACTCAACGAGTCGTTATCAATCAAAACGAATATTTCATTTCGATCAGTTCGATTCGATGAAACTAAACTGACGAACCCCTGTGACGATCGATCTGAAGGATACAATAATTCGTTCATCGCGAGACGATTTTGTCGGTCGAACTGTCGCGCGTAATCCCTGAATTTGTTGCTGTAATCTCAAAGTTTCTTTTCTTTTTCCTTCCCGAAGGACGAACTCTCATTTCCCACGAACTCAACGAGTCGTTATCAATCAAAACGAATATTTCATTTCGATCAGTTCGATTCGATGAAACTAAACTGACGAGGCCCGTGACGATCGACCTGAAGGATACAATAATTCGTTCATCGCGAGACGATTTTGTCGGTCGAACTGTAATTCATGAATTTGTTGTCGTAATCTCAAAGTTTCTTTTTTTTCCTTCCCAAAGAATGAACTCTCATCTCCCACGAACTCAACGAGTCGTTATCAATCAAAACGAATATTTCATTTCGGTCGATTCGATTCGATGAAACTAAACTGACGTGGTCCGTGAGCATCGATCTGAAGGATACAAAAATTCGTTCGTCGCGAGACGATTCTGTCGGTCGAACTGTCGCGCGTAATCCCTGAATTTGTTGCTGTAATCTCAAAGTTTCTTTTCTTTTTCCTTCCCGAAGGACGAACTCTCATTTCCCACGAACTCAACGAGTCGTTATCAATCAAAACGAATATTTCATTTCGATCGGTTCGATTCGATGAAACTAAACTGACGAACCCCTGTGACGATCGACCTGAAGGATACAATAATTCGTTAGTCGCGAGACGATTCTGTCGGTCGAACTGTCGCGCGTATAATCTCGAAATTTTTGTTCGTGCTCTCTCGAAGTTTTCACCTTCGGAGCGTATCTTCCGACGATCGTTGCTCCGAAAAGGTTATAAAGAAAGGAGGGAAATAAAAAAGAGAAACCTCGGAAGGTGAAGGTAATAGGAGAAACTTGAGTAATAAACGAAAATCCCTGACGTGCCTTTGGGTGGATTCAAACTAAAATGGAAACAAACGAGGAGGATTGAGTAAAACGCTTGAGGATCTGTTTCGTAAACGCAACGGAAGCATCGTTATTGTTATTAGATAAAGTACGAAGGAGATACACACACAGAGAGAGAGAGAGAGAGAGAGAGAGAGAGAGAGAGAGAGAGCTACCGACAAGACGGAACAACAGTGCTTTCTCGTCGGTCGAAAGGGTCAACATCGTGCTACTCGAGTTCTCACAGATCGTTAGCGTTCACATTTGTCTTGCCGTTACCGTTCCGTTTTGAATCACGTTCTTCTCGATGAATGCGTATAGAGTGGAAGCACGCAAAATAGAAGAATTTGTACGTAGGCTTATCTTTGTCGGTACATCATCGCCAAGGAGAGGAGAGAAATGAAAGAGAAAGAGAGAGAGAGAGAGAGAGAGAGAGAGAGAGAGAGAGAGAGAAACTCCATCATTTTCTTCTTCTTCTTCTTCTTCTTCTTCCTCTTCTCCATTTTCTTCTCTTTCAGAGTCGGTAAGATCGACAAATCAGCTATATATCAAAGAACGTTGCTTGCCGAGATAGCAGACACGATCTTTATCTATTCCATCTAAAGTCGATGGTTCGGTACGCACGCGTTAGCATCACCGGTGGTCGTCGAGCACGACGGCGGAAGAAATCGCTCTATTACCTTCTCTCATGAGCGTGATACCGGCTATATCACTGTAGCTTTGAAGGAAGATAGAGAAAGATAGATAGATAGATAGATAGATATATACATGTAAATATAAAGAGAGAGAGAGAGAGAGAGAGAGAGAGAGAGAGAAAGAGAAGAAGAAGAAGAAGAAGAAGAAGAAGCTGTAGATATCAGAGGCCGTTAGTCAGCACGTAATATCACGTTGTCTATGTATTCCTGTAGATCCCGTAAGAAAGAGAAAGAGAAAGAGAGAGAGAGAGAGAGAGAGAGAGAAAGAGAGAGAGAAAAGGTCCTGGAAAAATTCTAACAAACGGCAGGCTACCTCGACGGCGGCACCTTATTATCCGTGACTGCTTCGGCAAGCCGCATAGGACGCTAATTACAAACTTTCATTGCGAGTCACGTTCGCAAACGGGCAAAGCGGATGGAACGGGCCGATAGTCAACGAACGGGCTGCTTCTGCATGGCGGAGAGTAGTTCATGAAGAAGACGGAGAGTAGATAGGGATAGAGGTCGAACGAGAGACGACGAAGTAAGGGTGGGTGGGTGGGAGTTAACGGGCTGGCGGGGGGTCGGAGTGGTAATTGCGCCTATTAATCAGTCGACTTCGATGAGAAAGAGAGAAAGAGATATAGGTAGATAGAGATAGAGATAGAGATAGATAGATAGATAGATAGATAGATTAAAGAGAGAGAGAGACAGAGAGAAGGCTTTAGAGAACAAGCAAGCATCGATTAGACTCGGCGTTCCTTGAATCTGCGTAGGCGAGTGACTTCAAAGTCGATCGATTCAACGATCGATTCAACGATCGATTCAATCCACGCACAAAGCGAGAGAGAGAGAGAGAGAGAGAGAGAGAGGCTGACTGGTGTTATCCAGCATCACACCTATCGTGCGTGGCGGTTTAGATCGATCGGATTGCGTATACATTTTAGTATCGTCAATGTATACACGCACGTTCGTAATTTCACTGGACATTGTCGTACGATAAACCACACCGAGCGTGTTACACCATGGCCACTTTGTCGCGAAACGTGTTACAAGTACACACCCTCGTTGACTCGTTAACTTTACGACTATCACTTTTACTCTGCTAACCGTTCCGATGAAAGGATTAACGGATTCGTTGATTAACAAGTAATTGACGCGTTCGTTTATTATTTTTTTCTTCTTGTTTTGTTGTGTTTCTCTTTATCCTTTTGTTTTTATTTTTTTCTCTTTCCTTGATTTATTTATTTTTTTTTTTAATACCTCAACCTCGTAAACACCGAGGATACACACAATTCGAGGTGAAACGAGGGACCAAGTTTGATATCGTTGATTGTTCTGTATTTTTTTTTTCTTTTTTTTTTTTTCTTTGTGGGGGAAACATATTTTGAGATCAGCAAACACCGTTTCGTTAAATTTATGAAAATTTTTATCTCGTGTCGAGTCGACGGAAAAATTGTATATCTTACGTCTTGTTTATCTATGTACGTTCTGGGGGAAAAAAAAAAAAAATAAAAAAAAAATAAAAGAAAAACCGAAACGCACGAAATCCTTAGAACGTACCACGGTCTTACGTTAAAACTGGTTACTACTAATCTTCGAATTAATCGTCGATTAAATTTCACCTTTAAGGAATTGAAGTACTTGTTATTATTACAATCGTTTATCCCTTCGTCGGTAAAGACGGATAAAAAACAGAAAAAAAAAAAAAACATGAAGGATTAAAATGAAATTGCGTAGATATTTTCGTGGTATGAAGTTATGAAACGTTTCGTGGTCGTTATTTTATTTTTTATTAATTTGTTCGTTATATTTTTTATTTTTTATTTTATTTTATTCTTTTTTTTTTCAATATTATTATCCATCCCTTTCATTCGTTTCCTAGTCGCGATACTCTTACGGTTGATCGTTAGACCGATGACAAATGTGAATAAAAAAAAAAAGGTGTTACATGGAACAATGGTCGACGGTTGGCGATAAAAGGAAAGTCGTCTGGCTTCGAATGGGGACGGTAACAGCAGCCCCACGCTTACGTAGTAATGTCCGTCGGGTTTTACAAGTGAGTATTGTATACGGGGGGGGGGGGGGAGAGAAAAGGTCGATACCTTTATGCATGCGCGGATTGCTCGTTTCGTCGACATTCGTGGACGTTACAAACATTAAATTTTATCTCAAAGAAACCGGAAGAGAAAGTTTTCTGCGATTGCAAACGCATTTTTATTGGTTTTTTATTTTCCTTTTTCTTCTTTTATTTCTTCCTGTTTATTTTTCTCTTATCTTTTTATTTTATCTTATATATATATATATATATATATATATTTTTTTTTTTCGTTTGCCCTAATCCCTGCGATATCACTTTGCTCGATCTCTTTCGCGCATCGAAGAGAAGGAAAGAAAATTTATGAAGAAGAAGAAGAAGAGAAAGAAGGAACATTCGAGTAATCGATATGTTTGTCGATCGATAAAGATCGAATTGACAGGGAGTCCGCGGCGAACGAATCGCTAAACGAAAATTCATTCGGCGTGCCGTTTCGGATGTCGGTAATAACGATAAATAATGTTAAATGAGAAATGACGACGACGGACGGACGGACGGACGGACGGACGGACGGTGAGGGAGGGAGGAGGGGAAGAGACCGAACAGGGCTTGGAAAAATAATTAATTGTCATGCGGTAACAACGTAATGGACCGCGACTAAAGGCGAGAATTTCATGCCGGTACGAGAATCTTTGACTCGTTCGTCCTGCCAATTAAGAGAGAGAGACAGAGAGAGAGAGAGAGAGAGAGAGAGAGAGAGAGAGGATACGTTATATACCAAGTGCGAGATCCTTCGAGGTAACGAGCCTCGTTTGCAATGTCGACGACAAAGACGAAAGAGAGAGAAAGAGAGAGAGAGAGACAGACAGAGAGAGACAGAGAGAGAGAGAGAGAGAGAGAGAGAGGCAAAGGCAAAAGCAGAGACAGAAAGGAGCTAACGCTCAACATTCTCCGCAGGGACGAGTAATTTGCTCACTTTCGTTTTCTCCGTCCTGCGTTAGCTAGTTATGCTAATGTCTTATGTACATCTAGAACAACGTTAGAATATAGCATAAACGTCTAACGACATAAAATACTTACATGACTCGATAAAAATTCTATATGACATTGTTGAATCGAACGAATGTTTCTAATTATTTTCGTTCGTTAAATATGATTAACGAGAGTTGAAGGATAATTTGACGTTTACATGTGACGATACACACACACACACACACACACACACACACACACACACACACACATATATATATTGTTTTCTATAGACGTATAGAGAATACGTGTTTATTATTAATAAGTTACGAGATAATATTATTAATTATTAATTAATATTTTAATGTAAATTGAATTATCGGAGCAACGTTGTTAACCCGGGTTGATTCAATATATTCGAGAAAATAAAATAGGATGATAGATCAGAAAAGTTTATTATCACAAAGATCGATAACGACGATAAAGCGATATTCGATAACGCGAATCGAGGATAGTGAATTTTTATGATAGATTTAACACCAGAAGCTACCTTTCGATTGTTTATTTCTAACAGCGAGAACCACAATCATTATTCATTGTGTCGTCGAACGAGAGCAATTGCGATGCTCCGAAGACTGAGAGGAAGAAGAAGAAGTGGAGGTGGTGGAGGAGGAGGAGGAGGTGGAGGAGGAGGAGGAGGAGGAGGAGGAGGAGGAGGAAGAAAACGATCTCATTCGTCATCCCATGTCTTAAGGATCATCCATCCATCTATCCATCCATCCATCCATCCATCCATCCATCCTCCTTTTTCAAAGGATTCTCGTATTAAAAAGAGAGAGAGAGAGAGAGAGAGTATTAAGCACAGAAGATGTTACACATTCCTTCTCTCTCTCTCTCTCTCATAAAATTTCTTTTTATTATTATATTTCTCATTTATTATTTTTCATTTGTTATTATTTTATTTCATTATATTTAATATTTTTTATTGTATACTTTTATTAACGTTGCATCGGGCGAATGCATCTCGATTGGTTCAACCGGCGACCGTGGCCGCGTCCTCGCCGTGATCCTGACGACCTTGGACTACCACAACATCGTCCAACGAGCTAGCCCAGTCTTACCTCTCTCTCTTTCTCTCTCTCTCTCTCTCTCTCTCATCCCTTCAGGCTACTACGTCGAACAAACCGAGATCTCATCCTCTTCGGGAAGATCGACCTAAAGATGCGTTCACACTGATATAAATAAAAATCGAAATACATACATGGTTATGTATGTATGCTCGCGTGAGTACGCGTAATAGACATTCTTTTAACCTATATTAATTGAATCGAATTAATGAGAATTCCTGCGTTAGCGCGTTCCAGTGATACTCGAGTAATAATAATAATAATAATAACAACGATAATAATTATATTAATAATGATGACGATGATGATACGGATGATGATGATGATGATGATGACGATGACGACGATGATCATTTGTTAATAATCGAATCCAATTGAAGATCTTTTTTCAGTCTCTCGATGAATCGCGTAGGTATATACATATGTACTCATTCGAAGTACTCTCTACTCATTTTCAGTAGAGTATCATCCTCTCACTGACGAGAGTATTCGATTCAAGAATTACCAATGTACGTTCGAATCGTTCGATTAATTTCAACGAGATTATTATTGTTAATCGATTATTCATTCGATTAAATTATTATTCCGATAAACGGAATATAAAGAAATTGTTGACATTGTCATCGCATAAACCGTATGTATAACAAATATTATTATTATTATTATTATTATTATTGTTGTTGTTGTTGTTGTTGTTGTTGTTTTTATTATCCCAAAATTTTTCGTATATTTCGTACGAAATTTTAGCATGTTGTACATAATTACATGCTTGAAAAAAAAAAAAAAATGTAGTAGACAAACACGAATAGGCAATAATATCTCTTTCGAGATCTCCGGAATGACAGGCGTTGTATAGGAAGACCGAAAAACGGCGCGTGCTTATCTAAGCGTTTCCTTCATGAAAAAGTGGGTCAGTGAGACGATCAGCATCCACATAAAAGGTCCCTTATCGATCGGTGCGTTATCTCGCGTAAACACGGAAAGGCATCGCGTAGTACTACTACGAGAGAGGAGATAAGAGAGACCGCCTACGGAGTAGTTCTGAATCGTCTCGATCGGACTGGTTCATTCATTCATTCATTCGTTTATTACACGAATAAAAAAAGTTCTGAATTAAAGAAAAATGAGAAAGTATAACGTACTTCGATTTAATGATCAATAACAAGGATTTAATTATTCGAATCGCACGCTAATATATTTCTTGTGTGTATGCATACAATCATATTAATTAATCGAATAAATTCGTTTTAATGTACGCGAATATTCGGAGAGATAGAAGATATTGGTAAATGGATTTATGTAGGATTTGAGAGTTGAATATTTTTTAATTATTATTGTTCGGTTATTACGTTTGATTTATTCATTATTTTTATTGTCAAGGAGTCAATGTTATACGGACCATTATTAATTCCTGTAACGAGGTTCCCGTCGGGATCCGCCAATGTTGTTTCGTATAGTCAATAATTATGTTCGCGAGTTAAATGAACACGGACGCAAAAACGACGCGGAATCGACGCGGAAACTACGCTGACACGACAAGCATACGACGCGGAAAAGACGCAGACACGACACTGCGAGTTAAAGTCATTGCATAGCGAGCTATGTCTTTCGCTGGGACGTGTTTTATTGAATTTTTCACTTTTTTATTTTTTCTCTCTTCTTTTTATTTCGTCATAATTTAATTCAATTTTACAGCATCTGCATATACTATGTATACGACGTGTGTATTCGTAATCTCTTAATTTTTCCTACACAACACAACGGATCCACCCACGTTTCTAAAATATGCAGATCTACGCAATTAAAAAAGTTCGAGATACCACTCGAAGGGATCGAAAATACTGAATTTCGTGAATTCACGAAATACAATATTTTTCTACGGACAGTTGGTACTTCGCGTTGATATTTTCTACGACCTTTTTCTCAAACTTATAATCGATTTCCATAAAAAAAAAAAAAAAAAAGAAACAATTTATAAAATCTTGACAACAACCAATGTCTACGAAATAACGGTGACAAATATACAATTTTTTGTTCTAATCCCACAATAATCAAGCAACTTTCGTTCGAAATAATTATTTTCGTATGCCACGTAACAAATAAGATCGGTGATATTTGATTATTTTATTTAAAGTGATACATCCGATACACGTACATCATACATACATACGTACATATCTATGTTCGAGAGAGTAATCATTCGATCTTGATCATCTTAGCAAAGTCGGATCGGATGGTTTCATCCTGATTAAAGTCGAAACCACCCTCGATCGAATCATTCAGATTGGATTCAACGAAGCGTAGTTACGTACATCGACCTTGAAGTACTCTGACTGATCTCTTCGACCGAATCATTCGTTTCATCGCGTTATATATATATATATATATATATATACGTATAATATATATATATATATTATACGTATAAGAAAAAATCTATATATGTATATATATATATATATAATTTTTTAATTAATTAATATATATATATATATATATATATATATATATATTATACATATAAGAGAAAATCTATATATGTATATATATTATACGTATAAGAAAAAATCTATATATGTATATATATATATAATTTTTTAATTAATTAATATATATATATATATATATATATATATATATATATTATACATATAAGAGAAAATCTATATATGTATATATATTATACGTATAGGAGAAAATCTATATATGTGTAAATATATATATATATATATATATATATATATATATATATATATCAATTTTCTCTTTTCTTTCATTTCAACTGTTATCGACGTCATCCGTCCACCGTATTGTATAGTTGATATTCGTTTTCAAACGAATTCCTTCGTTGGAATTTCATCGTCGATTCATTAACACATTACGAGATCACAAACGATTCGTATAAAATGCAATCGGTATTTCTCCCTCTCTCTCTCTCTCTCTCTCTCTCTCTTTCTCGTGAGAGTTATTTCGTCGATAACATCATTCACTCTTCAATAAATTCAACAAGATTAATCACAAAAGTGGTATCGATTTAATTTCATAATAGGTGTCATCATTGGCACGTGACAACAACGATCGGTAAAATTAATTAACGATCGTTCGAATCGACATTACGTTCGTTTCGTTGTTTCAAACGAAAAGAAGAAGAAAAAAAATGGAAAGACGAGATATTAGAAATATTCGTTTTTTCTTTTTATTCATTTATTATCTTCCCCCCACCCTCCCCCTCCCAATCACGCTCCATCACACTCTATCCCATCGGATTGAAATTGTTTCCTTCTTTTATGGAATAAATCGTTGAATGTCGGAGCGTGGCTAATAGGTGAATAAAAATTTCTAAAACGACTCGGGACACGTTCTCGATATGTTAAAAACGGCCGAACGAATCGCGGCATCGATCAGACCGGGAATATCTCTTACACTTTGCGATAATCCAAAGTGCGTATGACAAGCGGTGCCCGATAAAACCATGTTAAACCTAACGTGCTCTAGCATTATATTTGCGCAGTCGCCGTTGTAAGGAGCGATAATCCGTCGTTTATTAACGTTGACATCGGGATTATAAATCCAGTAGGACCGGCCCCTTTCCTTCTCGTCATTCAATAAATCCTTATGAGAGAGATCGGGGCACTGCTCGTAAATCGAATTAGCGTTGCGATTAATGTAACTACGACGACACGCGGGGCCTGGCCTTGAACGAATATCTGCATGTTCGGTTAGCGTCGTTTTTTCTTTT